>BCHH01000004.1:1638679-1755202 GCA_001599595.1 Beverwykella pulmonaria
ATTCTCCCGAGTTTCCTCTTCCTTGGCGGGATATCTTCTGTCACGTGCCTCGCTTACCTGCGCGAATCCTCGCTGTTCCTTTGCGCCCGCCTGCGCGCCGTACTGCGCCCGTTGACAGGGTTTTGGTTGTTCGTTGGCGGGGTTGGTTCCTCATCTACAACCCGTATCCGTGCAGCTTCTTCGAACCGTAACACATGCCACGACGTGGTTCTCGGCAGCAGCAGCGTGAGCAAGCTATTAATCCTCCTGACTTTTCACTAGCTATTAGCCATCCCTCTTCCGCCATTTTACGCCATTTACTGCATGCAGTCTGTACTTATTACTTTAGACCTGTAACTTCTGCTAATTACTATTAGACAAGCTACCGCCGCCGCCTACGTTAGTCCTCTACTTCTGCGCTGCCCAAAGGTTTTGTTATAGAAGGCAGCCTTCTATACCTCACACTCTTAATCCTATACCTGTCCTTTCCCCCCTTTTTTGCCTTTGCTTACGCCTATTAGTCCTGTTGTCGCCGTCCGCGTATCTCTTCTGCGTCTAATATGACTGCTCCCCTAGCGCAGCGCCCCTATATTAATGCTCCACTAACTCCTGCCGTACTGCAAGAGCTACAGGATTAGCAAGCATAGTAAGAACAGCAAGCACAGCAGGAACAGCAAGCACACAGGAACAGCAAGCACACAGGAACAGCAAGCACACAGGAACAGCAACATGCTCCCGTGAGTAGACCGCACGGTGCAGACCCCGCCTACTATGCCTAATTTATGGTCACAACGTTTACCAGAGACGCCGCTAGACGGCGATTACTATGATATCAGATCACTTCGGCGTACCTCCTGCATCTGCTGCGGAGCCTTCTTCTGGATCAATAAGCGGGCGGCTGGCTCAACGCGGGCTGCTCCCCGCTATATAACATGCTGCTCAAACAGCGCCGTAGACCTGCCCGAATTCAAGCCGCTGCCCTGCTATCTCTTCAACCTTGCACAGGGCAACAGGCATGAATTGCGATTTTCGGAACCTGCAGGCGTACAGTTCCGATTTTACCTTTATCTCTTAGATGTTATACTCTAAGTATCTTCATTTTCCTGTTTTTCCTCTTCTTAACGTCCAATCCCTGCCAAAATCCAGCCTGCTGGCCCTAGGAATGGCATCTTTTATAAATTTGCGCGCGACAGCAGGCACAAGGCTAATCATGACTTGCTAACATTAGAGTGGGGGGTTCTGAGGGTCAGACAAGACCCTTTTACAAGAATTTAGAGTGGTAATGGCATGGCGGTCGTGCTGTAGGGAAGAAAGCCTAATACGCTACAGAAGGAGGCTCTTTGCAAATTAAGTCCAAAGGCAACAATGCAAACGTAATTTAGAAGTGGGAAGCATCCCAAATATTCCAAATTAGCTATAGTACACGACTTATAAAGAAATACAGCAAAGCTCAATGTGCGCGCAGAGTTATAGTCGCTTAAAGTCGAAGTACCCCTCGTATTTTCCGGCACGGCACCACGCAGGGGGGACGCTAGTCGTACATGTTGGACATCCCCTTATTAGATCTCCCTGCTTGTTTCTTCGTCAGATCATCCACCGTTTGTTACAAAAACCAAAAAAAAAGGGAAAAAAAGAAAAGAAAAGTCGCATCTCTAGCCAAGTATGATACACTTCAAAAATTTGTCTATGGCTCCGTCGACAGCTTCGACAAGCGTAAGACCTTTTCCCATTGAACAAAACTCGATCAAGGGAGCGAACAGTCAATCGATTGCCCACTCGTATCTCGAGAAACACCATAACACCGTTTTAGTACCTGGGATACGGAAGGCCACCGCCCATAGCCTCTCTCGCAGCACCTTTCAGATCGGCATAGCGTTCATAGAGGTCCGGATAATTGAAGAGAGCATCTACGATGGGCAATGGGATATCGCAGACGGTCTTCTCCCATTGCTTGACTCGCATACAGGCTGTCTTGATGAGAGCCTCCATCGCATCAAGTGCCCCCTTGCAGACAGAATGGGAGAAGTTTTCATCGTAGATGCCATGAGGGTGTTCTGGAGTCTGTGTATAAGGATTGATGAGGGGCGGCCAGTCATAGTTGGCACGAGACGGGGATGGTGGGTTTGCTGGGAGAACAATAGCATCGCCGTTTGAACGCTTGCCGTTCTGATAGAACTGGTTCCATGTGTTGATAAAGACAGGGTGGAACGGGTTGGCTGGAATACGGTCACGGGTGTTACCGCGATCTTGTTGTCCACGACGGAAAGCGAACTCCTGAACGGCCGACTCCTCGGGGATAGCGTACATGCTGAGGCCGCTTGTTGTTAGTGTGGGATGCAAGAGGCCTCCAGGACTACGGCCAAAGGCATTGGCGGTAGTTGAATGGGAAGAACGACGAGTAGGTGTGCCATACGACATCTGAGAACCTTGGCTGACAAAAGACTCTCCACGTCGAAAGGTCTGGCGGGATTCGTATGCCACACAAGCACCTTGGCTAGTCAACGAGTCCCGGCGGGTGAGTTGCTGAGCGAGCTTCACCGGAGAACCGTATTTGCTTCTGAGGTCTTGACTGCCACAGTAGACATGTTGGTTCATCTGAGGAGAGACATACAAGTTGCCTGGAGCTCCCTGATTGCCGTTGCGATTTTCTGGCGAGCCGTATGCAGTACCAAAGCTCTGAATGCCGCGAGGGGTAGAGCGAACCTTCTCTGGGGATCCGTATGGGGTTACCTTGACGTTTTGTCACTCAATACTATCGTCGCAGGTATATGGTACTCACATGGGTTTTAAGAGCAGCTTGCATCTCAGTCTGGCTGCCTACTCGAAAGGGTGAAGCTGCCGCGTTGAGAACGCTGCTGGAATCATAGTTGGCCTTTCCGTTGACCGTATCGTTCGAAGAGACAGATGGCTCGGGCGATGGTGGTGAGTGAGTACCCTCACGGCTGACCTGGAAGGGGATGCCGTTCGAAGGCGTAGCTTTCGTGTCGTTGACACGGCTATATGCGTCGCAATTCTCATGTGCACTCGAGGGACCACCATCATGGAGTGCATTACCCTGATGGACTTCCATGCCGTTGAGGCTTGCTTGCATCTTGCTTGGGGTAGACTGAGATTGTTAGCTAGTCTGCAAACTATGGCGCGAGCGACTGATGTAGAGCGAGATGCTACCAACCTTCCACAGGCTTGACATGTTTGCTTACGAACTCCTATCGAGACAATACTCTAAGCGCCAGCACACGGAAATGACACGGGCGAGGGTGGAGAGTGGAAAAGGGCAGCGCGGGCGAGAGAGGCGGACACGGATGACACTGTTGTGTTGATGTTGTTGTTGTTGTAGAGCGTGAAGGGAAGCAGAGGAGGGCGGTCGCAGTCAAATAGAAACACAGAAACAAGGTTGCTAAGCCGACGACGACGGCAGCGCGTCGCGCCGACAAACCCAAACATGGAGTCTGGGGCGGCATGGCGCGGTGGTGAAAGTGGTGAGCATAGTAATGAGTGAAAGGAGAGGTCGGGTGATGGGGGGTTTCATTGCAATTGCGCCTACACTTGGTGGACGTGGCTTCTATACTTGCCTCCATTCAGTGAGGGAAAGAGACGGAAAGAAGGAAGGCACAGCGTGGGCGAAGAAGGCACAAGAATTGTGTGCTGTTCTCCAGATTATGGCGAGGAAAAGAGAACGTGGAGAGACACTTGAGAAAGGAAAAGTCGAAGCATAGTTCTATAGCCTTGACTGCTGGCACGCCGCTACTCTAAAGTTGCTCTACAAGATACGACATCAAAATTACTGTATCTGGCCGATCTTAGATACTGCCAAAAGAAAGGTTCAACATCACATATGCGAACACTTGCATGCACTAGCAAAGTCTTAGGGAGAGAGAACTGGCGTTTGACGGACGGCTGCAGCTCCCGAATCACAGCAGCAAGATAAAAGATGTCCTTACAGATTAAGAGATTACTTTATACTATCCTCACCCAAGTCTAGGCATATCTAGTGGGTAATTTTTTTCCACGAGAAGAAGAGCTTCATCCGGTATACGAGTTTGATCGGGAAGGGCTAGCAAATTGTCTCGTTGTTTCTGCGGGATTCTTTCGAAATAGAAACGCACGTGCACTCCAGTGGATTTGGCATGCTCCTTGGTAGGTAGTGGAGCGTATACTGGAGGATTCGACTTTAGTTCTGTTCGCTAGCGGCCGATTTTGCGCATTGGTGGTTTTCCCTGCGTAGTATTATGATGTTGAAGAAGACGGTACGAGTATTGGTTTCTTCGTTGCATGTCTTGAGGAACGATATACTTACCTTCAGGTGGCGTCTGATATGCCTGGGGTATCATCATCTTCTGGTGGAGTGGTGTTCTGGAATCTGCCAATACTCTCTGTGGCCACTAGTCCCTGTGATTAAAGTGCCTTTTGTATGTTGGACGGGTCATTCCCTAGTGTTGTTTATGTGTTGACTCAAGCGGAATTCTGCTCACACCTCTTTCGCCTACAAATACAATTGCCGAACGTTCAGAAATTATTCTAAGTTTAAGGAAAGTTTCTACATGCCCTTCACTCTGAAAATCAGCATTCTCAAGATTTCATGATAGAAGAATGCTATCTTTCGTGGAAAAGCTTGTAGGGTCAGCGTTCAGGCTAGAGTACCGTGTGGACCCTCCAACCGGGAAAACCGATTGCAGTTCCTGGTTTGCATGATTCAGATCAATTTGTAGCGAAGAGAAAACACAACGCTGGAAGATGGTCAATTAGAACGTTAACGCCCGCTTTTCATGCGGAGAAGACAATATTTTCACAGCGGATGCGCATGCAAAACTTCTAAGATGACGGTTGGCTAGTGTTGAAGCGGAACTATTTAATTGTTGGCATGAATAATGGTGAAAGGTATATTCGCTAGGACGTATGCATTAACCGTTGCTGGGTTAGCCTGGGATATGATGTGGAGTAAGACGACTAGGCAACACTACAGTCGCTCCTCCTTCTTCATTCTACACTCTACACCTTGATACCTGACACAGAAATCATGCCTTCAGCTTGTACCCGGGTACTCGAAACCCCCGAGTTGCTCGAAGCCGTCCTAACTCAGCTTACGGAGAAAGATCTACTTCTCGCACAGCGCATATCGCGACGCTTTCAGAGTACGATAAAATCCTCTCCAAGCCTCCAACGAGCACTCTACTTCAGAGCAGCAACATCCAATGATCCGAAAGTATGGATCATCAACCCGATCTTGTGTGGGGTATTCGTGCCATGGTTCGTTCTTAATGCACGTCCGCAAAGCATGAATACCATTAAACTCATGGGTTGGACACGCGACGACAAGAAAAGAAAAGCCTTCCTCTATGAACACGCGAGTTGGCGCAAGATGCTGCCGATTCAGCCTCCACCAAAGAAGCTTTCGATCGTAGAGTTCTGTTTTGGACAACGCGGAGCTGATGCACGCGACGCTGAAGTCTCATTTGAAGGCTCCCAAGGCGTGACTATGGGTGCAATATACGATATCACAGAGGCTTTTGTTCGCACTAAAGATTTTGGCGATTTCGGGCTCTCGATCCTAGACTCAGAAACGGGCCCGCAGGCTAGCCTCTATCTCCAGTTTACTATGCAGCGTTGCTCCAAGGAGGATTATTCTTCGAGGCCCAATCTGAGGTCACAAGCCGCCACCCCCGATGCCCATTCGGATCTGCGGTTCGTGACACGAGAGGGAAACGGGGGAAAAAAGGGAGAACGCCCTAATAGACTCTATAGGCGTAGTCTCCGTATGGACTGGACAACTGACTTGACCTTAGAAAGAGGTGGTGTCGACAGCTATGAGTTTCTGAAGTGGCAAATAGAGCAGGATCGGTACTCTCGGACGTCCGGCAAGACTAAGAGTTAGATGCCGAGTCAGCTTGTGCTCTTTTTATATGAATAAACGAGTCTCGATCAATGGAGGGCTTTGTTGTTGATTTGAGAGAGAGCCTTGTCATTTATCTTGCTCAGATCCGAGACATTCTCAACAGAACAGGCTAAAAATGGCCGAAATGAGCACCCATGCCTCGAACTACTCTATGTCTCCGCTGTCTCACTTATTCTTCCTTGATAATCTCATTATGTGGGAAATAGAATAATGTGAGACCAAGAGACAATGTTATTGAGTCAAGTCTTGAATAGTTTAGAGGCGTACGTCACTGAGATACTTAAAATGAGACAGATAATCAGACCTAGAAATGAGCAACCCAACTCGTGAAGAGCCAACGGAAGTATATCAACCATACACCTACACCATGGGTAAATCTCCACCCCACGAACATTACACGTATGCTGCCAATGTGCCGCCCAAATATAACGAGAAAGAGTTAGTTTCAAAATCCAACTTACTAGCCCTCTGCAGTCATCAACAAGTGTCTCGGAATGGTGGAAGTTTGATGTATTACGCCCTCAGAAGAAAACATCAGCGAAAAGTGGGACTTGATTCACACTCTGTCGAGCATTACTCTTGATATGCTGATATGGAAATTCTTAGACCGCGCTGTAGAGTTGTTCGCCCTCATTCGAGATAAGGGGGCTTCGGACCATGTCTCTACTGCAGCCGTCGTCTGGGACACAGATAAGAAGACGCCAATAGTGCTCATTGCCAAAAATAGCGACTTCAGGGAAGTGGATAATGAATGGCAGTCGATTTACGAAAGTGGCTTTGGACAGCCGTGGGAGACAACGGTACGCTCTGGAAGACTATGGGCATGTACAGAAAGGATGACATTCGTTCCTATATAAGATAGACATGACGCACCTCGATAGCCGACATTCAAGTAGTGTTCGCTCGCAATCCAAAAATCATCAATTTGCTTGTCGCTTTACATGCGCTGTGTATTCAGCATATAGGCAGCCGTGACTTTCATTGACAACGAATGATACTTTAGCATGCAAGATACATTACGAGTGTTTCGAGCCTAATCTCACCGAAGAACAAGTGGGCTTATGAGATGCAGTTCGCTTGCTAGGTCTCTCCATCGCACCGCACCGCATTTGACAGATTTCTAGAGAAAACAAGAAGATGTAAGGGCATCTCTAATCGAAATTATCTGTTTCGGCAGGGTCCCTCCTCTCAAGAAAACCACGTGGGACAAATCGTTGCAGACCATGAGAACGATTATCACAAAGTACAATATCTCTATTCAACTTGGACAGGGCATCTCATACGCCAAGCTCTTTGCATTCCAAAATCCAGAGATCGTAATGACACGCTGCCATTTCGAAATTCAACTTCTCAGTCATCTCGAGCAAGACATCCAACAGACCAACCTACTGTACCGAAACCTTGGATCCGTCAAAACTGCTTGTTGGCTATGGCACAGTTTCTTTCTCTATTCCAGTGGAACTGGGAACCTTAAACACTTCTCTACACGAGGTGCAAACGGCGCCCTTTTAGCAAAATGTTGGCCAAACAAACACCATCACCTGCTTCTAAACCACAAATTCAAACCCCTCCCGCTGCCGACTCTCAAGCTGATACGAGAACTTATACGTTAGTGAAGTCTGAGGACGAAGCATTGGTGTATCTTATCGCTGCCTCAGCATACCGCCATCAGACCGTTGAGGGATCAAGATAATACGAGAAAAACATTCGGAAAGTCCTGCTGTGCTCGAGCATCGCCTATAGATTCATCGGAGTCGGGTTGCCCATTTACCAACGTCAATAGCAGTGAACCCGAAAATTTCCACTTTACTTCCTCTCAAAACTCTTGAAACGCCTCCTGAAGCGCAAGAATCTGAATGCATGGAAATTGGTGCTCTCAGGCTTCATATATATACTCCAAATCTGTCTCGCAAGATGAGAGAGAGTAGGGAATGATGCTAACCACATTCAAATCGAGACAGACCAATTGACTGTAGACACTATTCTAGCAAGTAGAGTTTTGGCTTGTTGAAGACTTCGGTTAGCACTTAGATCTATAGCAAGGCTCCAATTTCGCATAGCCAGGTGCAATTTGATACATTTATATTCTAATTTGAGGTTCTTGATTAATGTTGTTCTCTTTTGCCGTTGAAATTCGCCTCCGCCCTCTTATCTCCCTTTCGTACTGTTTTGCTTGTAAGCAGGAGATTTTAGGAAAGAGTATCAAGATGTGTATTCTGTGTGACGTATGTACAGCTGATATATATATGATGGACTAATTAGTCCGTGGCACATCCACGTGACGGCATGGTGTCCTGGGCTTACATTTCTTCTTACATTTCTCTTGGCCTTGAGTTTGGTTCGCCCTCGCTTCATGAGGAGACGGATACGACACGAATGCGACTATAGACCAACACCGGAGAAATGAAAGCTAACATGAAGAAACGTAGGATTAATGAAAGACTTGCGATTGGCGGATCCTCCACATATATCGAACGTAAAGGAATTTTGAATTGAGCAGCACTTTAATAGACAGTATTGAGGAATGGGTTTCTTTGCTTTGTTGAATGGCGGTAATATCGTTCCTGAATTCGAAATGAAGGTGTCGTTGAATGGCGGCTCGGTCAACGCAATCACAAGCCGAGGTAGCTTGTCTTGGCAAGGACTTCAACTCGCGCACTTGCAAAACAACAACCATTACAACATCCCATCCCTCATCTCTTCTCCTATTGCCAAACCCGCCGCCGAAGATGTCTTCCTCACCGCGCTTTACGTACCCTTTCGCCACCTCTCCCGATATCATCCGCTCGCACCAGAAAGACGCGTACTTCAGTGGTGTCCTCTTAGAACAGCTCTCCACCCTCCTCCGCAAGACCTACGGCGCGCGCTTTGCCCACACCTACACATCAGAGACTCACGTGCTCGGCGAACTGCTATATCTCGGCCTCACAACACTGATCGGGAACCGGACGCTTGGAGAGGAGTACTGCGACATTATACAAGTTGAAGGCGAGAGCGGGAGACTACCCGCCCTTGGGCGAAGAGCTGGGTACATACTTAGCTGTATATTGGGACCGTATTTGCTAGGGAGAGTGCTGCCACAGTTTAGGAAGAGGATAAGAGCGAAGCTGGAGGCGAACTTAAAAAAATACGCACGCCTGCGGGCGAAAGCACAGCAATCGGAGAAGGGCGGGAAAAAGGCTACATCTACGCCTTTGGGTGCGCGTATCCAGAGCTATATCTTGAATAATCTGGATACGATAACGTCTCCATCGCCAGTATATGCGCTTTCGTTAGCGACGTTCTACTTCTCGGGGTCGTATTACCACTTCTCGAAACGGATATGGAGTCTCCGTTACATCTTCACACGGCAGGTCTCGGAGGGCGACGGACGCGTGGGGTATGAAGTACTAGGTGTACTACTGGCGCTTCAGATGGCGGTTCAAGCATATCTACATCTCCAGAACACATTGACGCGCGACACCGTCAGCACCACTACCCTCGGGGCTGGCACAGGTGCCATGGCCATGGTAGGCGGCGGCGTCGAAGTCTCGCTGGATCCGAACGCGTACAGCACCAACAACGCGCTCCTTTTCGACACACCTGCGAATCCATCATCAGCGCCCACGGAGCTACAAAAATGGACCCATACACCAGTGTCAGACAAACCGCAGTATGAGCTCGGTGACGAGGAGACGATGGGGTGGATTGGTGAAGCGAACAGGAAGTGCACGCTTTGTTTGGAAGAGATGAAGGACCCGAGTGTGACTACGTGCGGACATGTGTTTTGCTGGACTTGTATTAGTGATTGGGCGAGGGAGAAGCCCGAGTGCCCGCTTTGTCGTCAGAACTGTCTTGTGCAGCATGTGCTACCGCTGAGAGGGTGAGCGAGTTGTTGGAAGTCAATGTAATGTCAACAAGAATAAGATACCCATCAACTCGGCTCCGATCAATTGGTCGCCCCGGGATAAGAGAACACTATTCGTTCTATACCAATTGCCAGCAAGTACATAACACAGGATATTTTAATCTAAGAACTGGTAGCGGAATAGTAGTGAGAGACCGCTGGGTTGCTGTTCACAATTGTAGATCGTCATGGAGAGTCTTCCGGTGGTCATCACATGATTTACGTCCTAGGGTAATGGAGATATGACCAGAGATAATGAAGACAGAGTTGTAATGATAAGAACTAATAAGAATTCGGCCTACGAGCCAAAATTATTGAACTGAAATGTGAAGGGGACCCTGCACTAACTACCTGAGTTTTTGATTAGCAAACCAACCACCACAGGTATTGCATTATATGCATTCCACGGCTTCACATTTACATCTCTCTAAATGCCGAACCAGACGCGCGCTGGTGGTGATGGTGGCAATGTGTGGGTCTATGTACGGGCCAGTTGATGGCCGAGTTCTCCATTGTTCCCCCACTTTTGAATTATCTGATAGCTAGAATAATACAAGGTGCCCTCCTGTGCGGGCGGACTCGAGCGGCGGTTACAGCAGTGCTTACGTCCTGTTATTTTTCTATTACACTTGATTATTACCACTTGCTTTACCACTTGGTAGCAATGTAACGAGATGCAGTTAGTCGAGCTATACCAGGTGAGCCGGCGATGAGTTGGTACGGCGAGTTTGGGATAAAATTCCTTGGCTTTATAGTGTTCTGCTTACAATTCAGGTATAGTATCCTGAACCTTCCATGCACAAGCATACACACTGATGTATTGCTACCCTCGCGTCAGCCCGTTCAGGAGGGCACCTTGTAGAACAGGTGATTTGGACTAGGCACATTCACGATCAGGTAAGTATGTGGATATTTCAGCCCCAACCTTGCCTTCAGACGTCCGTAGGATGGATTTTGTCACGATGTGTGGTAGCAGCCAATCGTCTGATAGGCAAATGTGTACATAAGAAGCGTGAAAGCTGTGTTGAGCTGACTGCTCGTATAACCACTATATGTACTCATGAAAGCTATCTAGCTAAAATGGGACATATGGTATAATAAGTGTCACACGTAACAGATATTAGAGTTGATGTTAGGCATGCTCCATGTTTTTGTTTCTCCGGTGCATCATTTTGACCCTATAATTGGCTCCTTCTATTCTTCCCGAACGTAGATCGTCTCCCTGACTTCCATGAAATCTTCCAGGACAATTAAATCTCGAAATTATACAACGAAGAGATTTGTAAATCAGCTATAGTGCGATTCAGCAAGATGCGAAACAATTGCGTAAGTGCATCTACTTCAAAGGAAGCTGCGCAGGAAAGTTGTCTGGAAATCATGTTATAAGGTATAGTGCAATCTTTCTATGAGATAATACAAGAGAGATAACGCTCAAATCTATCTTGACGCGAACTTCTACCTGGTATTATCTGTTACTCTTAGGAATGGCTTAATTTGTGGCAATGACGCGTGTTAGTCTAAGACAACAAAAGAATTTTTAGAAACATCTTACTGTCTGTGGCTTCCTTGTTTAGCAATAATCTTATAAACACCTCTGCCACTTCAATTTGCCCATGGTCGTGGGCTCATATTAACTTTCCTCTGCGTACCTCCCTTAACAAAGTAGAAGCAATATCTCAGATGCTGATTGCCTAAGTTGTCATCGCGGTATAAGCTACGACCAGGTCCATTGTGAAACAGGGACATCCCTAAAACTATGCTAATTGCGGCACGGCGCAGAACCGGTGACAATCCTTGCATACTTTGACTATACAGAGACATCTGTCACGTGTGGCACGTGTTCTACCACATGTCCCATTTTAGCCAGCTCCCCTTGGAAACACGCATCCCTTATCGCTACATTTAAGCGGCGCTATATGAGTCTCGGTGATTTAGAGATTTCAGCAGTCCAAAATTTACTCTGTGGATCACCTTGTACCAATGCAGCGAGTGTCGGGTTCAAGCAGAAAGAATTGCGGCGTAGTGTCTAACAAGCCGCTCTCATGCTTCTAGTTACACATGATGTTTTCAACATTCAGCACTCCTTTGGTGTTTAAGAAGTCACGGTTGGTAGTCACTAGATCTAACGAAAAATTGTTGGCACTAGAGTCCTATCATACCCAAGATAGGTTTCGAAATTGCCCACAACCGCAAAACCACGTGAGAAACGAAATGCCGCTATTCCATATTAGGCGCTGACCACCTTAGCTCTTTCCTTTAAATGTGCCTCTTTACCTTCATACGTGTCACCTTTCCACTTCTCTCTTTTGGTTCTCAATGATACATGACAACCTAGGTCCCCACACCTGCAGTACGATTACATCACATGCACACACGCCTTGAGGTCCATATCGCAATGTATATTAAGTGAGCATTGGAATGGCACATTGATCCCGCCACAGTCCCGTGTTTGTAGCTCTGCTGATTGATTTGTTGTAGTTGGCTTACTACCTTCTTGATCTCCTTCTACTTGCCATGATCACAATACCTACACAGACATGCTTCTGTTGGCGGACAGACAGACCTCTCTGACAAACATAGCAGGGCAGCCTTAAGATTTACTGGGTACTTAGCCCCTATCTGAATCCCAGTGCCCGTCCCAGGTCCAGCAAAACCAAATTTGCCCGTCATGAACAAGCTCCCACAAGAGCTAGTAGATCGCATCAGTTTCCATCTCAGCCGCGACGAGCTCAGGAATACGCTCCTTCTGTCCCGACCTTTCCACTTCGCAGCCGAGCAATACTCAGAGGCGTTTAGCCACTTCACCCTGACAGAGGAAAATGCTGAAAAGTTCCTCGACATATATAGCGGCCGCCGCTTTTGCTATCTCAGGACCGTATCGTTCGCTACTAAGCTCCCGTCCCTAGAAAAAGATGAGGGTGTGGATGAAGAATGCCGAGATACCGAGGAAGAGCTAGATATTATCGATCAGCAGTTCACTCGCCAAATCAACTTTTTGTTTTCGACACTTCGCGCGCTGGAATGGCGGGTGGGCGACGAGTCTGGGGTCCCAGCCAAGATCCATCTCAAGATCTTCGAGCCCACAAGAGACATAAACGGCGCGGGGTGTCGTGAACATCGCACATATGTGAGCTGGCGTGTGCATTTACTGGCACCCTCAAAGCTCCCTAGCCTTGCATCTGTGAAATGTCTCACCCTCAAACGCTCGCACCAAACCTCCTACAGCGATCTTCCAGAGCCATCAGTATGGAAGGTTGATCTCCGTGCGCTTCTCGACATAGCGAGCAAACTCCCGAACCTCGAAACGCTGCGGTGCAAAATCGGAGGTGACGAATGGTTTGCAGGTCAGAGTGTAGAAGGCGCCAATCAAGTCCGGCACGACTGGGATGGACCACGGCGAGATTCACGACACGATTTCGCAAAGGCAATGGAACATATTTCATCTTCACGATTGCGGCATGCCCGGCTCGACTTTATCTTCCCCATCTACGAGTCTGATTGGATCGATCAGCGTCGGGCCATGCCCAATCTCACCAGCCCAGGAACCTACGATCCCTTCAGTTCCAGTCTGCGTATACTCTCCTACCAGCTTCGCAGCATGCATTTGCGCGTCGTTGCGGATAAAACACTGTTCTGGCCTGCTGACAACAGCACTCCGTCCTGGCCAAATCTCGAGAGCCTCAGCGTCATGTTTCACATGGTTACGCCGACTGGGGCTTGGTACTTCCACGGTCTGCCTGGTATAGGGGCTACAGAAGGATATGCTGTGACCGAACGATCGTATCCTCCATTTGCAACAACAGCAGAAGACGAGGCCGCGGATGCTGACTTGCAGTACTACGACTGGGGCGACAATATAGTGCTTGCTCAATATCGCATCGAGCCTAACGACGAAGCAATCGTTCCATTCCTCACAGCATTTTCTAAGGCCGCAGCTGCAATGCCCTCACTGCAGGGGGCCCAGTTGTGGGCACCGTTAACGTTTCGCACGGACAGCATAGCCGCGTACGAAGGCTTTGACGATCGCCAAGTGTGTAAAGAGGGCGCGAGCGAGTTGGCTTGGGGTCTGGCGTACTTAAAACCTGGTATGGAAGCCATCATGACGTATCCTGGAGAAGACTTCTGTGCCGCGCGACAGCTGTGGTGGAAAGTAGGCAGATGGCGCCCAGACTTGAAGCTGCAGCGGCTTTTCCAGCAGATTGGGCAAAGGGAGCATGGGGATGATTTGATGGAATATTGGGATAATGATGATTGTGGGGATCTGCTGGTTGGACGAGATGTGTTTGAGGAGTATGAAGGACGGGCTTTCAGTCAATGAGCATTTTGGGATCTGGGCTCCTTCAGCGAACTTCGAAGGTTCATCTTGGACCCCACCCGGGCATCATATGTATGGAAAGCCGCAAGGGAGCGGCGAATGCGCAATTTTTAGCTAGCATTGTTGTAGGCGCACAACGTGTTTTTATAGGGCTGGGACGTCGGATGCGGTTGACGTGGGTCTGGCAACCTTAATATAGGCTGTGAAATGTTCCTATACCAGTGCCACAAATAGCCATCAGTATTTATACTTGTATCTGAAAGTAGGCTCCAACTGCAACTTTGCCGTTGCTCGTAGCGTTTCGGCATTTTTAAGATGGCTCCTTTGTGCGCTCTTCCCGAGACAATCCGACCACGTCCCCGCCAGCAAAGCACCGAGCGACCATTCCCACAACCAAAAACCGGAAACCCGAACGATTCTTGCGGATCAGCCTCATCATCTCGATCAGGTTGATTACGCCAAATCTCAGTGCCACCGAATATTCCCATCCGCTGCTCCATCCGTGCAACTCTCAGTGCCTGGTCCTGATCCACAACCTTCAACAGCACGACTTTTACCTCAGCATCTTTCAAAGTGACCAGAAGAATAGATATAACACGTCGCCCCGTTTCGCGTCGGTCCTTTCACTGTCATGGGGAGGCACATGAGTGAGACGTAGCTCGAAACCGCGTACAGAACGTGCAATGGTAGTCCGGAATACCCACGGGGGAATTTACGGTAGGTTCGAGATAAAGATATCCCAGAGCATAGGTTTCTTGAGTTGATTGAGGGCAGCTGTGAGTGGGAACGTGTAGTGAGGCGCGTGTGTTTGGTTTTTGAAGAGATTGATAAAGACGTTGATCGTGATGAATTTAGTGGTGCCTTTAGAGGTGAAGTCCTTGCTCCGTGCAATTTCTTCGCAGGAGATATCGATACCTAAAAAGCGCAGATGAATATCTTTACAGATAGACGAAAGCTCGTGGTGAAAAGGAAGAGGGGTGCAGCTGGTGCCGCCACAAAGGTCTAGTATGTCGAGTTCGCTTGGAAAGTTCTGGCGTGCTGGCAAGTTGTACAGTTCCGCGTTAAGCTATCCTATCACTGCCAGGTACCTGTAGCCTATGATATGATGTATAAGTAGCTACCGCTATTTTGCGTGCCAGGGTTAAGCAGGGTGTGTATTTCGTCAAGCACTGATTATATTCTTGATGTTCATACGCAAAGCTTTTCACATTGAAGTTTTCCTCATTCTTAAATTAGCTGACGTGTGTCCGGGCAACGATCTTTAGGGCTGAATAAATAGCTATAATCGAAGTTGAACATATTGGTGCATTTGATGTCTGAGACGTAGTCGGAATGAAAAAAAAAGGTGATTAAGCTGCAAGATTGCACCACGACGTTGCACTCGGGCATTATGTTCTCTTGAACCCCACCATATGATCCCACATCTTCTTAATAACATCGGTCTGATAACGTTAACAGTTGCTTAATGGTAGACAAAGGCTTTGAGCCTGAAACGAATGTGGCCTTGTCGAATCAAATCTGGACAAAATTCACCGTTCTCGGTTTCCTTTCCTAGAGGTAATGCGTTCTTTGTAGCTGACAGATTGTAATGGCCTTCGGCGTAAGATCCCGTCACTCTTGGACCTATGTGGCACAGTAAATATTCTGTAGCAAGGTATCTCACTGTTTATGCCCGGGCACTTAGCGCTACAGTCGCCACGAACTGTATCCCGATGGCACAGCAAATGTGTTTATAGCCTTTACATCTTACAGACGCCACGAACTGTATCCCGAAGACCCAGCAAAATGCGATAAAGTCTTCGGATCTCTACATCGGCCACATTGGTAGTCGCGTGTATAAAAGGCTACATTCGCCCTAGTTGAATGTAGCATCCATTCCACTCTTTTCTTATACTAAATACCATCTCCATTTATCTTTAGCCCTTGCTCTCGTTTATTTGTTTGCAGGTCATTTTTATTCTCTTTTTTGAACATTATTCATCTAACATCTTTCTCACGAAGCAAGTATACACTTGTAGATTCACATTACATTGTACTCCAATTTTTTGTCTTTCTTCTGCAATGCGGACCGCGAGTCTGTCCGCCCTCGCAGCCCTTCTAGGGCTGCATACCCTCGGGGTCCACAGCAAAGCTACCTGTCACACTGACCACCCTCTCATCATACGTCCCGTTTCCTACCTCTCCAAATTTCAGGATATGCTCAACGGCCCTGTCGCTGATCTCTGCATTAAGGGCATCCAGTCTAGAAAAAGCGAACCCATTGCCTACAGCACAGGGAACTTCACGTTTCAGGTCATACGTGCAGGCGAACATCCCTTAGAAGAATGCAAAACTGCGTTCACTGCTATAATTACTCAATGCATTGGAGATCAAAACGCCGGCGGTGGGGGGTTCGTAGGGTTCAACGGAACTATATACGAGATCCATCATCGAAACCTCGAGCACGACGAGTCCAAGGCGTCCAATTTAGAAAGAAGGAGTGCTGGGAACTGTAAATTACAAGACGATGACCAAGAGCTTGGAGATCCACACTTAAGCCTTGATAGCCGTACGCTGAAGGCTGGCAGAGCGAAGGCTAAGGTAAAGGCTAAGGCGAAGACATCGAAGATTAAGAGTTCAAAAGCAAAGAAGCCAAAGACGCCCAAGGTCTCGAAGACTACCAGCGCACCTAAGATTGGCCCTACAAAAACATGCAAGCAGCTCTATGCACAGGCTTTAGCAACCCGTAAGAAGGAGGTTTTTGCCAACCTGAAAAACAGAGATGAGGCCATACATGATGGCTTCGTTGGTAGTAGACTGCACGTTGAGAAACGACTTTCCGACAAAAAAACGAAGGCTTGTGGGACAAAATTAGCGGCCTTGGGGTATCCATCGCACAATCAAATGGTAAGCGACCCGTTTTGTATTCTTATATTCTCTTCCCCTCCAATTTTCTGTTCTGCGTTATAATGTACAGTTCTTTTACTGACAAATTTTATTTGTAAAGCCAACAATGGCCAAGTTTTACGGATATACTCAGCCAGATGTATGCGACGTGTTTGGATTTTCTGTATCGGCAAAGCCTCCAAAAGGACAAGATATCAACAAAGACTATGACGTTGAGCACGTTTTAGAGTGGCAAGTGGTATGTTGGAAAGAAATTTGTGTTTGAATCTATAACTGAAGCAGAATTTAGGTTACTTATTTCTTCGACTGGGTTGAAGCTAAAAGTCCTGACCCTATATTCGATAACCCCGGTTCAACGTCCAAGAACAAGGTGAAATTCTGTGCGAATTGGAAGGAGACATGGCTAGGGGCTAACCAAACACCTTTCAAAATCGATGGCGTAACTAGGACGGCGGCTGCACACCTTAGATATGCGTATCCGGGAGTAGAACTCGAAAGAGACGGCGGAAAAAAATTCTTTATCGACGAGTTTGTATGGTTAAACGCATTGATCAACGCGCCCGCCAAAACAGGTGTAAGTGTAACGCCGCGTGCACCATTATATATGGTGGCTATTGTATATCAATGCTAATATCACATTGCCCTGTAGATGTGGGCTTACAAAAATGGAAAGGTGGGAGGCATCTATAACGAAAAGAGCATGAAGGAGCAAATACAGGGCAAAACTTCTGGACGCGGCAAAAAGAAGAAATTTACAGCTGCCAATATTGACCAAGCCAGGGCGGCCTTGAACGACCTTAAATATTTATTAGGCGCTCGAAAATACATGCGGAATCCTGCGATCGTGAAGATTTTCAAGGAGCAGAAAGAAAGGATGGGCAACACAATTGGGAAGATTGACATTGAATTACCAAAACACCCGAGGGAGAAAAGTGGGGTTGGAAAGCTGACGGCTTGGAAATCTCATAACCTCAAGACCCTATGGGACCAGTACATGGATGAGCGGTTCCGCATTGCCAACCAGAGGACCAATCACGATATGGATACATATCTCAAATTACTCCTCAAAGAATGGCAGGCAGTACCTGTAGGTTCGTCATATGGTAAGGAGCAAAGGGAATTCTATGCCTCGATCCGAAAGGTCGAAAAGGAATGGGAGAATGAGAAGCGTATCGCATGGGTGGCACCCTGGTGAAATATCATCGAGAGAAACCAGAGTGGGCTGTGGTGCTCGATGTGGTGTTTTACGTACATATTAGGTAACTGGAGAATTTGTGGTCGACTTAGGGGAGACGCTTAGTATGCGTTGTAGATATAGGAAGGTGGCATTGAAGAAGTATATGTGGGCACACTTATTTCAGCTTCTCAAGTAGATATTTTCTTAGGCAATTATCCCAACTAGCTTTCTCTGTACATGCTTCTTTGCATCTTACTACGTACTCTTATAATTGTAGATGCTATATATCAAGATATCTATACTTTGTATATATAGATGTATTCTTACGACCAAAACCTAAGAGTTAAAGTGGAATTAGAGGATACGAAATGGGAAATAGGATAGAAGACAAGATAGCTAAGATGTATACGCGTGTGAAGATCCTAAATATGACTGAAACAGACTTGAGAGCAACATCACTGCCTCGAAACTACCATCGTGGGTTTCAGGCTGGAGAACTACTCCAAGATATGAAAACTTGAAGGGCGCCGCGAGTTGGTGGAAAGAAGTGGAGTTCAAAATGTTGGAAAGTGCTGGAATACCTCGCTCACGTGCCAAGGGTGAATGCCCTGCCCTGCCCTCACTGTATATAATCCTCTCTCCTACACACGCATAGAAAATACAACCTTGACTTTCCTCCCCACTTTCGCCGACGCAAAGCTGGTGGTGAGGGAAAGCCTGCCATCAAGCCCAGGGACGAGAGGACCTTGGCTGTTTTTGGCTACCCTATTGACATGATCGAAGAAATCGGCCCTGCCCTGTTCGATACAAGTCACGAAAATAATGTTACAACATTTGATGAGATGCATCTACTAGCAACTAGTTACAATGAGTGTCTTTATTTCCTGGGAAAGTCTTCATACGCGTCGGGCCAATATGTTCATGTTTCGGCGACCCAATCTCTCCACGAAGCATTCTGGGTGTCGGCCTGTGAGTCACATGATGAGTCACCCATATGTTTGCTTTCATTATCTTGGCAGGCTCCTAGCGTGTTTGGTAAGACCGTAGATATTTCTTCGGTAGCTCCTCTGTAGAATCAATACAACAACAATCATCACTCTCTATCAACTTCGTCACATTACGGCACTTTCGATTATACAATGCAGACGCCCGCTTACTGAGAAGTGGCAAAACTTCGATCTTCAAAACACAACTTTTGCCACTGAACTGGACAATGTTAATCGACAGATTTAAGAAATTGTAATAAAACAATCAACAAGAACTACCTCTCTGAATTATACCAAATCTTGTTCAACAATTTCAAGCTGGGGCAGGCCACAGGCGATGGGAGAGCATGCCCAGGCTACAACCATCGAAGGTTTTCATTCGGATGCTCGTGATTGGAATAATACGCGAATTGATCATTCTTCTCAGATATTTTCAGATGTAAGTGGTATCAGAATAGATTAAACTCTTCGTCTTGGTCAAAATATATATCAGCTGGACCCTCCCAAGACCTGGGCACTCTTGAAGCAGTAACCAGGAGCTCGCCATTTACACCAATGTTCGCAACATCGTGAGCAAGATTATTGCAGTATGTCCTTCTGTATAATCGAATTTTACGTGATTCTTTTTGATGTACCTGTACTCACATAGTGCCCGAAGATCGTTCCCCGACTATGCAGCGCAAGACTTAATCCAGAGTTCGACGCAAACTTCAACCAACACACAGCATTAAAAAAATTTCCTCCCTAAGCCGACCTCCAACGCGAATACATTCCCATCTTTTATCCTCATCGAAATGCCGACTACGAATCACCAATGCCGGGTCCACTTTGCGGGGTTACCAGGGTCCTAATTTAACCCACTCTTCCGGCTCTACACATTTGATTCGGCAATCTGAGCCTCATTTCGAGCGCGCCTATCTTCCATAAATATGCTTGGCCACTCCCCATCTGCTTTGTCCCTTCTTACATAGATGAGAAACTGGGGACCGACGGGCCGCCCCACAGAGCCACAATGACTAGAAAACGTAGGCGGTATAATTGTGCTGTTGAGACGTCTCATTACAGCATTGTTGGAATCGCTTTTACAAATTCGATACTTGAGAATGTTGTTCACTGCCATTGCATCGCTGCTGCTTGCAGGTACGACGTTGGCGCAGACACCTGCTGGGTTTGTTCCTGCAGTGACTAAAACGCTGGATGTGTACTATGGAACTACATACATCACTCCAGGGCTCTTGATAAAGAAGTCGAGTGAGAACAACAACACCCCGAAAAGGGAGCTATGACTGACTATGACTAGGCGTGGCAAAGATTCCCACAATCGGAGTCACAAACGCGACACTGAGCGGAAAGTACCTGCTAGCGATGATCGGTAAGTCCCCTACCCAACATCAGGAAAACTCGACCTAACAATGAAGCAGACATCGACGCGTACGTCCTCTCATCTCCCTCTCCCTTCCCTCACTAACCAAGCTCCAGCCCCGGCCAAGGCGCAAACGCAAAACGCGGCACGGTCCTACACGCCCTCCTCACCGACTGGACGGCCTCCGGCAGCACTCAAAACGGGACCACTCTCCTTACCACTAAGGCGACCGGCCCATCCTCGTACTTTGGCCCTGCGCCACCAGCCGAAACTCCCAAGCACCCGCACAACTACGTGTTCCTGCTGCACGAACAGCCTGCCAATTTCGCGGTGCCATCGAGCCAGAAGTCTGTGGTGCAGAGTCGGATGGGTATCGATTGGGTAAAGTTTATTGCGGACGCGAAGTTGAGCGACCCCCTATATGCGAATTATTTGCAAGTGCAGTCTGGTGATAATACGAAGAGGTTTGAATTTGAAGCATAGACAAGTGTGGCCGAGGAGGAGTGTGTGGGGAAGAGAAGCTAGAGTGCGGTGTCAGGATATATGCGATGTTGCCATTATTGTAGATACCTGGTCTTTTACTTCTCCAATGGATGTAAACCCCTTGCACAACGTGTGAGAATTATTCAGAAGGAAGCTGAGTGATATGTCAATTTTGCATTACTCACTCTTTTCTCTTCTATACTCGATTTGAAGCTGCGAGGATGGTCGTGTCGGCAAATTTTATAAGCAGTCAACCCGATGCTAATTGTTTCGACACCCATTTCTTGGTGACTCCGAAAAAGTGCCCAACAACTTCATGGAGAAGTGACGCCAAGTCGGAGAAATACCAAAATCGTTATTTACCGTCAATGAAAGATCGACCAAAGGCCACGTTCACAGATGGATCGCGCTCTATATTCGTGACGCGAGACAGCCTATAGTTACCACGATAGCAGATTGCCTAATTGGGCATCATTGAAATCCATTTCGAACAGCAACGATCATGCTAGGGTTTAGGATGAAGGTATCCCGATAAGCTGGACGACCATTTCCCACAAGTTAAGAAACGTTGTGACTATTCGCGTTCGTGCGGTATGTAAATGAGAAACGCGCGTCTGGTGTAACTCTCACTGATCGTGTTCGGCTCAGTGCTGCAACGCTGCGATGCGATTAAGTTCTATACGATGTCCGTATCGTCAAGGCTTAAAAGCGCAACGCTCGAAGTGGGAACTTGCCTTTGTCTGCGTTGACAGAAAATGGTAAGCCTTCCATTTTACCCTATGCATGGCCGCCGGCGAAGCGAATGGTACCTAATCTGGCCCCTGTACCACCTCAGAATCCTTTCAACGTCACATTAAGAGCTTTGAGAGGACAAGGCACTAATCTGATTGTGTCACTTCCCATATAATACTCAACAAGAGATTAATTTGGAAGATGTCGATGTCTGGCGGGAGAGAACACATTGGAGTTCGAGAATGGCGTATAGATTGCGGCGCGCATGCAGCAACAGAATTCGTAGATGGAAAGTTTGTGACCGTGAACTTTGGCCGAGACCTTGCCAATGTCGATATAAAGCGGTCGCATTCCTATTTTCCCGTGTTTTCTCTTCTCCTCAATCCAACTCTGATCGATCCAGTTACACGTCCTCGAAACAAGATCGTGAATATGAAGTCCTTCGCCGTCGCCGCAGCAGCGCTTTGCAGCGTTGCGTCCGCATTCCCCTTCTCATTGACACCATGGGCAGTCCAGGCGCCTCCTCCACCTGGAACACAGCTGTACCAGCTCCAGTCTAGATCGTATGTTTAGAGGTACTCCCGCCCAATTCGTCATAGCTAATTGAGGCATTAGCACCGTCACCGCGGTCAACAACCAATGGGTTTCCCTCAAAACTGGCTCGACTACCTACGGGCTCGCCAGCTCACAAGCCGCTGCGACAAAATTCTTCGTCAACCTCTACAAGCCCACCGGCACCTACGCGATCTACAACTCGGATGACACGCGTCAGGTTGCGCTCCAGGGTACCTCTGGCGTGCTGCTAAACGTCGTTGATGTGACGAACCCGAGCTCCGACAACATTCCCGGGGGAACTTTGATGGAATGGGCCACGTTCACGATGGATAACAATTTCCTCGGTGTGAAAGACGGTAGCTTATTGACCAATCGAACCTTTGTCGCTGTGCAAGCAACCAGCGGTTACACTGTTGCATTTTACGACGGTATGTTTCCGGAAGTGGGGAGGGCGACTGTGAGATTGCGCTAACTGAAGTATAGGGGCGAGCAACACCACGGCAACGATCACTCCGATCACCCTGGGCATTGTGAAGACGACTTAGAGGGAGGAATCTACAGAAGTCACAATATATGGTTAGTATCTAATGTACTATATGCCAGTAACTTGGGGGATAAAGCACATGCTGTCAGATACAAGAGAGTTTAGTAGGCCGCCAACAATCCTCTTGCCCTCTTGCCTGATTGTTTTGCAAGTTCTCCTTGTGGTGATTACGTGCAGTAAACGTATAGATCAATCTCGAGCGGAACATTAACGGCGAGAATGACGTGAAATTGCGCATTGACTGTTTGAGAGACGAGACTTGATGATGAATGCACGAAGACGCGAAAGAGAAAAATTGAGTGACACAGGATCAAAGAAGTCATCGTGATTTCACGCGGAATATCTCACTTCTCAGTGACGGTGCTGCTTCTCTACGTACCTAAATGCTTCAATGAATTGAGTTCAGTTAGCGAGGGAAGTGATGGAATGATGGAGGAGGGACGCGACCAAGCTAAAAAGAAACCGCACGTGACGATAAGATAGTGGATGGGAATTTTGATGTCTTGGCGTTCATCCCACCAGCACGTCGAAAGCATCAAAGCCCACAACACCACGGCGCCCACACCTCTTTCCACCTCCTCGCCCCTAGGCATATTTCCAATCGCCAAGAAAAATATGCCTGGCCCCACGACGACGCTTCTGATTGAGGGCAGCTTCGAGGAGCTTACCGACGAGCTCGCACACTACATCGACAGCCTAAAAAAAACCCACGGCGACGAGACTTCCAACATCCAGGCCGAGTGCGAGGCGCTGCTCAAGGAGAACAAGAAAGATGAAGTGCTTAAGAAGCTGGTCATGGGCAGCCAGATCTTGAATCAGGCGCCGGAGAAGGGTATGCACGCTCAAGAGTTATTGTGCGGCACCATGGCTAACATATTGGCCTGCAGAGTTCATAGCGGCATACAACCTCCTCATCTACCTCGTGCGGCAGTCGCCTAATGTGGGAATGTTTCTTCCCAAGATATGCAACCACCTCACCGCGCCCATCGCGTCATCGCCCGCGAACGGCGGTGGCCTCGCCCTCTCGATCCTCAGCACAGTCTTCAACACGCTCTCCCCCGAGAATGAAATGCGATACCACATCCTCCTGGCCATCCTGCGCGTCATTCGCGCGACTTCCAACTTCGAGACCCTGCGCCCACAATTGAAGCAACTAGACCAGTGGCTGGAGGCATGGGACTTAGAGGAGGAGGAGAGTCGCAAGCTGTACCTTGCCATCAGCGATGTGGCAAAGGACGTGGGCGAGGAGGAGCAGGCATATATCTACCTACTCCGTGCTCTACGAACCTTTCCCTCAGAAGACGTATCGTCCCCGGAAGCCCGCGACCTGGCCCTGCGCGCACTCAAGTCCGCCCTAACACACCCTACCCACTTCGACTTCCAGGACCTCACCGACCTCGATGCGATCCAAGGCCTCCGCCAGTCCGACCCCATCCACTTCCAGCTTCTCGAAATCTTCAACTCCGACCTCTTGGACGACTACAACGATTTCAAGGACGAGCACGATGGTTGGGTCGAGGAGTCGGGATTGGATGGTGCAGCACTTAACCGCAAAATGCGATTACTGACTCTTGCCTCGATCGCCGCGTCCGCAGGACAGACACGCTCGCTCCCGTACGCGCACATCTGTAAGGCCCTCCAAATCCCTGCCGAAGACGTCGAAATGTGGGTCATTGACGTGATCCGCGCCGGACTTGTTGAGGGCAAGCTCAGCCAGCTGAACCAGACGTTCCTCATCCACCGCTCTACCTACCGTGTCTTTGGTGAGAACCAATGGAGGGAGGTAGCGAGCCGGCTGGACATGTGGCGGAATAGCTTGCAAGGCGTGCTGGATATCATCCGGCTGGAGAAAGAAAAGTTTGCGCAGGAAAAGGCCGAGGAACAGAGCAAGATCGATCAAAGACTCGATAGAGGTACAATGGGGCGGGGAAAGCCCAAGCCAAGGACTACGATTGATGATGATATGGATTAGACGGTTATGGAGAACTTGGTTTCTATCTTCTCTGCGGAAAATGAGGTCTGGGAGGGGCTGATGTATGTCAGAGGCTTTTCTATGTTAATGGAATGAAGCTCATGCGGCTTTTGGGCTGCGCGTTACAGAAAACTCAAATGAACACAGATACTTATGAAATCCTTCTGATTGGAGGGTGGGAGCGTTTACCATCTATAAACACCCAATGTGCTGCCATTTCTACTAACTCGCTCACCGAAGCTCCAACCACATTCCCTCTCATAATCTATTTTTCCCTGGTCCGATCTAGTTCTGCACAAAAGTAAGCTTGATCGGCTCTATCCCTCTCTCCTTGAAGTTCTTTTTCACGTCTTCGTACACCTCATCGGGGCCCCTTGTAGCGCTGACTTTGACGACACGGCCCTGGCCCTCGAATTCGTCAACGACAGGCATGCTGGTCTCAACGAAAGTCCGGAACCGCTTTTTGATCGACTCGAGGTTGTCGTCTGCGCGACCGGACGTCTTTCCCCGGTTGAGAAGGCGTGCTTCCATTACATCTTCGGGACAGTCGAAGAAGAGGGTGAATTTTGAGGGGACAACTGATTTCTCGAAGGCGTGGGCTTGGTCGAGTTTGCGGGGGAAACCTATAATCACTCTCGATCAGTTGAGTTCTAACCATCGATACAAGAAATGGAGGAGATGGTGTTGGGCGTCCAATTGACATAGAGAAGAGAACATACCGTCAATCAAGAACAAACTCTTTCCATCCTTCTCCCTCGCATCCTTCATCGCATTCTCGAGCAATTTGATCGTGACCTCCATAGGTACAATCGTGCCCTCCTTAATATACGTCTTTATCATCTCGCCAAACTCGCTGCCTGGCCTATCCTGCTCCTCACGCAGCAAGTCCCCAGCGGACAGGTGCTTGAAGCCATAGTCCGCCACGAGCTTTGCGCACTGCGTCCCTTTCCCTGCTCCGGGGCCCCCGAGCACGAATATCACTGTTACTTCATCCGGAGACCAGAGAGGGGAATCGCGCGTTCCCACGCCGAGGTTCTCGAGGTCAGGCTTCTCGATTGCGGGCATGGTTTACGGTCGGCTAGGCGAGTGGCCAGCAACGGGTCCTTGGGGTTTGTGCTGACCCTTTCTCTGATCAACAATTTGGGTGAAGAGATAGGTGCCGAGGCCGAAGATGAAGAGGATGGGCCAGACTTTGAGGGGGGACTTGGAGGGCGGGGACGTAGTGTGCGTGGGGGGTTCGTTGGGGCCTGTGGGTTCGCCCGGTTGGCGGAGGCGGGAGGCGAGAGATCGTGTGGTGTGGAATTGGCGGGCGAGGCGAATTGTACTACGTGGTAAGAGGGCGACTCTGGTGAGGGTGGGAGAAGGAGACATGCTGTAAAGAGGTATGACGAGGGGAGGTGCGTGGTGTTGCAGCGGGCTTTTTTATTGGGGCTAGCTGGCTGGGGTTAGCGCGGGACATGAGCTAAGAACTTTCCCAGGCGGTGAACACCCCTCACCCATCTTATCCATCTCATGGATGGACCAAGAGCTCTCAATACCAAGAGAAACTCATGATATATAACTGATTCAGTATATGCTAATCCGCAGCGACTCACTAGTTCTTTAACAGAAACCAGGGCCCTGGTACTGCACCCGTCTTCCATCCAACACGTACGCCGACACGCATCTTGCAAATTCGCGACAATCTTAAGTACGTCTGCGCTTTTTGTACAATAGCACAGATGCCTAGTCGAGCCGCACTTCGATCGAAGCTTAGTTCGTACAGAAAAATGCTTTTTTCGACTCAATTATCTCTCACCTCAAGTCCACCTACCCTGGGCGGTACCTATTGCAATTCGTGCTGCGGGCAGCTTCCTGAATGTATAAATTGTTCCAATGAGCACAATACCATTAAGAAGTCGTAGATCTTATAGGGCGGTCGCGTATCAGAACAGCTTTTTACACCCTGGTTCAAACTCGAAATCTCCCCATTTCAGTAACCTTTCAACCATATCCACGGCGATGGAGTCAACATCTGCTAAATCCAGCCAAGTTAGCCTCTTCTCACGCTCTCAGAGCAGATGTTCATCTCCAAAGAAAACCCGCAGCTTCCTCGGATTTCCTGGCGAGATTCGTAACCGCGTCTACCATGACTACTTCCAACGAGACTTCCATTGCAAGATTGCAGCCAAAGGATCGAACATCACGTACAGAGACGCTAGGGTGATAGTGCTCTGTCTAGCTACCACTTCCCCAAGTTGTGTGCTTTACACGTACCGAAAAGTGCCAAAGCCAGTTATTCCCACAACGTTCGCATACCCGGACAATTGAGACACTACAAGCGAATTCATGACGTATACACTGGCTAGTTCAACTCACTCTGCAGACTCATTCTTATATCACTATGAATCTCTTATATTTCTCTACCAAAACACTACATTCGTATTTGCGGCTCCACGACGCATCACAAACTTTATCCAAGTGCTGCCGAAACAGAATCCCTCCTACCTACAGCTACACGACAAAAGTCTGTGTGCACAAGCACAGACCGCAACACCAAACATCGCGTCGTGTTCAATCCCCACACCATCAACCTACCACCACACATCAATGTCGGGCTCTTTTGGCGCAGAAATTTCAGGAAATCGCATTAAAGGCGGCGAGCTTACACCTGCGACGCGCAGTTCAATTATCTCCAAGTGGAAGGCTGGTGTATTGAATCAGGATTTGGCGGCTGAATATAGCGTGCATCAGAATGCAATCTCCGCCACAATCAAACACTAGAAACAGCACCAAACCCTCAAAAGTTTACCTCGATCTGGCCGTCCTGAGATAACCACACGTCGCAAGAAACAGATGCTAGTCAAATTTGCGTGACTATATCCAAAGATTGAGTATAGAAAGCTTATGGAAGAGGCAGGGCTCCTACATTGTTACAACACCCCTTCACAACGCACTATTGCTTAAGTACTTAAGAAAGCTGGCCTTAAAAATCACAGGTGCGCAAAGAGGCCAAAATTTAATGCTGGAATTGCAGCTATAAGGCTGCGCTTTGGTTAGGAGCACCACAATTTCAATTGGCGCAGGAGGGTGGTAAAGTTTAGTAATGAGTGCTCAATTTAACAAGGCTCTAGGAAGGTTGCTAAGTGGTGTTTTTGCTTCCTGGACGAGAAATACAACCCTAAGATGGTTACTGTAAAGAAGACGGCTAAGCAGATGTTGCAGATAGTGTGGGGTGCAATTTGGGTTACTCCAAATAGAAGAGTAGGGAGGTCCCCTCTAGTAATTATGGAGAGGGACTTTGAAGCACAAAAGAGAGGGTACTCAGGCAGAAGTTATACCAACACTTTAGAGGAAGGACTACTGCCCTAGTATCTACTAGGCCACATCTTTGTACAGGACAACGCGCTAATACACAACTCTAAACATAGCAAAGAGTGGCTTAAAATCCACGGGATCTGGACCCTTAAATGGCCTCCCTATTCACCTGACCTCAACCCAATTGAGCACATGTGGTGGGCGCTGAAAAAGATGGTACATAAGCTCTATCTAGAGCTTGATACAATGGGCGACGCAGAAAGTAATTGGGACGCTTTAAAAGCTGCTATAAAGGAGGCCTGGATGAAGATCCCTAATAGTCTCATCCAACGGCTCGTGGAGTCTATGCCGCGACGATTGGCGGCAGTACGAAAGGCAAAGGGTTGGCAAACAAGATACTAAGCTCTGGGGACCCTCATTCTATCGTACACAAGCGAAATATTGTATAAAAGTATTACAGGGCGGTCACAATATCTATAAAAGTAATTCACCTACTGTGTTGATTTTCGAAGCTCGGACCTCATGCACACAGACTTTTGTCGAGCGACTGTACACTACACCAACTACGAGGACCCACAAAATATTAATGATCGTGTGTAGCAAGATTAATATCTTACAAGCCCGGCACAAGTATGCAGCTTGACATCAATGAAGCTCGTCAACTTCAAAGAGCTCCAAGTTTGGCTCTTCGTTAATACAACCCCCCTCCGCTTCACTCTTCACCAGACCAACTCCAGCCACTTCTTCAATTTCGGCGGTTGACATGTGGATGGAAAACTAAAGGTGATATGGAGCTAACTGATACTATTTCCGTCTAACGATATAAGTCCTCATCCTTACGTCAGGTTGTGAAAGTATACTTGAAGACCTACTTGGGCGGTCACTATGGACTTTCTCGCCACGCAGTTCCAGGGCTAGCAGATGCAAACGCCAATATTCATCATATCTATGTAAAGGCTATCAGCAAGACGGTTCTTGGGTTCAGCGAGGATGATGTCATGACACACTTCAAAAGGTCGTGAGAAAAGAAGTATCAGCAGTGGTAGCACCATTTGGGCTTCTCGTACGCGGGTTGGTGAAGATGTACTGCAGACAACGAGAAGGTTTCTGATGCGAAGATGGAATTGTCAGCTGTTTCCCACTTTCGTGGAACACAACTGTGGAGATTTTTTCTGAACACGCTTTGAAGAGGAAATACTAGACGGTATTACTCGTCTTCTCACACGAAAGGCAAACAACGTGCTAAAGGGTTTCACAGCATTCCTTCGTTTGCGTCGCTAAGGCAGTACAGGCGTCCACAAAAATGTATTGTGTTCTATCGATGCACCCGGATTGGCAGTGCATCTGCATCTGCTGCCCCCAATGGTTGAAGGAATGGCAATGCACTGGTGGCAGGTTTATAGATCATCCTCATCACTTCTTACATCAGAGCTCACTATTTTGGGTGGTTGTTCGGTATGTGGTAAGTTATGTTGTCTGAGAAATGAAAGTATTAATAAAGTGGGGTGGGGGGTGGTATTTGCGTTATATATACTCGTCTACCGCCTCCTATATATATATACCTACTATCGAACATCAAGGACGAGAGCGACCCTTCGCTCTATCCCATTTCCCTCCAAAATTTGCCAAGTTGGTCCTCTATTGCATTCGTCGACCTTGCGATTCCTATGTCCTGCCCATGCCCATTTCCAATCCAATCATGATAATGCATATACCCGATACCCGTAATTCCTTATACCAGTGCTACTCCCAATTCAGATCATAAAGCATATTCCCAACCATTTTTCCATTCCAGCCCATTGTCCAATGATGCAACTCCTCGGTTTCCAATATTCCCTCATATATCCTCCTCCATGCGTCCCTTCACTAACTACCAACCCCACAGAGCACCAAATCCGCGCCCCGTTCCCCCTCCCCCTCCGCACCACCCCCCGCAACCGTCAATCTCCACCTCCGCTCCGCGCGCCCAGGTACATCCACTCTACACAGATTATAAGTCGGCACGAACCGTTCATCCTGCAACAATCTCGCCTTTCGCAATCGGAACCCCACGTGCGCTTTTCGGCTTAGTATCCATTTGTCGGTTCGGAGGGGTTCGTCGGTGAGGATTATGATAGTGCGTAGCGATTTGAAGCGCCGCACGAGGAGGCAGATTTCTTTGAAGGTGTAGCTGCGTGTGAGTGGCTGTGGTTCGATCTTGGGGGAGGTGGCGGGCGGGGACGGATCAGAGGTTATAATGAGCGCGGCGCTATGAGATGACGGCGGTGGATGTCCCGTTATGAGCAGGCTCGTGATGTACGAGTGTGGAGCAAGGCGTGGCTCGTTCAGGAGCGGGTTCGCGTCAAAGTTCCGCGTTAGATTGAATGTGTGCCGTGTGTAGGCCGTGTGCTGCGCTTCGTGGTAGAGGTGTCGGCATACGAGAAGCAGGTTTAGAGCGGTGGAAGGGACAAGGGTGGTGGGTAAGAGGGTGCCTGTGGAAGATATGAAGATGGGGAGTGGGACCCAAAGATATTCGTAGATGATGAGGCGGAGTTCGGGGGGAAGGGTTAGGAGGGTTGGCGGGATTGTCATTGTTGTTGGTATGTCAATTGGTGAGGAGGAGACATCGTAGAGTGTGCCGTGAGGTGGAGGTGGAGCTTCAATCCATGTTGAGGGGATTGAAGGATGATGTGCCGTGGTGTTGATAGCGCGGAAAAATGGCGGTCCGAAACCTCGATCTCGTTATCGATATGCCCTACTGTACACTGCGTGGTTCATCCTTCCAATTCTGACAACTCATCGCACTTGCACCAAGACGGAGGGTGCAACGCTTGTGACGGCTTGTCGGTGCGCACCTGGGGCATGCAAGACACGTGTCAGCCACCATACCGCTACGACGGCGGCGGGGTGAACGAAACAACATCGCCGCCCATCGATTTGAGAGCCCCTGGCCCTCGAGATCCTCGCAAGACGAATAGAGTCATGATGGACATGGCAATCTCTTTTACGCGCAATAGAAGGCTGGCTGCTATTAGTGGGATCAATTGTCGAGATGAAATCGCAAATAGAAGAGGGTTGAGGGGAGTGAGAAGAGCGGTCAACGGGTGAGCCTTCATCTCCGCAGATTCTCCTTCTCCCATCTTGGAGGTAAGTGACCAGCCTTAGCTGCGCATGCCGATCGCATCTGTGGCCTTCTGGGCAATTTTTTTTACTTGTTAATAGACTTGTTTGGATGTCGAGCCTTTCATTGTCCGAGTATGGTCTATGGAGGTGGGGATCGGTGACTGGTTGAGGTTAATGATCAGTCTCGGCTGGGCACATTTGTGGCTTTGTGGAGATTCTTTCTTTTGCCCCGTTGACGGAAGGCTTGTTGGATAACGAAACTTTCTTCGTCTGTGTCAAAATGTTCTTCCCTCTTTTGCTGGATATGATGTCTTGGAGTTGAGCACAAGATCTTCAAGGTCTAGTATTTACCAGGCCTGCATCAAACCGCTATTTTGGTTACAAGTTAGGTAATATTATCGAAGGCAGCAGCACTAGGCACTTAGTCACTAATTAGGATCATCGCATAACTAAGAAGAGGAGGAGTTTATTGAAATATCGAAAAGGTGGTGAAAAAGACCAAGCTGAAAATTCGGAGACGTGGAAGAGATAAGCTGCATTCGGTATTCCCGTTAAAAAGATCACATGGGACCTTGATGCATATGAGGGCTGCTATGGGATCAAGTGTCATTTTATGATCAATCCAGTTGTCCTCCACAGAGCATGCCCATTGCCAAACATCGTGGTTTGGAGGTTTTGGCCCCCATTCATCCCCTTCATTGTATCCGGCCATACGCGCGTTCTCCAAGAAGCACGGATTCCAGCCGCATATCGGATCTTTCAGGCGAGACTCAAGCCCCTTTTTTCCCTACCAGATTCCTTGAGTCAAGGACTGGGCTAGACATGCTGTTGGAACAACAGGCCACTGATTCGAGTCATGTGACGGGTCGGCTTTCTCCTAGAAGGGACGATGGATTGTGGGGCATTGTAGTCCTCTTATGGTTGCGAACGATTCCATAACAAGTCTGACGACGGCAGACTCCGGGACTATGTGGAGCACTACAAGAGCTAACGCTGTGTTTAGGAAACTACCAACAAAATCAACTTTAAGAGTGCCTGTCCAATGTACCAAAGGACAGAAGAATGATAGCATCTTGAGCTATTTCTCAGCATGACTTTGGCCACGAGAGAAAGGGTTCAAGTTCCTCTTGTTTTGATCTTTGGGATTCCATCTGATTGCGGCTTGTGAGAAGCGAGGCGGAAAACCAGCACCCCGAATCCATGTGGTGATGGGAAAGGCGTTTCGGAGCTTTGACTACGTGGGGGGAGCCCGACGCTTGCGGGGGCCCCATGGACGTCGTCACGCTGCGGATGTGACTAACGCTCTTAGCACACATCGCGTGAATTAGTATTGTGGAGCTGGAAGGGCTCACTTTGGTAGCAGAAGTATATGGTATTCTAGAGAATTAGTCGCGGGACGTAGGAAGTTGTTGGTACCTCTTTCAAGTGGTGTGGTGCTTGCTAGGAAAGTAGAATTTTGAAGACATGGAAAGACGCGACGGAGCATATCGATCGCCAAGGATTCTTAAAAGAGTGTCAGGAGCGGGAAGGCTGGTAGATTGCGCACGTGTGATATGGAGGGATCACCTGCAGATCGAACTGAGTAAGTTGGATCAATGTCCTGGAGTGGAGGATTTCCAATCACAATTATCCATACTAGTCAAAATTCGTTATAGTATTGACGCTTCCACTTGGTTCACCTATGGGAAGTCAGTGTAGAGCCCACTTGGCCTTACTACGTCAACGCTCAGTTCATGACCTTCGCTGGATTCTGACGTCTCCGAGTATCAGGATGCAGTTCTCTTGAACTTAGACTACTGCAAGCCACGGGAGCCCCCTGCAAAATTACGCATATACAAACATCAATTTGCTGTGAATGGGTGCTTGACTGGAAGATCGTGGGGGGTAAGCGCTATATCAAGTTGTGATTTCACTGCTTTAGTAGGAGTCAGGCTGTGGATGTCTCAGTTTCATGTCTGTATTTCCGCCACCTTTCGAAACTCAATACAAATGAAGGAATCAGACAAATTTCACGACTGAGAAGGTTCTTGAAGTGGCTGCGAAAACACCGCGTGTTAGTCACATTTCGTCCGAGCCAAAGTCGCTACAAACCGCAGGGGCGTGTCTGTTCCCAGCATTGGAAATGCAGGAGCGTTGGGCCTATTAATCACTGGTGTAATACACACGGGGCTTTATTGTACATACTTTAACAACAGATATTGAAATTGTGTGGGAGTAAAGTAACTCACGGGCGGTCGAGCTCCGAATAGTTAATACGCAAACCTAGATATGTTACCAGTTGAGCTTGAATTTTGCCGCTGACATGCCAGGTCCTCATTCCCTTTTAATCTTCGCAACACGTGGGAAATAAGGGTCAAACGAACTGATAAGCTAGCAGCTACGTTCTGACTTAGCATGAGCACTGCCGCTTGTCACATCTGCCGCGGTCGCATACGACCGAAACCCTGCTCACGGCTGTTTTGAAATTAGAAGATTGTGGTCCTGTTCATCGAATCATGGCATCTTCTTTAAAGTTCCCTCTACGCCATCAAGGTGGTTCTTCGGCATCTGCTCTCCAGCATAACCTTGCGCAACGGTTCTGCTCCATACAAACACCCTCGTCATTCCCAGCGCTCCAATTCTCGCAGATCCGCACTCCAAAAATACACACAGGTAGGGGTGAATCTTCCAACTATGGCCACAACTAAGGTGAGTGTTCATTATGTTCACATCTCCAGATCCGAACGCGCTGTGCTGCGAACACTCCAGGTTGCTGAAATTCTCCCAGCCATCTCCCGAGTTTCTAGCAGAGTCTCGAGCTCCACAGATCATAGCTGGCAATGCAGTTGTCCAGATTATCGGTACACTCTTCTTCATAGCTCGAGCGTATGCGCGACTCTTCATCGTCGGCTCCTGGAATATCGAAGACTACATTCTCACTGCTGGATGGGTAAGTCAACTCAGCCCCAGGCTCGTCATTAATGTTTCTGAGATATCGACAATCGCTTCTAGCTCAGTGCAACGGGCTATACTATATGCCAGTACGGACAGGTGGCCGAAGGAGCAGGTCGTCATCTTGCCGCAATCAGATTGGGAGTGCTTCACAATGTCAACCCCGTCATATCGCAACAATACTCCTACGCCGCTCTCCCATTCCTTTTCTTAGCACTCATGTTCACCAAACTCAGCATCGGCCTTTCCTACGTACGCATCTTCTACCGGGACAAGCAAGGGCGGATTCTCATGCAGATCATGATGGTGATCCTCGTTCTCTCCAACATTGCAAACATAGGCGAGGTAATGTTCGCGTGCAAACCTATTAAAGTGTACTGGACCGGTACGTGAGCGCCGGGTGCAAGGTCGGTGTCGTATTGCAAAGTGTGTGAGGCACCGCTGGATGGTGCCTCGCGATTTTGCAAGGCGCACTGATATAGCGCCTACTGTCCTACACCTTATTCGTAACTACTTTGAAGAACTACACTAACTTGATCCTCGACTTAAGAACTCCGACCTGTCTCGAAGTGCCTTACAACCCAGATCCCGCTCTACATCAATGGTGCCGTCAACGTCCTGGCAGATATTACCCTGATCGCCATTATCCTCCCCCGAATTCTCAAGCTCAAACTCCACGACCGGGAAAAGTGGGCGTTGGTGGCCATCGTGTCTGTGGGGTGGATCGCTGTGGCAGCAGGAATCCTCCGCATGGTCCGGGTAGGTTTGACGCTCGGTAAGCCAGGAGGAGTCGTGGATCCCCCGTGGGACACTTACGATATTTCAATCTGGACTTCTACGGAGATATACATCTGTGTGATATGCGCCGCGGCGCCAGGCACCAAGCCATTAGTATCCAAGATACTGCCAAAGGTCCTGGGTTCAACTATGAAGAGTCGAAGTCGGACATGGACAAGCGGCGCCCAGCCTGGATCGATTGAGTTGAGCGCAAAAATGAAGAAGGGTACCATTGGCTCGTTGGTAATGCATCACAGCACAAGTGAAACGGAGTTGACGGGGCCGTACACACAGGTGTCGAGGGGAACCGATGCAGATTCGTTAGATGGGAAAATCGTTGAGAGAGGAGAGAGCCCAGATAGGCAAATATATAAGACGTCGGAGATCATAGTTCATAGTACGGCTGCGCATGCGCGATAATATGGTCAGGATCGGAAAGATATCGAAACAAATCTAAAGAATGAACTCTCATTAGGTGAGTGTACGGCTATTGGCGGAGGCATTGTACCCAATACATACAGCAGACGGACGGGAAATAAGGCTGTTGACTTGTCATTGAATCATGATAAATGATGTTCTTCGTGTACCTTAGACTACTTTTTGATAATGCCATTTCCCTTTACTGCTCTACCTAGCAATGGCCTATCGGACCTAATCCCTTCCAGAACTTCGTTCTCAATCTCGGTTTCCCAATAATCTTTCAAATTTTTATGGTTGTAATTGTGGATCTTTGTACCGATTAACAAATTAAACAAGCAGGATGAGCTCACAGTTTGTGCAGTATTGCAACTTCACCGAGTTTGAGACAGATATCATATTCAAATAGCGTACACTAAGATACCAAAGCACAACCGATGTGCAGAAGTGGCCACTACCGACACATGTACAATAGCTGTATCTTCGATCTGGAAATTGACTCGCAAGTGAGAAGTCGTCAGTAGATGGATAGTCACCAACATTTACATTTAATCCAAAGCAGCCGATTCCCACGACTGGAGGAGACTTGCTTCTAGGAGGCGGAAGCGCGGACGACGCTTCACTGACAAAATTGAATATTGAAACCTGACTCCTCTAAAAAATGTGTACCTCCTTGACCCTTCATCACTTCACTCATATCTACGCACAAGCCAAGAACGTAAGAAAATCAGATACAGGCACTTGAACAGCTTGAGTGAAACACCACACACAACCTTTCACACACCACAAAGCTCGCAAGGTATGGTCTTCTCTTCCGAAAGTGAACCCCCGATTTACGTGAAATAACCACAGAATGAACCCCTACTCTTGCATCCCTAATTCAACCTCTGCCACCTCCAATATTAAGGAGAAGTAAACCAGTTTTCATCAATGCCGCCTCTCGTTCTCCAAAATAGATCCCCATCAATCCACACAGGACTCCAAATTCTCTTCGTTATCCTCTGCGCCGGAACCATCGTCTTCATCTTCACCATCGGCTCCCTCGTTCCCCTCGCTGTGCGCACCTGAGACGCATTCCGCCGCCGATACCAACGTCGGCATTGAAAGTCAACTTAAGAAGAATATGTGGTCCGTTCCTAACAGTCAAGGTCTAATCCACGAACCCGATCTTCAGGTTTGCGTTCTATCACAGTGTTTACGCTGTTCATCCTCGGAACGTGGCTGACCATTGCGGCTTTGAAGTGTTCCTTCGGTTCCCCACACGTTCCAAAGCCCAGCAAATTTCTGTCGTGGTATGAAGAGCGATATCTGAAAGCGATTTCGCAGGTGAAAAAATCAATTGGGAGTCGGACACAATACAGGGGCTGAAGGGTTGAGCAAATCGTATAGAGACTGAGTGGAGAATGTCATTTTGAAAACCTCTGTGCTTAGTCTTGTTACTTATTCCATTTCGTGTTGGTTTTTCCAGCGCATAGTCTCCATAGTTCCTTTCTAAGAGCTTTTGACAGCTGCAGAGGGTATTTTTATCGGCATGAATTAGCAAGTCAACAAGTATCTTTTCCCGCTATCACTAAAACCATGACTTTAAATTTGAAGCTTTTACCGCAAACCTAGGGGATACGCACAGAAGGGCGAATGAGGGGAAACGTGTCAGCGTAGTAATTTAGTACCGGGCGATGAAAATGTGTGAATATTTCTGGACAAAAGAGATCTTTGTTCATAGTGAGATTGTTGGAATACTGTATACTGATAGAACCATGAGTATGATAATGATACGCCAACACTATATCCTCGGAAGGTACGAGTAAATGAACACGCAGATTTTGCCGATGTGGTTTTATCATGCTTGAATTCTTTGGCAATCATTTCATGGTGTCATCTCAGACACACTCAGAGCTATCGTCGACGACATTGTCTGCGAACTGAACAAAGGCTCCAACTCCGAATTTTTAACTACATCAATGAAGAAATCTATTCCCCTCCACACGCTCATAGCCTCAAAGATCCACCGCTCTTCTGTTCCACAACTTCACGAAACTCGACACTGGAAATCTCGCTATACTCATTATTATCAGCTGATAATTACCTCAACAGTTCAAAGGATAGAGACATCAAGTGCCAGGAAATTGATCAGGTCAAGGGAATGGTTGTCAGTGCGCTCAATTCAGTCGTTGAAGCTGTTCCGAGGCTGACCTCGATGCCTGAGACCAGCAGCTCAAGCATGGCAAAATCAGTAAGACTTTCTTGGTCCTTATAAGTATCCAAGTACTTCACATGCTGACTTTAATATATGTGTAGACAACCGTAACTCGGTAATCCAAGACTATCACCGTTGCCACCATCCCTATGGCCAAACCTGATAAGCCAATCAAGTTAGAGTTGGAGGCTCCCTGCGAGGTTTCCGGTCAGGGTAAGCATTCCTCCCATCATTTTCTCTTGCCTTCTGTAGTCGGAGTAGGCATACATACCAATTACCTCTTTAGTAGCTCTCGACTGTTATCTGGATCATCATCACTTTACTATCATAATTCCTCGCTGGCAATATATCGTTGGCCGCCATTGTAATGTGAATATACTTCGATCGTGAGAATGCTGAGGAGGAGGAGGAGGAGGAGGAGGAGGAATAAATGGTTGTGATCATCAGCCTATTTGGTTAAAGTGCTTATACTTTGCTCTTGAACCATACTTCTATGAACTTTATGTTTGAACGAAACGCTTGACGAAAGAAATACGAAAAGGGGAGAAAGATTATATCATGCGTAGTATAGCATTGTACTATCTGTTTAATGGGCGGCTGTGTCGACGCACTCTGCTCTCTGAGGAATTGGATGATGCTCTCGAATGCATAGATCCATTAGCAATTAATTTCGGTCACTTTACGTTAATTATATCACCTTATATGCTACAGTGCTCTTGCTTGCGTACATATATTCACCATATGTACATTGCACTTTAAAGTATGTTCTGTGCCAAAATCCACCTATTTAAGACCGGATTCTATACCCATCCGATCCAACCAGCCTCCTAACTTAAAACTCAAGATCACCATCCCTAACTAAGATCCGGTCGCGTCCTAAACCGGCCATGTTCTCGCGACATTCTCCTCCTTCTTTACCCTCCTATCCCTACCCTCCAACTCCCCTGGATCTCTATCCGCAGGCAATTCGTGGACCTTCTCCGCACTCAACTCAATGACATCACCCTCACCAAGTTCACTGCTTTTACTCCCTTTCGTCTTCCTCCCACCATTGCCCCTTATATGCCCCCAGCTTTTGCGCACATTCCTCGCACCCACTACTCCTGTCGGCTGATTCCCATTCCCATCCCGATTAGAATGCCGTGACTCGTACCCAACCACATCAAACGGATTCACCGTCTCGCTCCCCACATCCCGCTCCATCACGCCTCGAACCTCATTGTTCTGTCTTTGTCGCCTCTTTTTCCGCTGGATGAAAAAGCAGGCTGCGAACAGCGCGGCGAAGAGGAGGACGCCTACTGCGACACCGACACCAATGCCGATCGCGATGGTATTTTTACTGCCTCTGTATACGGCGTTGGGGTCGGGTGTTGTGGTAGATTGTGGTGCGGTGGTGGTGGATAGCGAGGATTGGGATGGGGAGGTGGAGGATGCGGTTTTCGCGGTTGCGACGATGGTGGGTTCGCCGAGAGCGAGGAGCGAGGTGTCTTTTGTGCAGCAGTCTGTCCCGTCACAGCAGTATTTGCCGTTGCCGCAATATGTTACTGCTTCGTCGCCTTGGGGCCATTCTGGTTATTGTCATGTTAGCCAAGTCTCCAATCCGGCTCTAACAAGCCACCCTCTGTCCATCTCAATCTCCAAAGCTCGAATCCGCATCACAGTACCAGGAGAAAGCAAAACTCACCATCTTTACAAACAGTCCCACACTCCTTTCCCCAATTCTTATCCGTACACCCGCCCCTTAGAATGCGCTGCCAATCCGGATACCTATAATCCGCACAAAGCCCATTACTCAGACACTGAAACCCCGCCGCGCAACAAACACTGACTTCGGCCGTGGGATCGCAGGGAGAATGGCTCGCATCGCTATCGCCGTTGGGATAGAAGCACGTCGTCGCGCCGAGGCCGACGAGCAGCGACAGCGGGAGCAACACGAGGCGGGAGAAGATAAACCGCGTCATCGCATCTCAGTTCCCCTCACGAAACCAAAGGCGAAGATGAAGAAGGAGAGAGAAAGAGTGAGAAACGCGAATCCCCCGCCTTGAGCATCGTGCTTCTTTCCATGCACGTTCCACAAACGGCATCAAATCTTGCCTTAAGCCAGCCGGGGATCAACATCGAGTGGCCGAAATGGGCCAGGCTGAGCATAAACCATGCCATACAGAGCCCCTGTTAGTCGCGGCAAAGATCCATATCGGGATGCCAAGAACTAGTACTAAGGTCAGCATCTGTGGGGCGCAGTGCAATTCGATAATTATTGTGATATTTTTGTAGCACAGGAAGACGGGACATTGAGTTGTGATGGATGGGATGGGATGGGTTGGGAGTTAGAGGGGAGTGAGGGGAGAGTTGGGTGTAGATGCGAGATTGTAGGGTCGACGTCGCGGCCTATTTTCATCTTGATTTCGCTGGCGAATCTCGGGGACTTAATTATCTCTGGTTCCGTTGGTTCCATACGAACTGCACGTTCGCTTGATGAATCCTACTAATCTAGTGCCTACTCGCCAAGTTATTGAACATCATCTCTCGTCTTTCGCAGAAAGCAATACCGTATTGAAACCGAATTCCAGCACCTTGATAAAAAAGCTAACAGGACTCTCCATTGCCTTTCGTTTGCATGCACCAGGCACTGTAGATTCTAACTAATCGTTAAGGATGAAGATCGAACCATCTACTCTAACCACAATTTCAGCTTGCGATCCGTTCACTTACCTGCGGTTTACCCTCAATGCACCCTCTCCAATTCCTCCCTCTGGAACCTCTCTCTCTTCTCCCACTGCGCCTCCCTCGTCTTCGTCTTCATGTCCGTCCCCGGCACCTCCTCCACCCCCTCCCCATCGACTTCCTCATCAGGCGGGAAATCCGTCGGCAGCACCTTAATAACACCCTTTTCACTCTTCCCCATTCCACCCCCTCTCTCCTCCGTCTCCTTCCTCTCCTTGAGTAAAAACTCTCCTTCGCCGCCCATCCCCTCACCTTTCTTCCTACTCTCCTCCATAGCCTCCTCATCAAAGTCAAAGATGCGCCAATCTGCATTAAAGAAGCGGCGGTGGCATACAGCGGTGCGGAGGAAGCCCGAGTGCGATACAACGGCTATTACTTTTTCGGGGCGCGAGTACAGATTGCGGAGACAGGTTTGTCCACGGGCAAGAATGGCGCGTCGCGTGAAGGCGTAGGGGTTCGTGGCGAGATTGGTGGTTTTGTCTGGGTAGAGAGGGTCGACAGGGGAGAAGTCGAAGGTTGGGAATTCGGTGACCATAACTTGGATAGGAGAGCCGGTGTCGCAGGGTTTGTCGGCATTTTCTGCGAGGGCGTTTAGCTCTTGATATATAAGAGGGCGACATATTCTAAATGTACGAGGAAAGGACTAACGAACAACGGAATGAAAAAAGTAGAGAAGCTCTCGTGACAAAAACCGCAAAATCTCCAAATGAAAGAGTTAATTAACGTAGTAAAGACATTGAAGACACAGGAAACGCGATGAACCAACCTTGCCAACCAGCATCCGGCAGCACTTTAGTCTTCTTCTCATTGATCAACCAATCCAGCCCCAGACTTGCAGTCTGCAGCGTCCTCCTCATTGCACTAACAACAATAAGCTCCACCTCATCCGCAATCTTCTCTTTCTTCAAGCTCTCCTGCAACTCTGCGCACTGCTGCACGCCGAGCTCAGAGAGCGGAGGATCGTGCAGCGACCAATCGCTAGCAATATTGTGGAGCGCCTGTGCGTGGCGGATAAGTAAAAGTGTCGGGGGCATGGAGAAACTCTGTTTATTAGCGTTGGGGGGTGGGCGTAGGATAATTTTATATATGGTGGTTTTCCTGATTGTGAATATCGAGTTGGCGCGTAGTGGGGTGTATAAGCTGCGTCACTATCACCATGTTCTGCAGTAGTATCATGGGACCCACTTCACACAGCGCAGCAAACCCACGAGCCATTCGATACGGGAATATAGCGAGAGTGCAACGCATAGTTTTATGATGTGCTCCTGGAGCCGATCATTATCAGATTTGACCTTCTAAGCTGCGCCAACCCGCTTGCATACCTAGGTATAGTACATGTCTCGTCTCTAATCGTCCATTTTGTCGTCCTCGTCCAGTGACTTCTTCGCCAGCGCTTCTGCCTCCTCCCGCAGCTCCTTCGGCACCTCCTCATGTCTACCCTTGGTGGGCCCAGCCAAAGAGCTGATCCAGGTCATCTCCAGCTCGAACTCCTTGTCCTTGTTATCGTCGTGTGCGACATAGATGATGCGTGCTGCCTCTTTCACACCCTCTTCTAGTGATAATTCGCCGTCGGCGAGGTTTAGCTTCTCCAGCTCCGATTTTGCGATTTGTCGGCCCTTGCCTGTCGCTGCTCCATAGTAACCCTATATACCACGTTAATCACCTATGCGCATACAAAAATGCATGATTTATTACCCAGTATAGTCCGCTAGGTTCGATCATGTATAGAAACGGGCCGCCGTGCTTCGCGCCGTTCTTCTTGCCACCTGAGCCTTTATTCGGTCCTGAGCCAACCTGTCCATCCACTGGTACCTCGACCTCGGCATCCCACCCCCCCACAATGGCAGTCACACCGAAAGGTCGTACGCTGGAGTAGAGGGTGTATGCTTGAACGTAGCTTCCCATGCGGTTGGCGAGTGCAGAGGTCGGGATTGGGCCCTTATACATCTGGCGCCACGAGGCGGCCTCGTCACGGGCTCGAGATACGAAGTGGCGACCGTCAGGGAGGAGACCTGAGGAGACCTAGAAGTTCCTGTGTTAGACCTTTCTTGCCAGAGGCCATGAAATCTCCGCAGACACATCACGCTTAACGGAAGGGCATGCTTACGACACCCATATTCCGGTCCACAGTTGATATCCGTTTGTTGGCTTCTGGTTTGAGCAGCTTGCTGGTAATGAGCTTCTCTAGGGCAAGCACAACGCCATCTTTGCACCGTATTCCGATGGCTGTACCACCGCTTTCCACTGCCTTGACCGCATATTCGACCTTGATATGTAAGTGATGGCTCGATTGAAGCTTCAGAAGGTGAGGTGCACCTGGAAATTGCGTCCATCGGGTGAGAAGACGGAGTTGGACAGATCGTAGCCCGTACCTATTGACGTCTATGAAAGCTGTTAGTTTTGAGCTTGGGAAGACACAGGCAACTCGGGGCTCACCATGGTGTTCGCGGGGTAGGGGGAGAGAAATGGGAATTAAGTAGGAGAATATCTGGATAATGGCGCAATACAAGAGGGGTAAGAGAGGCGTGAGTGTGAATTCTCTGGCGGAGCAGTGTTGATGGGGTTCACCTGGGCAGGCAGCATGAGAGTGCGCGTTGAAGCTACAGTCGCGATGGAGACTAGCGCCTTGGCATATCAGAACCTCTACATCGGGCATCCATAGATCCCCCAATGATATTCGCCGCCGACACAGGACTGCCATCTCCGCTTTTCGCCTGAGATTGTCTAGCTTCCTTGCCTGGGATCATATCGGCGTTGTCTTCCAGGCGGTTTGGACTTTGTCTTTGCTTGATTCCACCACTTCATCCGACAATAGACGCGCCAATCGTGGGCGACGGCTGTTCGAGGGCGCATCCGCCAATACAGATTGATGAGTTGTCGACAATAATTTGCGGTAGACGGCCGGGGTTTATTGGCTTTGCAAGCACTAGCGGGACATTTTATGTTTCAGGTCACCAGTGACTGGACGGGCCCGCCACATCATCCCGCTTTTTTCTTTCCTCCCATCCTCTGGTCACGACACATGACCCGTTCCAACATCCAACTACCACGTACATAAAGGAACTGCGGCGGCCACTCCATTGAGAACTGCGACAACACCTTCTCCCACTGGCTCTGTTGGCTCTCTATTGTAAACAGTTCTTCCCCTATTTCTCTGGCTTTGTTGCCAGCGTCCACAAATAGGCCTCATTTTAGGCGTCAGTAGCGCCCAACAACGCAACGCGCCAAAGGAACAACGGAGTACCCTCAATAAGACCCGCGGACTCGAAAGCTGCACAACCTGGTCTGAGAAACACTTCAGAACATTTGCTCTAGCAACACTTACATCTTCCCACTAATTTGCAGTATTTGATTCATCCGCTCCAGCGACCCCCCGGAGATTGCGGAGTACCGTTGATACCCAAATTCCTTGATGCAGCCTCTGCTCGTTCACCACTGCAATATCTGCGCTTACAACACCACTGTTCCCTTCACAGCTTCTGTCTTCTCTCAGAACAACTCCTGTTCATACGTAAGCTCCAGATCCTGTACCCTGTGTCTCCACTGACTATTACGTCATAGTGTGGTGTTATATCCGCCGGCATCAACGTTCGAGGGAAAAAAGAAGAGGAGACAAACATGCAGCAAGAAGAGCTCGCCCGGCTGTTCTCAGCTAACATGAGCTTGTCTCACCAAGCCCCGCCTCCATACACCCCAACTCTTGAACCCCAACAGCAGATATATCAGCAAGAAACAGATAAGGTAGCCCAACCAATAACCTACATCTCTCAACACTACACGCACACCCACCACGTTGTCCCCATCCGCCACATCCCCCCCCAAGAACCGACAAAGACGCAGGTGGATGCGTCACAGCTTCAAGCAGTACTTCTGCGTAACAGCATCGACCCCTCCCTCCTCTTCCCCTCCCAGATTGACCTCTTCCAGAACGCAGACGATGATCAGCGTCTCCGCCTCCTCGAGCTCTGGCGAATCTCGCCGCCGCAAGGAAGACAAGGGTATCCGGAGGGTACAGACTACAACACCTCGAGACAACTGTACGACTGGCCGCCCACGAGTCTGGCGCAAGAGGAGGCTATGGCAAAGTTGAGGTATGAGCAGTTGCGGGTGGAGCGGGCACAACATGAAGAGATTCAGGCCCACCAGCAACAGTTGGATGCGAGCATGAATCAGGGCATGGATTCGGCAGCTGCGCAAGAGACGCGAGATTTGCTCACGTCTTCTAGCGCGGAGCCTTATATCCTCTCAGGATATGAAATGATGGCGAACCGCGAGTACGAGGCGTCTGCGCAGACTGCCGCGAGTCACCTCAGGGAATCTACCAAGTACAACCAAGCAACTGACCCGGTGTACAACCACGCCGGAGGCAATGGCGGATTGTGGGAGAAGAACGTCGGAAGCATTTTGGACATGGAAAACCAGTACGGAGCCTTTGCTCAGGCTCGGGACCGGGACTGTCATCCTGTCTATATGGATGACGAAATGGTTATGTGAAGAGGGGAATAAGGTGACTGGAGAAGGAAATTGGACAGCCAAGCATTGGGTGGATACAGGTCATTGCAGTGGATGTGGATACAGTCGCATACAAACATTCCCTTTGACTGTAGTTTGGGGGTAGTACTGGATTGGAGGAGGCGGCGGTTAGCTTTGGCTTTAGAGAAGCTACTGAGAAGTGAGAAGACTAGTGCTCAAGTTTGCATATTGGAATAGCCGGATACCCCATACAGCAGCATCACCACTCTGTTATTAGATCACAATCAACACGACTTAAATAATTTCATCCACCCTCTTAGTGGAGTATGATAATTCCATATTCTAATATAATACAAAGCTGAATGTTGTTTCAAGTTCAGAACTTTGCACTCATATGCCCGTCTATCTTCTTCCTACAAGGATAAATATACACAGCATCTGATGTACCAATTCGAAGGAATATCAGAACTGAACCATGCCCTAACACTGGCACCATAAAAGCAAAAATACCCTCCTCTATTTCGGCCACTTCTTCCATCCACGCCCATGTCCTTTCTACAAAAAAGTTAGCAAGTCCTCTACACCGCCTCAGCACATCACCAAACCGACATACCTGTTTCCACTCTTGTATCAGTGCCGGCATATTCAACATAGCCTGTTTCCTCTCCTCTAGCCTTCCCTTGAGCGTCCTCTCCCACTTCTTTCCCTTAACCCTCTCACCCACACCCGTACCCTTCACTCTCAATCCCCTCTCTATCCGTCTCTTCTCCTTCTCTCCAGGCTTTTTGATGGTATGAGGTAGCAGATCAACAACGCCGTGTTTCGAAGCGAGCTTGACCAGGTCGGCTTGCTTCCGTAGCCCGTAGACAGGACCCCACCATTTCCCTGTTACAAAGTTTTTGCGTGGTTGAAAGGGGTTGTGGTACGGGAGTTCTGGGGGCGCATTGGGGTCTGTGGACACGGTTGTGGATGCGGCGATGGGGGATGTGGTGGGGGTGGATGTTGTGGCGGGTTTGTTGGATAGGAGCGCTGGCGGTGGGTATTTGGCGAAGAAGCGAATTAGTCGCGGAGGTAGCGATTTGGCGAGTGTGATGTGTTGGGAGCTCATGGTGGGCTGGCAATGTCTTTTCTGGATGGCCGTTATTGCAAGCTCGAGTTGCGAAAGAGGAATTCGTGGTCACGTGCTTAAGGAACGCTAAACACGGCAAGTGCCGGGGAAGCTTGAACTGCGCGTACTGTTGCTACCTACGTCGACATCACTAACAGCTCCATCGCCGCCCACTTCCACCCTTCTCGCTGCCAAATCCTTCTGCGTATCACTCTACACGCCTACACAACTTCCACTCTAAATCTCCAGCTATGGTAAGCCCTAAGTCTGATTTATTCGCTCTGCACAACTAACAACCACAGGGCTCTCCGTTCTCAATAAGTACGATCTCCCTCTGCCTCTCCATCTTCAACCCTTCCTAACCTCCTGAAAGATGGCGGCGCATGTGTAGCCATGGTGGGCAAAGACTGCGTTGCCATTGCCTGCGACCTCCGCCTGGGCATGCAAGCCCTCACCGTCTCCAACAACTTCCCCAAGATCTTCTCGTACGGGGATGTATACCTTGGTCTGACAGGGCTCGCCACCGACGTCTCCACGGTCTCTGATCTCTTCCGCTACAAAGTCAACATGTACCGGCTGCGCGAAGAACGCAACATCTCCCCACAGACCATGGCGAACCTCGTCAGCTCGTCGTTGTATGAGCGGAGATTTGGCCCATACTTTGTGTCGCCGGTGATTGCGGGGCTCAATCAGACGACGGGGAAGCCGTTCATCTGTGGGTTCGATAGTATTGGGTGCATTGATTTCGCGAAGGACTTTATTGTGAGCGGGACTGCGAGCGATCAGCTGTTTGGAACGTGTGAGGGGCTTTGGGAGCCGGATCTAGTGAGTGGAGATTGTATTTGTTTTGAAGGGTCTGTGTACTAAACAGTGATTTGCAGGGCCCAGAAGACCTCTTCGAGACAATCTCACAAGCGCTGCTCAACGCCGTCGATCGGGACGCGTTGTCCGGCTGGGGTGCACACGTCTACATCATCGAGAAGGACAAGGTGACGAAGCGGTTATTGAAAGGACGACAGGACTGAGGTGGTTCGGCGTAATGGGACACTAGACGCAGCTTCGGAGCGGCGAAGAAAGTCGTGGAAATGACCAGGGCGCTTCGACTGACGAGTCAAGCCTATGGGTGATATGTGTGAGAAGAATATGCAGCATCAATTAGACCAACAAGCCCAGTATAGGGATATATAGCTCGAATGTAGCTTCCAACCCTATATTATCAATGCCCCAATCCTCTCGTCTCTAGCTTTGATACTGATCATTTCATCCGGCTATCTACCTCACGTTCTTCCTTCTCTGATACGGCATCTTTTCGATCTATGCATAGATTGAAGTCACCAAACATGGCAATTCTTCAGGAAACAACAGGACATCAACTCAGTGTGCTCAGGCTTTAGTGCGCACGTGACGTGGCGTTCGGCGCCAATCACCGTTCTTAGCAGCTTCAACTTTCGATCTTCACGACCCTCACAGCTCGCACAACTTACCCGCAACGAACTCTCCCATTGGCGTAGGCTACCTCTCCTTCGCCAAAATCATAATACATATTCCTACTGAGCTCCGTCCCCACCATGGACGCGATTCCGCCTCCACCTCCGTCAGATGCGCTTCCACCACCTCCACCATCAGATCTCCCGCCTCCCCCACCTCCTCCTGAAGAAGAGCTGGGCCCTGCGTTAGTTCAACCTAGGCAGAAAAAGGGATGGGGATCGACGAGGAAACAGCCGCCGAGTGTGGAAGATATTCTGAGAGCAAAGCGGGAGAAGGAGGCTGCTGCTGCGAAGGTGAGTCTAGCGTTTTTTATCACTAGAAGGGACTGGTGTCTACTGGGGATAGCAAGCAACTCCGCCAAGAGGCGACAAGGACCCAGCTAGCTTTGCAAAATCCTGCTGTATCTGCTAGAGGGTGCTTTGCTGTCCTTGGTAAATACTAGTTCCATCGCGCCCTCCCTTCTCTCCATCGGTTGAACAATATTCACATGGTTGCAGTTCCAGCCCTACATATACTAATTTGTATGTCTCACTACAGCCCAAATACCTCAACAAAGCCGAGCGTGAGCGAATCGCACTTGAGAAGCGACAGAAGGAAGTCGATGACGCGCGGAAGAAAAAAGAGGCAGCCCTGAATGGGGGATCGAATGGAAACTCAAACGGCGTACATCAGAATGGCAACTCTTCGAAAGGACATTCATCAGGCCTCGATCACAGTTCGTCTTCGATACCCACCGGTCCGCGTGCAATGCGAACAGGCGAAATTCCTACTGGGCCATTTTCAATGCGCCAAAGAAATCAGGATATGCCACCGCCGCCAGTCTCAAAACCGAATGAGAAGCGCCCAGGAAAGCGGCTGGCTCCTGAAAATGAGGAGGCTGCATTGATCCGGCACCGATACATGGGAGCGGAACAGAACCAATCAACTTTTTCGGCGAAGAAGAAGCGTCGGCGGACAACGGAGAAGAAATTCAACTTTGAATGGAACGACGAGGAAGACACAAGTCCAGACTACAACCCCATCTATCAGCAGCGGACGGAGGCGACTTTCTTCGGACGGGGAAGGTTGGGTGGATTCACCGAGGAGATTGCCGAGATGGGAACGCACAAGTTCATCGAGTCTATGATAGCGAGCGATCCCGAGCACGGCCGAGAGCGAGCGACGGCGATTCTCGAGATGGAACGAAGGAGGAAAGAGGAGGGAGGGCGTGCCGCGCTTGACAAGCACTGGAGCGAGAAGAAGCTGGAACACATGCGCGAGCGCGACTGGCGTATCTTCAAGGAGGACTTCAACATCAGCACAAAGGGCGGCTCTATACCCAATCCCATGCGCAACTGGAACGAGTCGGGTCTGCCCGACAAGCTCCTCCGCATCGTCGAACAGGTTGGTTATGATCAGCCTTCAGCCGTTCAGCGAGCCGCAATTCCCATTGCTCTCCAAGCCCGCGATCTCATTGGCGTGGCTGTTACTGGTTCCGGTAAAACTGCTGCTTTTCTGCTACCACTTCTAGTCTACATATCTGCGCTTCCCCCCCTTGATACTCCCAACCGTAAAGCCGACGGACCGTATGCGCTCATTCTCGCACCTACGCGCGAACTGGCGCAGCAAATCGAGGTTGAGGCTATAAAATTTGCTGCGCCTCTTGGCTTCAGCACTGCCGTCATCGTCGGAGGGCATTCTATCGAACAGCAAGCCCACGCACTCAGTGCTGGTCCGGAAATTGTCATTGCTACTCCCGGTCGTCTTCTAGATTGTATTGAGCGTCGCCTCTGCGTTCTCAGTCAGTGTTGCTATGTCATTATGGATGAAGCAGATCGCATGATCGATCTCGGGTTCGAAGAGCCCGTTAACAAGATCCTTGAAGCGTTGCCAGTCGGAAATGAGAAGCCAGATACCGACGATGCCGAGGACCCTCTCGCTATGTCGAGAGGCCAGTACAGGCAGACGATGATGTACACGGCGACTATGCCAACAGCCGTTGAGCGAATAGCCCGGAAGTACCTCAGGCGTCCAGCGATTGTCACGATAGGCAACGTAGGTGAGGCCGTTGAGACGGTTGAACAACGCGTCGAGCACATTCAGGGCGAAGACAAACGCAAGAAGCGTCTCCAAGAAATTCTCGGCTCAGGCGAATTCCAGCCTCCAATCATCGTCTTTGTCAATATCAAGCGGAATTGCGACGCCGTTGCGAGAGACGTCAAGCACATGGGCTTCAGTGCCGTCACACTTCACGGCTCCAAGACGCAGGAACAGCGTGAGGCAGCGCTTGCCAGCTTGCGCAACGGCCAGTCCAACGTCCTGGTCGCCACCGATCTCGCTGGTCGTGGTATCGATGTTCCGGATGTCAGTCTAGTCGTAAATTTCAATATGGCGAATAATATTGAGAGCTATACGCATCGCATTGGTCGGACAGGTCGTGCTGGGAAGTCCGGTGTCGCGATTACGTTCTGGGGTAATGAGGACGCGGATGTGCTGTACGTATATTACCTTCTTACGCTTAGTTGTTTAGAGATGTATGCTTACATGTGCATAGATACGACCTTAAGCAGATGCTCACTAAGAGTAGCATCAGCAAGGTACCTGACGACCTAAGGAAGCATGAGGCGGCGCAGCAGAAGGGTAAGAAGAAGGGCAGTGATAATAAAGGGGCTTCGATTTTAGGTTGATGAAGCATGGGAGAGGTGTAAGAGTAACAGTCCTGGCTGGCAGATACAGGAGGGGTTCGTCGGGCTGGATTGGCCCGTTGCACTGGGGCTGGATCTGAATTGTGGAACAGGGAGGTTTGAAGCAATGGTCGATTGTATGATAGTGCATACTCTCTGGAGGTTGAGATATTTGCTCGGCAAGGGCAATATCTGTCGCGGAACACTCTAATAAACCAGCTTCAGTATATATACCTCATGAACACGTGCCTCAATGCATCGAGCGAAGTGGACGCGGCATCTTTCCGCGATAAGGTGTTTGTAGTATCCATATACTGAACCTCCCATTCATTAATTTGTAGCACAGTTGCATTTCCTCAGTTTGCCCCTCGTTTCGTCTATCTCTTTTCCACCCCTGGTCGTTATTTCCGGCCGTTTACGCGAACCTGCCACGAGGTCTGCTCCAGTTTTTGCAGTCGATCATGATCTTCTCGCCGTTATCTCATTTCTAGACAGATCTGCAGCTTCGCCACTTGATGTTGATGATCTGGTCTTCGTTCACAAGCTACTAGGCAGTTTCCCCTCAAGGCTTGTTGCCTAAAGTTTCGTTCCTATTCCCTATTTGACCCGGATCGAAGTTTGATCGCCAGGCCACGTTTTCTCTGCTGGCCGCTCAGACGGTTCTTGCAGCCGCTACCTCAGGGCCAGAATTCTCACATGATAAGATGGGAGAGATTGCGGCTTGATTACTGAGGAAGGTATAGGTGTGTGATACCACTGCATGGACCTTTCTCGAGAGCCGTCTCTGTGGGTTCTGGAATGATTTCGGGTTTCATGTTTGTTATCGCAATCGCGCGGACTGAAACTCCGACTCGAGAGACGAGTGGCGTACGATGGTAAATCTGCATCTCATGATGCTCGTGGTTTGGTGATCGCTTTCCCGCATCCAAAGAAGAGCTCGAGGACGCAACCATCCTCGGAGTCTAGCACGGCCTTCCTGCTCCTCGCGGTAATGAACTGCACCTCTTTATCTAAGGGTTCGTAACTCCAGGCTGGTAACGACATGCAAGACATCCCAAGATTCACAGTTTTCTCAGTCATAGATTCGTCAAATGCAGGTGACGCAGTCTTGGGTGTTCACATTAACCGGGCATACAACCCAATCGGAACGTCGAACAATCGCAGATACCAGGATTCCCTACCCCACCTTGTCTCCAATTTCTAAGTCTCCTTCGACCCTTGGGGGTATTTGATCGCTCTTGGTACGCCGTTGGCCTGATTCCGGCCTGAATCCATGGTTTCCTTAATAAAGGCCTGCATACTGCCTGCATGTTGACTCTCGCGCAAGACTCAGGAGTTGCCACCTGGCCGACGAATTTGCCATGCAGTCCCATTTCATGCTAGATTTTAAGAGCGCTCTCCGAAGCACTGCATGTCCGTTGCGGCGGCACTCTGTCAATTGCTCCAACACCGCGTTTGGGGGGTTATCATGTTGGTTTCACACAACTTCACCACTATAAAGCACGGACTGATCTGTACAACGTAGATCCCATATACGTAGGGCTTTGGTGTGCGAAGTGGCCGGGGTTACACGACCTTTCCGGCTTACCGACATAATTCTCCGAGTACATAATGTTTGAACGTACCTCCAGGAGGACCGTGAGCGCGAGCCCACTTTCGTTCTTTGCGGTCTCGAATCTCTATACGATCAGTGAATCCGATGTTCGCTCACAGACCAGACCTGTACGTATTGTTCTATGATTCAGTGTATAATTCCAGACCGGTCTAATTGTAGTTTTAATAGTCAGCTGAAGAGGAAGCTTCATCGGCGCACTCAAACTCGGGAACAGGCTCAAGAACAACTTCAGGAATTACAGCACTACCACAATGGGAAGGCTTAAGGAGTCCTGCTCAGGCGCACATCCGTCAAGGGAGTGGGGCCCCAATAATCGAGAAGGGTGTCTTTTCGAAAGATATCGACAGGTCAGGTGCGAGCACGCCTACTAGCGAGAACTCTCGACCCTCACGGATGGCATTCTGGTTGGTAGTAGCTGTTGTCGTCATCCTCATTTTGGCGGTAGTGCTAGGAGCAGTTCTTGGAACTTTCGTCAGCCACTCGTCTACGTCTAGTCCTCAACCTTCAGTCACAGAGATACCCGCTAGCTCGGTACCCACACCGACATCAACCATACCTGGCAGTGGCAGCTCTCCCACACCGACTCCTGCTCCGCATATTGAGTCACTCGCTGTGACGGGGTACTCCATCCCCGGGCGTTTGGGGTACTTCGTTGTATCGTTGTTTTATCAGGAGGCGAATAATTACCTGTCTCGGGCTACTTTCAACTCAAGTACCGGGAACTGGACTTGTGTGTCTAACTTTACTGTGGCAAAGAAAGGCACTCCGCTCACTGCTACCACGTTGAACGCAGAGTACTATACAAGTCAAGCGGTTAGCTCCACCCAGATCTTTGCGAAACACGAACTGACTGTATTGCAGAACTACAGTTTCCCCAATATTCATTATCAGTCACAAATCGTTTACCTAGATGACAATAGTAGGTAATACCATGACTTGTAAATAGTAACCCGACTTACATTTTTCCAAGATTATCTAAACGAATGGATTTTTCTCGATACTGGGTCAGACATCGGACAAGCCGGCCCACTCAACCAGCAAAAGTACATGGCACACAAGGACTCCAATCTTGCCTCCTACTGGCCTCAGCTCATCTATCAAGGCATGTCTGGAGAAGTCCGGGGGAACCATTACGAGTGCCACAGGAAGAACGAATGCTGGCATGAAACAGTCCTGGCAACAAGCGCGGCGAGTAATGGTACTTCGCTCGCCATGATCCCGCTGCGAAACAATCTTTCGTCGGCTGGTGTGTTCTACATGGAAGAGAATGGTAGATATGTTAACTACAAAGATGAGGATGGTCAACCTTGGGGGATATGGACGAACGGTTAGTCAGCCAGCCATATCTTTAGTCCGAATATCACGAAACTCACGCAAAACAGACGCTTTCGCAAACCGCATCCCCTCAACATCTGCCCTAGCCGCCTTCTCCACTACGCGATCCCCCGACCCTGTCGACTCGGACCTAAACACGTACCTCGTCTGGCAAGATAGTAACGGCACGATGCAAATGAGTTGGTCGGACAGCGACGCCGGATGGAAAGGCCCGATTGCACATCCCGCATTCGTAGGCGCCGACAACAACACCGCGCTGGCCTGTCTAATGGGCCTCACTTTTCCTGGTTTCCCGCTGCCGCCGGGGCCCGAGCTTTCGCGGTGCTATTTTCAAGCTGGAAATCAATTGAGGGAGGTTAGTTTTGATGGAACGAGTTGGGATGTTGTGGGAAATGTACCGGTTCAACTTTGACGTTCGTTATTTCTTTTTGTCCTCGATATTCGTCCAATGGGACCCTGATCTTGTGATGTGGTTGAGAGGATCCCCTTGTACGATAAGCGAAATACGAGGTTGGCACAAGAGCGGGATGTATCGAGTCAACACTCAATAATTACCCCGGATTACGAAACCCAACGTGCTTTAGCGAAGTGGAGAAACCCAACGTTGTTTTGCACTGTCAAATAGCGTCCAAAGTGTGCGCAATGGCCGGGTCTATGAGAAGTTTGTTTTCTAGCTTATGTCTAGCCAGTCACCCCATCGGATGTCTAAACCTGAAAATTATCCACTACATAGCCAAAACTTCCAAACAACTACCCTTCGTCCTGACACGAGCTACACCGCTCGCACATTGGCAATGCACATGCAAGTGTAGTCGTATGCGCACAGACGTTTTGCAAACACCATGGTAGTGGATAAAAGGAGGAGCTAATATCGGACTCGGCACTGCACATTCACAAGTCTATGGCATCCGCAACGGCTACGATTGCTGCAGCAGTGGCAGCAGTGGCATCTGCGACAACATCTTCACTCCCTAAGAACTCGAAGCCTGCTCAAGGGCATCTGGAATCAGCAGGGCAGGGCATCTCTGGAGGCAAGCATCATCACGCACTGTTGCTAAACTCCACGCTGACTGTGTTGGTATCAGGATATACCGGCGATTCTCTCAGTCTGAAGATCATAATTGCCTTCTTAATTGGGCTCGCACTCTACAACTCGGTCGAACTCATTGTTTTGATTCTGGTCACGTTTAACAAATACCATGGGGTGTACTTCTGGAGCTTGATGATTGCGGGAGCAGGAATTATACCGTACTCGACTGCCTTCTTGATAAAGTTCTTTCAGCTACTAGATCCGAATAAGGACGTTGGTTATGTAGCTATTGTGATGATGACGATTGGGTGGTATGCGATGATTACAGGTATGCCGTTCTCTTCCTGTGTCCTCCTTTTGCATGTGCACACTGAAAGGGATTCTGACATGCACCTAGGCCAATCCTTTGTCCTCTGGTCGCGCCTCCACCTCGTCAGCAACTCGCTCCGCGTTAAAAAATACACGTTGTACATGATTATTATCAACGGTCTCGTCCTGCACTCCACAACGACGGTCCTCACCTTCGGCGCAAACTCAAACACTCTCACCCCGAAAGCCCTTGAGCACTTCGTCTACGGTTATAGCATCATGGAGAAGATCCAAATGGTCGGCTTCTTCGTGCAGGAGCTCATCATCTCCATAATCTACATCAGAGAAACCTTACGTTTACTCAAGCTCTCTGAATCCGTCAAAGACGACATCGAGAGCGTAGTCGATGTCAAGAACAAGCATGTTAGGAAGACGATGTGGCAACTTATCACGATTAACGGCATCATCATCGCCATGGACTTCGTACTGCTAGGCGTCGAATTCGCAGACCTATACCTTATCCAAACAACCCTCAAAGGTGCAATCTACTCCATCAAGTTGAAACTTGAATTTGCCATCCTAGGTCGCCTCGTCCAGATCGTGCGCAACAAGAATAACTCTGGAAATTTTGCTAGCGGAGAGAGGAGACCGGGGTTGACACCCTTTCAGGAGAGGAGTGCAAGCGATCCGGCTGATTGGCCGGATTTTGTAGACCCAAGGAGAGTCGGGAGCAATGTTACGCACGCGGAATCTGTGGCCAGAAGTCCAGCGCTGAATAAGGACGAGGCGTGGGAGAGTCTCGAGATGGAGAGGTGGAAGAAGAGGGCCAGGGCACAGAAGAATAGTTGGATTGATGAGGAGATGGTATGTTGATATTTTACTATATGTCTTTTTGCGGATGGGGAACTGACTAGACACAGGACAAGCACAACATCGGATAAAGTACGGTATTCTATTTACGACCTCCACCAAAACCAACGCTCCGCTTTCAGCACAGTTCTGAGATACTGACCTGAAATTCGCCCCTCAAGGAAAACCTCAGACTCCGTCCCGAAATTTCAGATCGAGGCTCTACACCGCAACTCCATCTCCTCGGAACATCTCTCTTCCGTCCAAACAAAGCTCTGCCAAGCAAGCCCCCCCCCGCAACCCAAGATCCCTCGATTTCCAAACAAAGCATCTCTGCCGAGCAAGCCGCCTGCGTATCCCTCGACCCCTCGATTTACGGCGAACTCCCGGCGTCCTCTCCGGTCACTATGATTCGCCAGCCTTAAAGGCTAAGAAATTCCTTGGCACGAGCTTTTTCTGCACACGACACTGACATGAGTCGCGGGGTCAGAGTTTAAATACAAGCCATTGCTCGATGCGGGGTGATTATTGTCGATCAGAAAGACAAGAGTGGAAATGGGAAAGAGCGGTAGAGGGATCGGCAGGGTTGAGGCAGTGAGTGTTAGATTTTGGGTTGTCGGGTCTCACGATATGAGATGAGGGAAGAAGTATGAATCGTGATGATCAGTTGATTTGGGATCCGAAGTAAAGCCGGAAAACAGAAAGGATGAGGACGGAGACAAAAATATCGATAGTCGCTTGTGCAAGGGGATAGAGTTGAATCTTGCGATGCGACGGTTCGAGCGTGGAGCGAAGAGAACGATGTGTGATTCCTAGGTCGAGACTTCAGATGAATAAACTCCATGCTGAAGCATTTGGAGTTCTTGTCAGACTAGTCCAGCACAGTACGACTTATACAATATCACAGGCCGAACAGAAGTCTTTCTGCTGTCAGTCAACGCAATTTAAGGGGTTTCGTACAGGCTTGGATCTCTAGGGCAAGGATAGGCTGATTGCTTCTATGTCTCGAAAAGGGTACAGTCAACTCCCGTTTATACGATCTCCGATTGGCCGATATTTTCACTTAACCGTTCGCGCGTCTAAGCCAAAATTGCTTAAAATCAAAGGTTAACGCTCTCAATAGCCCGATAATTCAGATATCCGATCAAAATTGCCTGCCAATATTGTATCGTATAACTGGGAGTTGACTGTATAAAACTACAACCCCCGTTGTTGCCCTTTGATTACCAACGCCAAATCCAGCATCGTGATCAAGCGACTATTTAGGATCTGATTTATACCGGGAGTATATCATGGTCCGAAACACCAAGTAATACGAATCCGAAATCACTCTAACCGTAATCAGGACTAACGCAATCTACAAAACGCCATGTCTACCTACGTCATCCCTACGTTCAGAAAGCGGACATACCTTTGCATCACCCTCCCGCAAATCCAACACCACATGCACCGCGGCCGCCAAAACTGTCCATGCATACCCTGCGACCAACATAATAATTGCTAGGTTCAAAAACAAAATCTACGAGTTTCAAAGCACCTGTCGTCGCTAGCTGGGAATCCAAACCCCTCTCCTATCATTTTTCGCGAGCTGTTATCTGATTTTGTCGCCCGCTTCGGTTCGATTACCGTCACAGTGCAGCTCTAGCCGACATGAAATATAGTTTTTCTGTAAGGCCTTGTGGATAGAGATGAGAGCGATGGTGAAGGAAGTGCCGAACAGCGTTTTTGTGGGCCACGGTGAGGTGGTGTAGAGTAGCCAGGATTATAAGGCTGCTACGATGCTGGCGACTAGCGAGGTCTTTGAGGTATCAGTTGCGGCAATTGAGAGGGTGCGAGAGGGTTGCGAACGGTGGCGGATATGGCTTTCGGTTTATCGATTTTGCTCTTGGCAAGCTTGAAGGTAAAGGAGTTGATTTCGTCAGGGTTACCGTGGAAAACGTTAGGTGGGAGGGTTGGCCAGGCGATGATCGAGAGGTCAAGAACCATGCAGAGAGTGCCCATTGCTTTTCATCTTAATTGAATTTGGAGGTTGATTTCTGGAGACTTCATGTACTGGGGGTGCCTGACTTATGCTATCGTGCATTAGTGCGTGCTCGGTGAGCTGAAAATCGATAAGAGAATGCTATCAATGACGTTACTCCTTGATGAACTAAGACTCGGTGTTTGGAGTCCAGCCCTCAGTGGAAACAAGGCCAACGGATTTTGTTCGAATGTCAGCATCTAGAAAGACTAAGAACGCCACAACACTTAAATAGAGTAAGCGATCACCATCCGGGGCGGACCACCATCCGGGGCGAACATCAAAAAATGTGATACATTTACTAACACCACAACACTACCATTTTATATAGAAACTACGTAGATTTAATACCTGATTGTGTAGCCAGTTGGTCAAATTTCTTAATTTTATTAATATCAGCCTTTGTAAGGGTTGTAAGGGTGGTATTGTAGGCCCATTTGCCACCACCTTGTAGCTCATCCTTTACGTTCCACTTTATGTGATCCATCAACAATACACCCTGCCTCTGAGCCCAAAATACGTGACAATTTAGTCCATATAGATAAGGAGCCTCTGCTGGATTGAGTACTGCAATATTGTCACGTGCAGCGTCGTATTCAGGTTGCAGCGCGCCAGATAGGTATTTTTGGTGTCGTTCCTAATCGTCCCGCATCTAATCTCTCTCAGCCTTCTCCTTCAACAATCTTATACTATCTTTTTGTGTAAATAAATGTCCCTGCAATTGCAATCGCTTACTTCCCTTTTTAGAGCTTTTTTGGTGTTTATAGGTCTTATATTGGTAGAGCATTAATAAACTAACTGCAAGATTTGCGTGTGTTTCCTCAAACATCTTCTTTGCCTTTTCCACCTTCTCTTGCAAAACTAAATCCTAAACACTGTCTAATAAGTCTGCAAATAAACGCTGACTATCTTAATAATATCCTAAGCCTCCTCCCAAATTTCTATCGCGATTTATTGTTGTTGCATTGCTATTCTGTTAGTGTAGGGGTGGAGGCTAATTCTCCTTGTCTGCATCGCCATCGCGATTATATTCAGCCCCACTACTAATACTAATGCGACAGCTCCGCAGCGCTCTAGAAGAGGCTGTAATTTTAGCAGGTTAATCTTTAGCTATTAATTGATTAATCCTGTGATTTGCAGCAATTTTTTTAAGCAGGTTGGTAGCTAATATAGGGTGAAGGCCTGCCTCCTTCCATGCGCTGATAATGTTGGTGGGTGTGAACACCTTTTTCTGCACCACCTTAAACAACGCTATAAACTGAGCCTTATCAACGTTTTTTGTTGTAGAAAATTGCGTAAAGTTATAGAGCTGCCTTGAATACTCTATTTGTAAAAGAGAAAAAAGTCCTACATCAAGTGGTTGAAATATGTGGGTGGTATGCGATGGGAGGGCAAGAATCGCGATTTGATGCTTGATTGCGAACACTACAACACAACCACTAATATGCAAGCCATGGTTATTGACAATAAGTAATCGCCATTGAGTAGGATTATTTGGGGTAGTCTCCTCTGCCCATATCTTAATCCACTCATATCTAATATTGTTGTTGGTCCATCCTCGTGCTGATGTTGCGTAGTTGAATAAGGTAGATGCATTCTCCTCATCAATCTGTATCCACTAATCGCTGTAGTATTGAGCTTTAAATATAATTAGAGGCGTGCAAGCATGGCCAGAAGCAGATACGCACTCAATTACAGTTGCTAGCTCTTTACTACCAGGCTAATTGCGATATATGTTGCTCTTCTTTATAGTAGAGTCAAGCTGGATAATAACGCGTGATCACCAAGCCTGCCCTAGCTGGAAGCCCTTCTCATCTATATTGTATTTGCGCGCTGCAGTGATATTGTATTTCTTTTGTACTRATYRGAGGAGYGATACAAAGTCRTCAATAGTYRTTTTATYGTRATTATAGGCCCTTGCGCTATCTAATGGCGAAAGGAATACTAATAAGAGTCTATGGCAGCGTACAAAGCGCTTTACCCAAGAGACTCCTAATTCACCACCATATATCACCTTAGCAGCTTGTTTAACTTGCTGAGGAGTCCAAGGATATCCCCAGGATTGAGACTCCATAATATAATTGCGTAGAACACGCTCTTGTGTGGGTGTAAGGACCTGCTAATTTGATGCCTTCTTCTAGTTTAAATTGCGACCTTTTGCGCAATAGAGTACTGTATTCTTAGGAGCGCCCCAGGCGCTAGCAGCAGCTGTTAGAGAGGTAAATTTGCCTCTTCTGTAATCCTTGATAGCTCCCTAAATAGCCTCCTCCTTGCTGGCTGGCGTACGGGGGGTGGGTGTAGTGGACATCGTGATTTAATCAATTGTTGGTTGTTGAAATTTAAAACGCGAGATATCAACCTTACGCACTCAAAAAAAATGTAAAATAATGGTGCGCGATGTTTATTGTATGGCAAATAGTATGGGATCAATATATCTAAGCACTAAATTGTATTGTTTGTGAGATGGTGAGGTAGCGCGTTGGCAGAGGTGATTGCGTTGTTTGCCCCGGATGGTGGTCCGCCCCGGATGGTGGTCGCTTACTCTATGGCATTTGCAACAAAGAGAATATCACTCTCATGAGTCGTGTCCGGGAAATCCTGCATGCTTTAGTGACAGATGGTACGAAGGAGCTCGTATCTAGTGAGGACTATACTTAGGCAAGAAGCTACCATTGAACTTTAACTAGCAGAAATCACGACACAGTTTAAAACTTAAAAATCCAGTCCAAGGGTTTGAATACAATAACTGCGAGCAAGCCAAAATAAATTTCAGAAATTATTATCTCGCTGTCATAAGTATAGTGTAGAATCGATGGGTCTTCGGGATATTTCTCACTTGATGCAAGCTCCTTCGTAACGAATCCTTTTCATTGCAAGGGGGCCTGTATTGCCAGTTCAATGGAATTTCAAAGAGAAAAATTTAACTAGTCCTACGCTTTTTGCTTCTCAATAGTCGGTACCTTATAGAGCCATGCGAGCTCTCCTCATTGTCACTACACCATCTTTGCCCTAGTCTCTTTCAAGATCACTTACATCCTGCTTAATGCCAATCCCAGCCTTCCATGTCTCAAACAGCAGTCTATCTATGCTGCAGTCACCTAGACTCAAAAGAAAAGAAGAGTCCTCTTACCACTCTGGACATAGGCTTGCAGCAGGCGCTGTTGCAGTCTACCTTGCACCTGTGAGTATTACGAGCGCTCAGGCGTACCTGGAGGTCAAATGTTCCGGTTTCGTAGCTGAGTTTTAGGGTTGATTGGAGATGGGGTGGAAGCATATGGTCGGCTGATGGGAAAACGTTGTCCATGGGACCTCCTCGTTCCTCCGATCCAAGGTCTCCCCAACCGACGTGCTAGAGATGCCGATAGACATGGCTCTTTTCAGGGATTTTTTCCTTGGCCATAAGTTGTTCCGGTCTTTAAAAGCTTATTCTCAGGAGTGTCAATCCTTGTGAGTTGCATAATCTTGGCGAATCTCCATTGGATTTCAGGGAGTTTTACAATATTTGGGCAGAATGGCAGTGGCCTAAGCTGACTGGTGAACATAAAAGTTGGGTGTTTGGAAATGTTGGAGAAGGCTCTGGGGACAAGTGGATCAGGAAGAGCTATGGTTAATCGTTGAAGGTGGTGGTGTGACTTGTAATTGTAACTAATAAGTTGTGCTGGTATATGTGCCCTATTCCCACTTACTGGTGTCACTTCTGTCGTGTAGCTACCTTGCTCATTTTTATTGTCATCAATACCTAGGTACCGCTGGTGCATGTAGAAATATCGACAGTACTTTATATCTATACCTTATACTAACACAAAGTGTTTGTGAGGAATAGTGGCCAGCTTAGCTATTATACAACGACAAGGCTCAACTTCTGAGTGAATGACATTTATCTCTAAGTAGAAAATCATCTTGCTATATAGAAATTGTGACACCTAGCACACAGAAGATGTATTAAACACTAGATTTCGCGTTCATTTGTCTCCACTATTATTACCCTTTTTTTTCTCTCTTTTTTAAAGCTCGTGACCATTGTAGATAATTCATACCTTCCCTTTAACCACGAGTTTTGATGATGTCTGCAGCCTGAAAAGCTAATTAGTGAACGTACATAAGCCAAAAAAAATTGCACAACAAACATACTTTTTCAGCAACCGCATACACAGTGGCAGTCAAGTGCGCTCCCGGGATAAGCGGGAACAAACTCGCATCGACGACGCTCAGTCTCTTTATTCCGAGACTGTCAAGTCGGGGCCGACAACACCTAACGCATATTCTTCAGCAAGGTCCAGTCACTTGACCTCTACGACTGAAGGCAAGAATGCAGGTAAACATTTGGCGGTGAAAGGGAACGTAAAATATTGCACAGGATAGAAAGAAACAACTAGTAAGCTCGCCACCTAACTCCCTCGGCAACATCGCTGCTGTCCCACAAGCATGAAAACTCGTCGGCCCGCTGCTCTCACTAACCCATTTCTTCAACGCTTCAGTATCCCCGTCCCTCACTTTCGTCCCCGGCCCAGACTCCTCAGGCCCCAAACTCTGCAGTCCCGGGGCCTGTATGTACTTCCTCGAGTATTTGATAAACTCGACGGCCTGTTCGACATCCAGTGGATTACTAAACACCCTGAAATCGATCACAGGGTCGCTGAAGGGGTCGCTGGCGTTGATGTGTATGCTACCGCGTGATAGGGGCTTTTGGAGCATGATTGTGCGCGTGCAGTTACCTATAAATGTTGATTCGTAGACAGCAGAAGCGAGAGATGAGTACTGGATGTAAGGATGCGTTTTTGAGCTGCGTAGCCTTGGATTACTGGGGCTGGGAGGTCGGGTGCAAGGAAGGCGGAGGGGGACTGTAGGGAGAGGTTGTTGAGGAAGAGAAAGAGCGAACTGTGGACGGTGGTGAGGGGGAGGAATACAGCAGCATTGCTTAGGGCCATGGTCATCGGAACTGCTATTTGTTAATATTTTGAATTTCTTGAGGTGGTGATAGCGGCGGTTCTACCTGTTTTATTGGCAGTGTACTCTGCTAGTGCTGCGGCCGCAAATGTGGCGTTCTGTATCAGCGTTGCTGAATTCGGCCACAAGTTTTTCGTGACTGTAGAGTGTGAGCTTTGAATTCTATCTATTACTTGAAATATATGGGATTTTACAATCGCACACGAGTTTGGCCTGTGGATGGTCTTGAAAATTGTGCCCTACGCCTGGCATATCGACCTTCAATTCTACATTCGCCGCTTGAAGGATCGCTTTAGGACCTATACCGCTGAGTTGCAGAATCTGCGGCGTATGAACAGCGCCGGCTGCTAGTATGACTTCTTTTGTCCCAGCCACAGTAAACTTCTCTTCTGGATGATCACGCAGGGGAACGACAACACCCTCGATCGCTAGATCTGAAGAGAGCAGTAACTTCTCTACTTTGTGGTCAATCAAGATGTGATAATTTGGGCGTTCCTGGACGGGATCGTAGTACCCATATCTCGGCTATGATCTTGTCCGGTTCACTGGGTGCTCTGACGCTGCAGCCCAAAACCGCCCTATTGCGTGGTCAAACGCGTGTTCCTTGGGTCCTGTGACGTTCAAATCGTCCCACGCATCCCACATGATTTCTGTATTACCCTAGTATCAGAAAGATTGTACAAAGATTTGAACTAAAAAGCAACGGCCATTACACTTACTGGTACTCGCCCACTGCCACGGCGGCAGACTAGCCTGGATCGGACCCTCTCCATACGCCCGCTCGTCCCACGTATACCCGAACTTGTCTGCAATCTCTTTACTCGGGCCTGTAAACTTGGTACTCTTCCGGAAATATTCGTACAGTCCGTCCCAACCCCACCCCGGATTCCCTAAGGCTTCCCACGCATCGTAATCCTCCTTCGCCCCGCGACCGAAAACCATGCCGTTGATAGCGGAGCTTTCACCCACGACACAGCCCACGCCGTACTTAAGGGTCGTATTGGAGAGGTAAGGTTGCGGGACTGTGGTGATGTTGAACATGTGCCGTCCGCAACCATTGCTCCCGCCGATGATGCTGGATCGCGGTACCCATGCGCAGAGTTCGTCCGCAAAGTAGCCGGGCTCTATAACTAGAACATTTCCTATGGCGAGGGGTAAGTTCGGAAGGCGGGATGACTGATGAGGTGGGAGGAACAAAACAAGAACCTACGCGACGCGATTTCAGACAAGCGATTGGCAACCACAAGCCCAGATGTGCCACCGCTAACGACGATGTAATCGTATGAAGAGCGCAGATCACGAGCAGAGCGCTTGATTGTGCTAACGAAGCGAATTGAGGATTTGCGCAGACGAGGATAATGAGGACGAGGACGTGGAGGAGTATGTAGATATCTAGGACCACCATAGCCGATATTCTGAGAGACGTTGTACCAGAGCGTTTGTTCATAGTTTGGGGTGTTGGTGTTGAAGCTGAGAGAGGTTTTAGAGTGTGAGATCAAGCCAGAAATGCAAGCAGAAGTGTGGAGGGAAGAGTATCAAGATGTGTATTCGATGTGATGTATGTATAGCTGATATATATATGACGGACTGATTAGTTAGTGGCATATCCACGTGACGGTATAGTGTCCTGGGCGTACAAAAAACAATCGGGTGTTCCGGCCAGGCAAAAGAGAAGTAGCCTGCAGAGGCTCACCCTGCACTTTGACCAACAATGATAATTCGTGAAGGGTCACCACTAAAACCGGCAATATTGTCGCACACTCATTCGACTATAGACCGGTGGTTCAACAGGGAGAAATTCTGTTAAATACCAGGGGCACTGAGAACCTCAAGTACCTCGAGGGAATGTTGAGCGATTGAAGCAGAAACTTGAGCTTAGTGATTTCCCGGATGAACTCGAGAACGTCGACTGGAACAAAATATCAATGGAAGAAGACCGAGAAACACGTCAAAACGATTCCTAATTCCCAGAACACAATCGCCGTTGACGGCTTTGACCCAATTGCACAAAACGAGCCAGGTGCGAACGCAATTCTACTTGTCTTCGTACCTTGGATGGCCGGGAAACTTCCTCAAGGTTACCCATTCTAAGAGATGATGCGACAGAAAACCCTGCTTTCCACATCGTAGCGCCATCATTGCTCAATTTTGGATTCTCGAGAGCAGTCCGCGAGGCTGGCTTGACATTAGCTCATTGTCGTTGCCAAGAATGTGTGATGATGGCCACGCTGTCTGCGTAGAAACAGGCACGGCACGAACTAAGCCCGTGCTGACCAACGCAGATCGCGACCTCAGCATCCAATCATGCCACCGTCTTCAAATCCTAACTATCGTGAGCGCCTGCCAGGATGGCTGCTGTCAAAGTCAAGCGTCAAGCGTCAAGCGTCAAGCGTCCGCCGTCAAGTGTTCCTGCCCCGCTCGTTCGCTTGTAGCCGCATCCATACGACCCATACACGTCATGGGCACATGAACACAAGACCGACTTTTCTAGGCCCCCGTGATGACTCTGGTGGTTGCTTTTCTCGATATCGTACCATTTCTTTCTTGTCCCGGCATAACTTCCTGTAGAACTTCTTCATCGCAATTGCTTTGTGCAGTTCACCACCATCGCTGAACACTAGGCACCGAACACAGAGCCTTCATACCCCGCAATGGCAACCACCAATCACAGCGATCTCGCCACCCCTCCAACCACACCCCCAGCCCTCTCCAAAGCCGAGACACTCAGCAACGTGCTGTCGCTGGCGAGCCAATTCAGCACCTGCGTCGAGGCATTCAACCTCATCCACCCCTCCAAGGACTCGGACCGACACCAGAAGGTCGCCCTTGCGAAGCTGGGCCTGCAGCAGGGACGCCTGCTCATCTTTGGCGATGTCGTGGGCATTTCCTCCCCGCCTGCGACCATCGCCCGACACATGATCCCCAGCCATCCTGGAGCCACGAACCCTGAACCTACTCTGCCCATAAATTTTGGCGTCAGGGACCCCCGACTGGACGACATGGCCATCAATCAAAAGGTCCGTGCTGCTTTGGACGAGATCTCGGGAAGGCCTTTGCATCTCTCGCGAGAGGACTTGATGGAGAAATATGGGCTCAAGTCTCCAAAGAGATTCTCCACCATGGGGTACCCCGCGCTAGACACAAACCGACTAGAGGCCTTCCGAGAGAAGTTCGGCCTGCTACAGGATCTCGTGCGCCAGACGGGAGGAAGAGCTAGCATCAAGCGGGGAATGAGCATGACGATGCAACACTGGACAGTGCGCGATGTCCTAAAGTTCGAAGAATTTGTCCGGACCGTGCGCATTGAAGTCGATGGCTTGATTGCGCTCATGGGGGTCAAAGAGCAGGTTGATCGCGGAATGAGGACAGACATAAAAGCATTTGGCTGGCACCCCGAAATGTCTGGTCCGACTGTGCGGGCCGATTGGGAGAAGCTGAAGTTGATTCAAGAAGCCTGTGTTCAAGATTACCCCGAGTATGTCGAGATCACAGAGACTGCTCTCAAGTATCTCAGTGAGGAGTTGAAGGGTACAAGTCTCGCCCATATACGAGCCCATTTCACAGCTCCAACTCCCATTACTCCCACCACCCCTACAACTTCCACACGCCGCGCATCAGGCGAAGATGCGGAGACAAAACCCACACAGAGCGCGATCCCACCCGTAAAGGAGAAACGACCAGGCTTCCTCTCACTCTTCAAGTCATGGAAAAGCAACTCGAAGCCCTCTCGCAAGCGCTCTCAGAGCATCGCAAGCCCAACCGAAATCGAAAAACCCCAGCGTTCGCTATCAGAAGACCTCGGAAAACTACCTGCAGACACAGAATCCAACGGCCTCGCCCCCGTGCGGTCCAAGTCGCTATCAGCAATTCCCGATGAGCCTGCGCCTCCCAACCTAGATACACGATTGGAAAGCGTGCCTACGCATGACGCTGCTGCAGACGAGCATGTTGATCCCCTGGATCGGAATACCTTGGAACTTGCGAATACGGCGAATAGTCTCATCGATAGACATGACATGTATAAGGGCGTGGGAAGGATCGAGACAAAGGACATTAGAGGTAAGGCACATAATTTGACTTAATAAGAAGAGGCTGTAGTGAGGCTGTGTTTTTTTTGCGTGTTGGGTTTTGAATCAGGAAGTTCAGGAACGTTTGTCTACATTGTCCACCAGGCCTAGCGAATCATATCACCGAAGCTGCCATTTTAATCCACGCAGTAGTTTCTCAGGTCATCATATCTATATCTCATGTCACATATTTATTATCAAGCTCTCGTTTTGGGCTATATAAGCAGCCACTTGGTGTCACGCTCACTCTCACCCCACATCGATTGTTTACGATGGGAAAATTTCTTTCATATTTGCGAGTTGTAATCGTCACTCAGTTTCTATGTAACCGATGTGCGTCAACTCGTATCTGCTGTCAAGTCACGTAGCCGCCCCCATACCGTTGCATGTCAGCCACCAACAGCGCCACTTGCCGGGTAAGATCTCTTAGACTGCGGCGTGGGGGAGGTCTTCATAACGTGCAGACGTTACGAGTAATGGATTAGCCATCTGGACTCGACTTGTTGGATTGCGTCGCACCTATTAAGTATTAGGGTTTCAAGCACTAGGTTTTCCTACACACCCTCTCGATTGACAATCCCATCGTGTCCGCATAATCGGTAACACGGATCATAGAATTTCGGTTTGCGCATTGTGGGTCCCCATGAGCCAACGTCCCTGTTTAAACGTAAAGGGATCTAGTGGACCTAAGTAAGCTCCTTGTAGGTACCACCCTACCTAGCCAGCCACAACCTTCGGAATCTTACACGTGGAGTTCTCGAACGGCCATAGAAGCCTGATATTGGGATTTGGTGCAGGGTTTCCGTCACCCACCCGCCCGTACCGCTAACCAGGAATCAGTATCTGCAATGCATGTTCCGAGTTCTCGGCATGCGTGTTATGCGTTTCTCGTGGGCAGATGGTAAGCCTGTGATAGAACTGAGGGGCCAATATACTTGGAAGATACACCTATTTGAGAAATTTCAACATAGATTGGTAAGCTTACTGTTTTTTGATGATGTATATACGGCTTATGTGTAATTTGTTATACCCCACGCGAAGGCATTGATTCGAGGCCAGCACCAAGGTGGCTGAAGCACCTTTCGAGAAACAGGTCCCAGTACCAATGCTCTTCGGGCACCATTCCATTACGAAGGCGTGATTCGTAGGTCGGAATTCAGTGACTGGAAAATACTCCCGGGATTTTCGAGCATAGCGTCTTCGTGATAGCATGAAGGGGAATAGTGGAGGGTGGCTACTGTGAAGATGAGAGAGCATGGAGATATAAAGTCGATGCGCATCTGCAACATTTGCTCTCCACCACCTCCACCACTTCCTTATATTCTATACACCCACCTCTCAATATTACACACTCCCAACAACTTTAAGTTCCCTCCAATAACCAACTATGTATTTCTCCATCGCCACCCTCAGCACCCTTCTCTCCCTTACACTCGCCGCTCCCTCATCCCTCAACCATCGCCAAGGCGGTACCTGTACGTCCCCCTCCCGTCCCCCTCCCGTCCCACCTCCCTACCTCCCCTCTCTTAAATACACCTACTAATCTCTCGTCCGAATAGTCTACGCCGTTGGCGAACTCTACTCCGGTGGCGGCTGTACCTCTCTCATCTTCGCGGACCCTATTTTCTCCTCTAACACATGCGTGTCGCTGGACCGCTCAGGAGATGTGCCCGATGTCGTGAGCTATAAGACGATTAGTGCTGCGGCGGGTTGCTCCGGTACGTTATAAATACGGGCAAAGAGAAGAATATAGAGCTGATTTTGGTAATTGCAGTGAAATTGTATACTGCTGCTGCCTGCACGGGGACGAGCTTTGCAGCGCCAGTGGGCGGATGTGTGCAAGCAGGGGCCGCGTTTCAAAGTGCTTTTGTTACTTGTGTTTAAGAGTTGGAGGAGGAATCAAGAACTGGATAGAGTTGACGAGGATGAGGAGGAGGGAAGGAAACATATCATACGGAAAATAATAGTATTTTCCACGTAGTTTTCGTAGAATGGAGGTTGATAAGGAGATTGTTCTTGAATTAGAGGTGTTTCTACACGCCTTGTGTCACAGTGACGTAGCATTTCGATTCTGTTGCCTACCCACGTTTTCTGAGAAGGAGGGCAAACGGGTTAGCTATCGTTCAGCTATAAATACTTATATTAAATTTGAATTGAGTATTCTTAATTTTTCGCGGGAATATAAGCAGTTGGTGTGCCATATCATTGGAAAGAAACTTGGCTTCCTTGCATAATTTTCACAACTTGTGTTCAATCAATGCCTTTGAGAAGCTTCTCATTTCAACATCCGTTAAGAAAACCCTGTTCTGCTCCCGCTATTTGGTCAATCTCCGAGAGGTCTAGTACTTCCTCTAAGAAAGATCGAACCCAGTATATTCTTTCGCAGCCACGTCGTGGATGGTTTTGTAGTACGTCGGCACGCCTCCAAGATACATCAGCGGTTCTCGCGGCTTGCCAGGGATGTTGTCGCCCATGTACCACTTTTACCATTAGTATCTATCCATTTACTATATTTAGGACATATACTTACCGACTTCGTGCCCGGAAGTAGCGAAGAATTCGCAAACTCCCAAATCTTCTCCTTCCACTCCCTCTCACTCTCCCCCTTCGCCTCTATTCTCTCCAACCCCATCTTCCTCATATAATTCAAAGCAGCGACAATCCAGTCTCCCTGAAACTCCGCACACGTCGGGCCATTACAAAATGGTGTGGGTGCCTGTGGGCCATACGCAAAGAACATATTTGGGAATCCGGACACGGCGAGCCCAAGGTACGTTTTCACACCGTCCTTCCAGCAATCTTTCAAACTCATACCATCCACACCCTTGATGTCGATCTGTGTCAGCGCGCCGGTCGCGGAGTCAAAGCCGGTTGCGCTGATGATGATGTCGAATGGCAACTCTGAATCGGTGGTCTGGATGCATTTCTCCGTGATGGAGACAATGGGTGTGGTGCGAGTATCGACGAGCGAAACATGTGGCGAGTTGAAGATCTCAAAGTAGCCATTCTCGAGTGAAATACGCTTGCACCCAAAAGCATGCGGTTGCTTCATCGGCGCGAGGATCTCTGCGATCTTGGGATCTCGGATCCTAGACCGTGTTTTGTCGCGCCAGAAGTTATACGCTTCGCAATTAGCCGACTCGTTGAAGAGCATGTCGTGATACGTTGCGAGCCAGAATTTGAAGTCACCTTCTGCTTACAGCGCTTCGTATGTCTTGGCTCGATCTTCGGGGGTATCTTCGAAGGTGCCTCGGGGAAGGAAGTTGAACGAGAAACCAGAGAAGGAGTCCACGCGATGGTCGAAGAGGTCAGGGTAAGCAGACTTCGGTAGCGCTTGCTCAGGGAGAGTATAGTTGATTTGCTTCATGGGGATAGTCATGTTTGGTGTCCTTAAGAAGACTGTGAGGTGACTGGCTTTCTTGCTCAGCTCTGTCGCGAGTTGTATGCCTGAGCTTCCCGTGCCAATAATTGCAATCTTCTTGCCGGCGAGGTCAGGGTCCTGGTGCGGCCAGGAGGAGGAGTGGATGAATGTACCTTCCGGCTATGAGCGGTTTGTATACGAATATGAAAGTTAATGAAAATACCTTCGAACTTGTTGATACCTTCCCAATTTGGAACATAGCGCTTTGTAGCAACCCCAGTATTGAGTAAGAGATACTTGGCCGCGAATATCGAACCCGCCTGAGTCTTCACGCTCCACTTCTTATTGTAATCATCCCACTCAGCAGTCTCGACAAAAGCATTAAATTTCGTGTCCTTTCTCAGATCCCACTTTTTAGCCACATAAACAAAATACTCACGCAGCTCAGCACTACCGGGAAACCTCTGCTTCCAAGTCCAATCCTTCCACAGGGCCGGATCAGAGAACTCGTAATGCGGGATCGTGCTATCGACGCGTGCACCTGGGTATCGGTTCTAATACCAAACGCCACCGTAGTCGCTGCCTGCTTCAAGGAGGAGGACGTTATATCCCGAAGCACGGAGGCGATGCAGTTGGTAGATCCCGCTAAAGCCGGCTCCCACGATGAGGGCGTCAAGTTCGCGGACTTCAGTAGGGAGGGGCTCAGTGGATAGACTGAGGACAGTCCCTTCCGAGGAGAGATTGTTATAGTCCATGGAAGTCATGATAGAGAGGTGCTAGATTGAAGGGGTTAGATCTTGATATTAGTTCTTTTAAATTCATATCTAGAATCGTGGCGAGTAGGTCTCTATTAAAAAGGGTTGATGCGGTAAGAAAATAGGATCCGCGTTGTCGGGTAAGAAAAAGTAGCGGTAAAGATAACCCAAGGTTGAATATTCTGCCAGGATGTTGAGGTTGTAGCGGAGGTGATCAACCTTCTTGTTGGGCTACCACTCGACAGCAACGTATTAGAGGCTAGAAAGACGCCGCAATAAGCAAATCACCGGCTTAAATACACATTCATACCGATCAGTTCGTAGTGACCATGCCGCTTTTGGGGGTTGTTAATTTATGTGAGAGGGGTAATCTGCAAGGTGCATAATCATAAGAACTCGCGAATCACTAGACTATTCTGAACGTTACATTGACATTTTACACATGAGAAAGTCGGCCCAAGTACCATGATACTAAACTTGAATACACTATATTTTATGTCTTCAGAAGTACATGATTGGTCAAACTTACGACGTCTACATAGCCGTTTATAACCCCTCTCGATCAATTAGTAATAGTATTATCGGTGTCATTATCGACTTAACAGCAGCAGGAACTGGGCAGGGAGCCTTTGAATACGACGTATGACCCTCTCTGCGTTAGCTACTCGCTGACGGAAAGCGTTCTGGGAAGCTCATTCATTTTCTTTCCTCTTCCTTCCTCCCTTCTTATCCCAGTCAGTCTGTGTTCTGTAGCGCTACCTAGCTTTTTTTCCGCCGAAGTTGGCCTTACAGTTCCTCTGGCTTGCTATATGCCTGTTCCTCAAGACCTTTCAGGGGTATGCTGCCAACATAATCTTTGTACTCCTGGTTTGAGGCAGAGGCCAAAAAGATTGATGGAGCCCTAATTTTCCCGACCATATCTGCTAGGGGAACATTTGCGCTGAAATGCTAAAGCTTGACTAAACCTAACATATCTGGTTGAAACACTTATATGCTCTTGAATAAGGAAGTGCTTGGTTGATTGACGCCCCCATGGAGATTTCCTTACCTTGGTCAAAACTACCCATGGATTTTGGATATGAGCACACCTAGCTAACAGGAACAAGTATGATGGTCTTTACGTAGGGTCTATGTCATCTTTATCGTTACGAGCTCGAGGAAAGGATCATGAAGTTCGGGTGTCTAGTGCCGTAAAATTTGGGAGTCAAGAACGTCCGTTCGCATACCTGTAAATACCCACCAACATTAACGCAGAATCAGAGGAGAAATGGCTCGGAGCATAAGTGTTGCTCGGATCGCAGATAGCTCAGGAAGCTAAAAATAGGTGGCGTGGCGTGGCGCAGTCGTGGCACGGCGTTACGCGTCAGCCAAGCCAAACCACCTCTCGTGAGATGACTAGGGATAAAACTTTCCAGCATCGCTTCTCCCATCCATCACCATTCAACACCCGCTTTCGCTACATCATTTCGTACGTTAAAAGCAACAATATGGCTCCCGCAGCGCCTCGTGGAGATCTCGCGAAGCTGGCTAGACGAGCGCTTGTCACAGCTGGCCCTGCACTCGCGCAGCCGCATCTCCATCACTTTGCGCGTCGGGGGTTGTCGGTGAATCATACTCAGGGTGTGACACTGGGTATTATTGGGGTGTATGTTGTTGTTATTGCGCTCCTATGGAATCTGCCTTATGTGCGATGGGTGCTGTGGCCGTTCAAGGTTTGTTATTCTCACGCTGAAATTTGTCTTGGCATTTAGCTGATCTCGATCTAGATGCTTGTTATTGCTTTCCATGAGTTTGGGCACGCAATTACGGCATGCTGTACTGGAGGACGCGTGAAATCAATATCGCTGGACCCTCACGAAGGTGGTGTCACGAACATGCTGGGCGGCATCCAAGCCATAACCCTTCCAGCCGGTTACCTTGGATCCAGTCTCATCGGTGCTCTGCTTACCTTCTGCGGTTTCAACATCGTGGCGAGCAAGATTGCCAGTATCGTATTGGGTGTTTGCTTTTTGCTCACGCTGTGGTGGGCGCGGAAGGATTGGCTCACTATCGTCACCGTTCTTCTCGCAGTTGGATTACTCGTCGCGTGTTGGTTCATTAAACATGCTGAACCTCTTCGATTCGTCGTCGTACGTCCCTTTCTTCTCCTCTCTCCTAAATCTCTTCTAATAAACTTTTTAAGCTCTTTATCGGTGTCATGTCCTCGCTCTACTCCGTTTGGGACATTTGCGATGATCTCATTCTCCGAAAAGTGAATTCCTCTGACGCCAGCGTGTTTGCGAAGCGATACGGTGGTTCATCGCAGTGTTGGGGGATCATATGGTCATTAATTTCTTTGTTTTTGATGATTTGTGGTATTCTTGCGGCGCTGGCAGCGTTCAAGCAGGATTTCAAAGAACAGGAGAAGGATTCGCAGGACTTTATTCCGACGGTGAGGATGTTTTTGAAGATTTAAAAAGATTGTAAATTGGCGTGAGGTTTTGGGTTTGGATAGCATTGATTGATAAGGGTTTGGGATTTTTTGGGCATGGTATACCCTTTTCATTGATGCTTTAAAGGTCGTAATGAGAGATAAGTATTTCTCAAAACCTTCAGACTTACTATATTTCAAGTTCTCATGGGCAATTTTGGACACATCTCGTACAGGACTTGCTGACGCATGTTCGGGGTTTGTACCTATTCAGAGATGTTCACTTGTTCATCTACTGCCGAGCGACTAATGACTCGTTCAAAGACCTCGATCTAATCACTTCAAAATCTTGCATAGACATCATACACTACATTCCACCCGACCGCCTGTAGATTTCGTTACAGACAAGCAATAGTTCACCTTCTCACGGCTCCGGCCCGGCCAAGGCTCATCTTTACAACCCCTCCTTCGCCTCACGTTTTTCAAAACGTTCCCCCCGACATTTCAGAAGAGAAATATCACTGTTGGTAGAAAACGGAGCACGCAGATCTCACGATGCCTGCTGTTCTGCGTTATGTCCAGGTCCACATGACCGTGAATTTGTCCCCAACAGTGTCAACGGTATGCGGAAGCATCCCCAGGCTGCTGTTTCCGCCACCCTGCTGCCGGCCCCTGCAGCTTCTGACTACGATCCCCTGGACTTCTACTGCGACGCACTTCCTCGCGTCCTCGATGGTTTGGATCCCTTCGAGTACGATCGGGCCGTCCGAAGTACATTTTCAAAATTGCAATTTTCTCCAATGAATAGCCCATCCCGCTGAACATTGTACGCATCCATTCCAGAGCCGCGGCACCCATACCCTTCTCAGCTTCAATCCCGTGCTGCTGCTTGAACTGCTTTCTGTAAAGTAGACCCGAAAAGCCTAGTGCGACGCCGATTTAGTCAGCCCGGAGGAACGGACTGTACCCGTTGTCCATGGCAGACGGGCGCGAGCCAGTACAGGTGGTATCAGCGCTGGCCGTCGCCCTCGCCACCGCCATTTCCTCGGTACTAGTTGGCGGGGCGATGGAAGGGATGTATAACGCGCATTCCTTTGCTGCGGCTTTTGCGACAGCGACTTTACCGTCAAGATTTGAAGATGCGCTGGACGCCGACCGGCGCGATGCGATTGGGTACTGTAATTTATGGCCTAGGACCTCGGTGGTCAAGTTGGGAACCTCTCGGTAGTAACGCAGCGTCAGGGGGCGATGCTCCACTTCTTGAACGTGGCGGTGTTTTGTCGGACATCTCAGGTGCACTGACAGAACTGTAGACATAGCCTTTGGATTTAGGGAAAGACGCTAGCATACTAGTTCCTCCTATCTGTCGGCCTGGAATGCGATAGAGGGCGGCTCGTAGCGTAGACCTTTTTGGTAGACCTTCATGTCACACTGATTGTCGGACTATATACATGTATATATTCCGACACTGATAGCCATCATTTGTGGGCAGCGTGTTCTTGGGACATTTCGGGATATTCTCATATTGGTATTGCGTGACGGGTGTAAAGGTTGGTTTATCTCAGTGCGATAAGATTCGGCTATCTTTTATACATTTACCCCGAAAAACGTTGATGGTGATGGTTCCCCACGTACTACTAGACGGGTGGGACGGATATGTCTTGCGATACCGACATCGATAGACAAATGAGCATACCTTGAATTCTACATTTAGTAAGCCATGATATATATACCAACTATCGATGACAAAAGGTAGTACCTTTGGTAAACGGGCTAGCCTTGTGACTAGTAACTTTAGTCTTAGCCAAAAAGAGTATAATACAAGAGGCCCCCATGGGCGGGTTTGTAGCGCGTGTTAGTGTGTTTCCATAAATCGACCCTTTTCCATACAGAAACTGTCCGTGCGGTGGCTCACGCTATAAACCCGTTCATGACGGCTTCTTATATGCGCGTTGGAAGAGAGTTCCGTGGCCAAGAGCTTAACGAAGCTGCGAGCAGCAAAGAGAGTTCGTGGAACGTGGAAGTTGTGGTCTGGACGACAACTCACTCTTCAACTTTAAAACCCTCTACAGGAATGCACACGATCTTACCAGGGCGTAGGCGGTTCCGATAGTCACAGAAGCTTAGAAAAAAAAAATTGAAGCCAGGGGATTTCAAAATTGAGATTTTTTAAATATCATTCTATTATCTAATGCTTCGCTTCGCCACCATTCTGCCATGGCGAACCTCTACCAATCAAGGAAATAATCAATACCATCACCTATTGCCGCTGCAGCAACGGCTGCATGATCACTGAACGGGTACTCATGTAGCGAAATATCCCTGAGCCCTGGAGCGCCCACCAACTGGTTGTACAAATTCTGGCAGTTATCTGTCATCTGCATAGTCTCGATGAATGCCTTCCTCGTCTCATATGCAGCCTCCGTCTCAGTCCTCCGCTTGACCGGAAACTGCTCTAGAGCACCGTAGCTGATTTGGAAAGCGGGTTTCGTTGAATTGGAAGTAGAGTTCGAAGCTGTCTTCAAGGGACCAAGTTCGTTGAGGATGTACTTATCATTCCAGAATAGCGCAGGGCTGGCACTTAGGAACGTGTCGAATAAGCTTGGACGTTTGATGAGTGCGTAGACGACGAAGAGACCACCAAATGAGTGGCCATAAAGTGCGTCGCGGGAGAAGTGGGTGTTAGGGAAGGCAGTGTTCTTGATCCAAGGTCGCAGGACGTCGTCGATAAATTCAATAAAGTTGTCGGCATTGGAAGGCACACCTGGTGCGGGAGCTGCAGTGCAGTTGGCGCAGACGGGTGGCTGGTAATCGTAGCCTCGTTGCAGGCTGTATGGCGAGTCTGCGATAGTATCGGGGTAGCCAATGCTGACGACGATGGTATCTGGCTGGGTGCTCTCAACGGGTCGTCGTCGACGGAAGGCTTCGGTGGCGGTCAAGCCGAGCGCGTTACCGTCCAGAACGTACCTAGGATGAACGTCAAACACGTGTTTGTTGAGATAAAGTTTCGCGTAGAATTAAGTTTCGTTTGGTGGGATGGAGTGGGTCCCATCAGTGTGGCTGGAACTTACATGGTATCGACGGTGCTGTCCTCATTTTGCGATGTCCAATTCAATGGGTACGCAATCTGAACTTGGTACTCCCAGGTGCCATTGGTGACGCTCCAAAAGGCGATGTTAGGAAGCACATTGGTAGGGAATGATGTGATGAGAGGCGCAAACGACCAAGTACCGATTGCCGCCATGTTGATCAAATTCTGCAGTCAGGACTCCCTTGTAGGATGTAAAAGATGGTTCACGATGAGGTTGACAACTGTTCGTGATGATCCCGACAGTCTGGAGCTTCCCTTTTGTACTCTGCGAACGGCTCCAATGCTTGGGAACTGGTAGAAGCGGTGAGATTGCTGCGGGGCCTTGACCTGTTTCACGCACGTGGTCCGCGCCGCGTCAACGCCTCCTGCATGGATCCCGCAGGTGTCAGCCCAATGCAGCTAGATCTGATGCGGCTCGCGCGGTTCTAGAGCCGGCACATTGTTCTAAACACGGTACTTAATAAACTTCAAGTTAGCCGTCATGCAAACTACTTGGCAACCTCCTCCTGCGGCTGTGCCGGCGATGCGGTCGCTGGATAACCGATCTAACTAATGCTGCACTGAGCCATGTCGAGCCTCGTTCTGGGAATTTCCAATAAACGCGGGTATGCGGACACTGACAGGTGTTGCGACCATGCGAGTCAGCGAGGATGTGGAGCAGAGACTTCTAGAAGGCACCGTTACCTGCGTTCTGGGTCAGCCAGAAGGCAGCTTGCAGCCGGATGGAATTGCCGCGGTGTTCGATCTTTGAGAGAATTGGACTGTGCCGCTAAGCTGCATGCCAAGTGGGGATGTTGGGTCAATTGACTAAAAGAATGAGGAAGATGTTGAGACGGAATATCGAGAGGCGATCCCCTCGCAGCACTGGTGTATATTTGAGCTATCATGAAAATCTCAATATTTCTGAAGATTTCTCCAGAGTCGACAAGGATATCGAGATGGACATCTCGCAAAGGTGATGTTGACGCCAAGGTCGGATTCGCATTTGATCAATCGCCGAGAGCATAGACATACCCACGCCACCATCACGCAGAGACCTGCAGAACGGGTGGAGCCATCACATATGCAAGCAGTCAAGACTCGTTCAAAAAAACACCTCAATCACTTCTCGGATACAGCGAAGCCAAGTCCCCACTCAAAGCTGAGCCCGAACTCTGGGGCGAGAGAAACGAGGTTACGGCACGTGATCTTCCTATTCACCCCGCTGTCCCCAGTGCAGACAGGCGCCGAGTCAGCAGCCTCCCAGCACCTTTGATTTTGCTATCGATTAAGGGCACGGGCCTCACTCAAAGAACGCAAACCCGGCCACGGCTCCTTCCGCACCTGCAAATGTCGCTTCGCGTCAGTTCCACGCGTCAAGACAATTTTGACAGCGCTGACTGGTAGAACCATCGGGCCAAGGACTGCAACTGGGGAATCCTGCCGAAGAGACCACTGCCTCGGGTCGTCAATGCCGCAACATGAATCCTGGTCTGCAGTACAAACAACGGCGCCATCCGCCAACGAGAAACGCAATTGGAGTGTATTTTCTCCCGCCAATTGCGCAGTCCAGAGTTCTATCTATTTAAAGATTTCCTGTACGTAGATGACGAAAACTTAGGGAGGGCGCATAACCGAACCCTCGTAAACGCGTTGGCGACATACATGTATGCAGGGTAGACATCTGGGCATGCAAGGGACAGATTGCGGCGAGGTTAAAAGTCGCCTGTCACTCGAACCAGAAGAAATCTAAGGAATCAGTGAAATGAAATTGGATTCGAATGGACGCAGCCCCTGCTCTTCTTCGGACATTGGCCATCTTCTGCTGCCCCAAGCCTATTGAATAATATCTGGGTTTACTGCTATCATGGGGGGGGGGGGGGGGGGGGGGGGGGGGGCAGGATACTTGTCACGCATGCTGTTGCCTACAAGAGAACATTACAGAGTTATTGTGCTATTCCTACTGCATCTTAGCAGCTACATGGGACAGCGAAGAAGGAACAAGACCGGCTTATCTCGTGACCAGTTCTTGGTTGTTGGCTATTAGAAAAATTTCCCTGTAAGGGGGAAATACTCAAGAAACTGCACGAACTATTCTACCAAATGGACTAAAACCCCAAGTTCCGCCACGCCTAGGTTTCCAGTGCAATGGTGTTGCATGAAACCTCATCGTCTTATGCAATATGGGACGTGAGTGTGATCTCACTTGAATTTGTATAATTGCACTTTTGTTTTTTGAGCTTATGCTTTTTGAGCCTGTTTCTTGACGTGTATTTACACATGTCTTATCTATTAGGTCTTGAGATCAGAACTCGATTGACTCAGGTGGAGCAGCAACACGCTGAAGCAGCTGCAACGTAGGTTAATTTGTCACGTGTTCTACCATATGTGCTATTCTAGCGGGCTTCCCTTCATGAGTATTGCGGTGGAGGAAAGGTGTGTGATATAGAAATATAACAAGGGTGGAAGGCGACTCGCAGCCATGCGATGTCCGAAGCAGCCATGCACTAAGGGAGGAGAATCAAGGTGGAGGCTTGGCAGTAGACTGTTTGCAATTTCGTTGTATCTACCTACCAAACCAAATAAAAGAAAAGGTGTAATGAAAAGTAGGAGAAAAATGTCCATACTCTCGTTGGGTTGAGGGTTGTGTGTTCAGTGGTCATAATGTCCGTGATTGACTTTCGTGTGATGGTGGTCTGTCTCGTTGATGATCCATCGATGGGCGTCGTGTCCGGATCCCCATATATATGCCGCGTTGATTGATGACGAATCAAGCAGCTGACAGAAAAACCAAGACCTGTTCCCTGCACCATGAATCCAAGCCTTCAACTGGTGTATTCGCGCAAAGTAGCACTTTGCTACGGCGCAGTATATATAGTCATCGTGTGAGCAGTCAGCTCGCCACGGCTTTCAAACTCCTTATATACACTTTTACCCATCAAAAGATTGACCCCTTCCTCTCATCGTGACATAATTCACCCTTGTGGAAAGGCTGGTAGTAAAGTAGAGTTCAATGTAGATCCATTCAACCTGTCACAATCGAGTATTCTTCCGCTAACCCGAATGCGCGTCCCATCCCACTTCTGTGCTTTCCCGTAGCGCCCAAGATCGATGGATTGTATAGATAGATTGTTATCCCTCCATGCGCGAGTGACAGACCGCAGTTTTAAACTTTATAACCGTCTTATATCGAAATGAACTCATCCTGGTCAATAAAGATAGACTTAGGGTGAGCTTCGCCACTGTGACTGGTTGAAGCCATCGAAAACTCCAAGAAACCTGCACACTGTTGTTCATCGCGCAGGAAGAAAAGCTCGATATCCACTCTAACCAAATTCCACTCTTGTTCACCTAAGTTTTCCATACCTAGCACACTCTTTACAGTCTCCAACAACAACTCCCACGACTTTATTCCTCCTTTACTTGCCGCCATCGCTAGCCTCATCACGAAATCGTTCCTTTCAAGCCCAGTCTCAGCCTCCCGCGCCGCATGCATCAACACCCAAATGAGCACCACTCGCAGCTCTCCCCACACTGCGAAATGGTTGCGGAGAATGAAGAGAAGGTTTTGGCGCAGAGCTGCTGTTCGAACGGGATGGACTCCGAATGTGCGCCAAACTGGGGCGAGGGACAGCAAAGTCCCAATTATGCAAACTTCCTCGATGATTGACTCCTGCGAAGGTGTATTGCTGCCTTTGAGAGGGCGGAATGATAGAAGGTGATGCAGGGTGGATTCTATCCAAGTATTGTAGGGCACTTCAGGGTTGGATAGTACACAAGAGATAGAGTCGAATATCTCAATCCAGGCACTAGCGTTTGGAAGCTCTTGGTTCCAGATATTTGATATCGAGCTCGGAGTGGTTGTGTAGAAAGGTCTATTTCCAAGAGACACATTGATGGTTTCCAGCCACGCTGTAGACAAGGAGAAATGAGGTGGTATGTCTTGCAGGAAAGCGCCACACAAATCTGTCCTTTAGTCTTTGTCAGTCACCAAGCGCGAAGGTGAAGTAGAATGGAAAAATCGGTGTAAAATTACTCACCATTGAAGTGTTATAAGAAGTCGATTATCCACCAGCGATTCAAAGCCTCCTCTAAGCATGATCATCTTCCATAAGCCATCCATATGTCTGTTCCAACCAGCCACATCACCGAGTAGGTACTCAAATCACTCCTGTCAGTCGATATCTCGCAAAAACAAGTACAGAAGGGAAAAAAAAACTCACGTCATGCGTCAGAAATCCTGTCATCGACTCTATAAGACCGTCACCGGTATCCTGTTCCAGGTCTCTTAATTTCTCGTTCATCAGACGAAGGGCTCCATTGTAAAATCGTAGGCTCTCGGTTGTATCTTCGGTTGGGAGATATTTGAACTGACGTATGTAACCGTAGAGTGCGGTGTTAGATAGCATCAATTGGAAGCAGATTTGGTTGCTAGTGGCTACTGACAGACATGCTTCGCGGAAAGCGACGGAGTGGCCAGTATTTATCTTGAAGACTGGACTCAAGTCAACGAATCTGCAGGACATCGAGAGATGATAACGCCCCACTTACGTTGTTTTATCTCCACCCTGGTTTCAACGTCCCTGATCGACTGACATTCCACCAACCGATCAAACGTTTCAGTATCCCTATTCAACTCCAGCACACTGTTTGACTTCACATCGCTATCAGGTCGTATATCATGCACAAGATGATTCTTGACTTCTTTCGACGTTCGGTTCCTCCTCAATCTGCCAAAGTTTTTCATCGCTGAGCTTCGTATATGATCGATCGTATTCTGGTCCTTCAGGTCATCTGGATGAGAAAGGTTGATGAAGGTAAAAGTCTGCTTGGATGAATCATCCATGATCATCTAGAAGTTTGGTAGAAATCCGAGGAATATATAAAGTGCTGTCCACGAGGAGTGTCCGTTCTTATACTTCTACAAATAGTACATCGTGCAAGTGGATCTCTTTGTCACCTCTTCACTTTCCCTAGATGACTAAAACGCAAATGGTTAGATAATCCTCCGGTGAGACCTTTGCTAGCGCCACACGGAAACAAGCAATCTTCATACAAAGAGATTTATTGGTCCCGATTGAGAGGTCGTGAGGCTGAACTTTACAGTAATGGCCGCTAGCGCAATGCATGAGCAGGGAAGACCTGTTTCTAAAACGGGATTAGCGTATTGCCACTCCAGTGCGTCTTCTTCTGAGACATGAGACACGTAAGTGTCTATTGCATGAGGACAGGAGCAGAACCCGTGGCTTGTATCTACAGTAAGCATGATTGTTAATATTATTTCCGATATTAGGGATTGAACCATGGTGAGGCTCGATATCAGTGGCTCGATTCTATCTAACAACAAGGTTATGTTCTTTCCCTTCGCAAGTAGTTGAGACACTCAACATCTACCTCTCAACGATGGATACATACTAACCAAAATGAGAGAATGATAAATAAAGAAGGATTTGAAATGACATATATATTTCCTATGCTCTACGTAGAACTCGATAGTAGGTTTGTAATCTTGAGAGCATAATCTCTCTTCAATGAAACAAACCAGCCGGTAATATTTCCTCATTCCAATAAACACTAAACGCTTTAGTAGCTCGTCGCTCAAAGTGTTTCCCTCTATTTGCTTGAGTTCTCCTACTGTTCTAAAGCTGGACCGAGAATATTTATGCTTTTGCTTTTCCTTCTGGTATAATGTCAAATTATAATGCTGTCGTGGTACAGCGCAGTCTCTAGTTCCATGCTTTTTTAGAACAATTGAATCACACTATTACCCCCCATCCCCCAACAAGCAAAAAAAGGCAGCTCCCAACTCCCCCTTTGCTCGTACAACCCACGAGGTGACAATAAAACGTGTTATGTCGAGGATGATTTCGGAGTGGTGTTTGGCGACTGAAGAATCTGCAGGCTTGACCGGCATTCAAGGATGTATTGCGCCATGGTTGGACTTGTATGTGAGGTTCTAAGATCGCAGGAGTGGGTGAAACAGAGTTTATAGGGCCCGGACGAGTACGTGGTGTTTTTTGTTGCGGTTTACTGGTCGCAAAATCTTACTTGCGTTTGCTTTTGGTGAGCCAGTGTAGAGTATCATCATTTACTGGCTAGAGAGTTTGTTCCTTCATGGCCCTAACCTCGAAAATTCCGCAGCGATCTTTTAGATAATTGCTTCTTAAACTTGCTTTTGTCTTTTAGCTCTTCAATTGTAACCAGGATGCCACTGTAGCGCAGACTCATCTACTATATTATAGCTGGCTAAACTGATCGTATCTCACCAAGAACACGCACATACATACACACATAATACGCATCTTCATACCCTCTCTAGTCCAAACCCTGCTTACATCAATATTTCCAGGTTCTAAGCGCGCGCACACACACACATGCTATATGGCATTATATAACCACCTCATCCAACAGCCTCACAATACCAATCAGCGTATATAAAATATTTAGTACCTCAAAACCGATATATTGCCACGGTTTGATTGGCGCAGTGATAGGACTGCTACATCCCAAGTTTGAGGAACTCTCATAACCCAGTACATTGCTCCACCGAATGACGCCAGTATCTAGGCTCCATAGAGATTCTGGACATTGAATCTTTTTGACTAAGAGCTGAAGCTTGTAAAATGTATGTTCTCTTTATAGCGTTTTAACAAAATTAAGGCTTTCCCTGCACTATATTCAGGATTCTTGGCAGGGAGTAGGTAAATAAGTGTTTGAATATTTAGCGCGAGCTTATCTAAGTGTTTGTTATATCAAGTCGCGAGTAAACAGAGGTGAAACTCCCACACTCAACTTCTGGCTGCTCACCGTTCCATTCGCAGTGCGAAAGACCCTAGCTACATTCATTGCCTCGCATCAAGTTTGCATTGTATCAGACTACTTTAAGCTAGAAGAGCATGTCTACACATCCTCGAACTATCGCTCTGGCCAATTTCCAAGTTTCGATAAAGATCAAATAGATATAGCGCCACTACGCACACATAGAGATGACCTAGCCTGAGAAGCAATCTGAAATATATTTGCAGGACACTCCGCATCTCCTTACATACACTCCCTCCTTCCTTCCTGTCTACTTACGAATCGAATATCGCCCCATACGCCGGAATCCCCCTACTCTCCATCGCATACACAATGCTCGTCGTGAACCTCTTATTACTAATGACACACACAGCCTCAGCACCACTCTCCTTCCACATGCGATACGCAAGAAGATTCATATCCGGCTTTCCCATCGTGCGCGTATTATGAATGACCGCCTTGGGATCCTTGCTTAACACCGCATCCACAATCTCCTTCCCAAACGTCTGGTCTGGGTTTGGCGCCGTCCACAGGATCCGCGCGGGTGTTTTTTTCGCTAGTATCACGGCGAGACAAGGACCGATTCCGGAGCCTGTCGCGACGAGCACGACGGATTTGAAGAGCGTGCAGATTCGTAGGACACCACAGGCGGGGATACCGCGCACCCATATGCGGGATGGCGCGCGAGAGATGGTGCGCGAGGTGAAATCGCCGGCGTTGCTAACTACCAGAGAGAAGCCTTTTCCATTTGCATTTGTGATGGTAGCAAAGCCATGCCAATCAACAAGCGGGCGCTCTGCGAGGCGCACTGAGGTCCCGACCACAGGGGTCGTGTAATCGAAGTGGAGACGGATGGCGTGGCTGGAGAGGACTTCGGAGCGAACGGGGACCTTGCGGAGGTGCAGCCAGGGAAAAATAATGGCCATTGTGGCGACGGTGAGGAGCCAGATAGGCGGGGAGTTGAGGTAGGCTTGTGAGGGTGGTGTGCCGGCGTCGCGTGTGAGGTCACGTGTTGTAAAGAAGGCTTGAATCCAAAGGAAGATGAGGGCTGTCCAGCCGCCAAAGCGGTGCGTCATCTCCCACAAGTTGTGATACTTAACACGAAACTTAGGATGTGACATCGAACCCATGGTGATGAAGATGGCGAGGATGAGATAGGTTAACACAATTGAGGTTGTGCTTATACATCTCAGATCGACCGATTTCGCGAAGTCCATGCTAGCCCCGATCGTGAAGATGAAGAACCACATAATTGCGGCTATAGCGCATGAGCTATGTATACCACCAATGTGGAATATACGGGCACAATGCCGTCGAATCGAAAGCGGAAATGATGTTGGAACAGAGCAGAAGGTTGTGAACAGCAGGTTGACTACTGGTTCTGACCGCATCAACACTGCCATGCACAGGTTCGTCGCGGTAGCGGTCGCAAGGTCGGCAAGCATGGGTCTTTCCTTCTTGACCCTTCGATAGAGGATCACAGCAGCAGCCGCAATGTTGGCGATGATGACAATGGTAAAGAAACGGCGATATAGGATGAAGGCGCGATGTCGTAGCCATCTCTGTCCATGCATCCCGTTCTTCGCCGGTAGTGTTTCTTGTTCTTTCTCGTCGCCCTTGGTTGATGATGTGTCGACGTCTGAGACACTACCCGTAAGCGCAATATCAAGGGAACTGATTCTTCCTTCTCCCTTCTCCGGATCTCTTTGGTCCTTATTCTGCACTGGTCCGGGATGATAGAGATCCGTCGTACTGAAAGTAGACGTGATCTTCGTGGACACAGTCTTAGTCGCGCGCAAGGCTACCTTGCTGAGCTGAGATTTGTTGAGTTTTCCATTTGGAGTCAATGGGATAGCAGCAAGGTAATTCCATCTTTCGGGAACGGAGTAGTATGGCAGGTGGCATTTGACGAATGTGTCCAAGTCGTGCTCATCGATGAATGTCGTCGTGGTATAGAATCCATGCAATACACCGTCAATCAAGTTGGCACATGCTCTGACGATCCCAGGAAATTGCTGAGCAAGGTTAGTACTACAATGTAAATCTGAATCAAGCATATATACCTCGATGACAGCGGTAACACCATCCAGCTCAACCCGAAACCCCTAAATTATTAGTTTATTCCCGCCTAACGGGCGTAATGGCTTACTTTGATTTTCACTTGGTCGTCCATTCGGCCAAAGGTGTCTAGAGAGCCATCCTCTCTCCAACTCACAATGTCCCCAGTGTTGAACATCTTTGATCTGTACAAATGTAAGCAGTAAAATAAATAATTCTCTCACTGTAAACGTACCCATCATTGCGGAACTTGTCGATCTTATATCGACTTGCAGTGAGCTCTGGTAGATTAATATATCCGCGTGTAACACCTTTGCCCCCAACCCACATGGAGCCTTTCGAGCCAACGGGGACCGGATTCTCCTCATCATCTAATATGTAGACAGTGGTATTTGGAAGCGGTGTCCCAATCGAAAGTGGCGTCCCTGGTGTATGTTTGTGAGCAGAATTAAGAATGGTGATCTCGGTCGGGCCACAAATATTGTAGTATATCGTGTTCTCCGCCCACTCATCTGCAAGTCTACCAAATTGTTAATTTCATTTCCTGAGGGCATACATTGGCTGAATGATACTGACGATTGAGGGCAAGGTTCGCCACCTGTAACGACTGTCTTGATGTTCGGAAAGCGATCTCTTCGATATATGGACAGGATGGAAGGTGTCGATATGAAAGTGTCAACCTTTCCTTATTAGAAACTGTTCATAAATATTACGGCAAGTACTGACCTCGTCCAGGGTCTCCTCCCAACTCGACCCTCTGAGGTGCAGAGTTCCGCCGTTCATGAGGCAAGCAAGAATTTCCCAAGCGCCTACAAACAGACGTAAGCAAGCATCAACTAGACATGAAATTCAGACTTACCCATGTCAAATGCAATGTTGAGAACTTGAGCCACCTTTGAGCCAATCGTGATTCCAAGGTTTGCGGGCTGTAATAGTAACGCATTGGTCACATTCCCGTGGGAAACATCAACACCCTTTGGCTTTCCTGTGCTTCCTACATAGCGGTCAGCCCGTATGATCATATATGATAAAAAAAATTATACCTGAGGTGTAGATGGCATATATGCCATCCTCCGGGTTTACAGGTATGTGCAGCCGTTCCTTCGAGCTGAAATCTTCCACGCCTTGGCCTAGCACGACCATGGCGATCTCGACTTCAGAACACCGCCTAACTTTGGCTTCTAGTTTTGGCAGACACAGGACAAATCGAGCCTCCGTATCCTTGAGAATGTGCTGCAACGCTAGATCCGAGGAAACTCCGCCGTCGACAGGCACGTATTGACATCCCGCTTTCAACACTGCAAAAATGCCTACCAGCATTTCGAAAGACCGCTGGACAACGAGACATACCCGCTGCCTTGGCCTGAGACCAGCTTCGACGAGATAGTTTGCTAGCCGGTTGGCTGCAACATCCAGCTCGCCATATGTGAGCCTTTTCTCTCCGAATCTTGCTGCAATAGCTGAGGGATGCAAGTCCACAATGGCTTCGAACGCTTCGTGCACCAGTGAGTGGGAAGTTACAACAGCTGGACCGCGCCCAAAACGAGAGACAAGAGCTTGATCCTCAGCTGAGAGGTTGGAAAGCCCTTCGAAAAGTGTAGGAGACACCATATTGTGAATGTGAGCTGACTAACGAAGCCACGAGTTCGTCTGGCATGTATAGGTACAACATTTGTTGACTGGCCATGTGCGTGCTTTATGTACCTCTTACGGTTTTGGCGCTCACGCGTGGTCGATGCGCCATTGCAGCGTGGGTTGGAGCCCAGGCATGAGCACCCGGGGACAAAGCACATGAAGGCCAGAGTGCGCCTCGGACGGCCCGTACGTGTATAGCATGGGCAAGCGATTGAGAACCAGTCCAGTATGTTCTCCAGGATGTGTATGAAGATATATTAAATGCTTGAAGTCAATCTTGTTCCACCGGAGAAATTGTGCAGCAAATTTTGCGTGATGCGCTGATTAACAGCTTTGAAATCCAAAGGAAGTTCTGGGAGATGATATGATTGGATGCTCAATGGACGTGGGAAATGCACAGAGAGAGGAAGGTGAGTAGATTGGCAGGGGTATAGTGTTTATCCTAAGCACATACGGGCAACTTCCGCAAGCGGAAGGCAATGATTCAGCCGAGCCAGAAATGAGAGTGAAGCGGACAACTAAAAGAATCTGGTTGCACCAACCATACGATGACATTGCGATTCATAAACAACCGTGTTTCTGAGATGCGCTCGCAGAATGTTGGGGCCGCCTGGGACAAGGAACAGAAGCACCCAAGACGATGCGGACCATCGAAAGCCGCTTGAAAAGGTCCATACTGCGCCGAACACACCACTACAAGGATATAGCAAGGAGCGTTATGAACATAGAGAACTTGGACCTGCCCCACACTAGAGACAGCGCTGTATATGTCGTGCTATAGACCCTTGCTTTAGGATGCTGCCGCAGCACGAATCATGGCCTGAACAGAGAGTATAAAGGGAGAGCAGGGTGTAGCATCATAGGAGCTGCTACTCTAGGAAATCGCTCTGACTTACGCTTGTTCTGCCGAGACTCTTACACCTTACGTTACACGAATGATGGACGCCGTAGGCCTTGATCCTCCCAACGTGGGCTCGTCGATCAGAGAAACGGGAGTGGCGGTCCTTCAGTTGGCCCGCCCGCTTAAACGAAATGCGCTATCCCAGGATCTGATCAACGAACTGACAGGGTTATTACGCCTGCACAATCGAGATTCAGCGGTGCGAGCTGTTGTCCTGACTAGTGTTGGACAGACTCCATTTTGTGGTGAGCGAGTAGCGTCTACATTGATCCAATTTGGCTGCGTTAACATGATGACAGCGGGAGCTGATCTGAACGAACTGGCTCAAATATCAACAGTCGAAGCCTATCGCACTGGCTGGCTCAAGGATTTGGAGGATGCCTTTGCAGCCTTCCGGAAACCGATTATTGCTGCAGTGCGTGAATTTGCGGTTAGTGCCCGGCCCATCCCCGTTCAACTGGATCGCCCGGAAGTAACCGAATATATTAGTTTGGGGGGGGCTTCGAGATTGCATTAATGGTGAGCTAGAACACTTCCCCGGATTTTTCGTAACTGAGCAGGTGTCTGTGATAGTGCGATATGATATTCGCGTCGGCGGATACCAGATTTGGTTTTCCCGAAATCAAGTTATCCACTATTCCCGGGGCTGGTGGAACGCAGCGCTTAACCAAGGCTCTTGGAAAGCACAAGGTATGTGCCCCCCTGCTCAACTGCATAGAGCCACATCTTGTTGTCATAAAATCTTCCATGTTGACCCGGTGGCAGGCGATGCAGCTCATCTTAACCGGCGTCCCAACAACAGCAGCCGAGATGGAACGATTCGGTATTGTGAATAGAGTTTGCTTGCCTGAAGAAGATGTAATGGAGGAGTCGTTGAAGGTTGCGGAAAAGGTTGCGTTGTTCTCTGCACCTGCAATTGGTCTGGCGAAGCAGGCCATTAAAGCGGGTAAGCACTCTATCACAACTTTCGAGTCCGGAGAATTCCAAGACTGACACGCAGAAGCGGAAGCGACAACGTTGAATACCGGGTTGGAGATTGAGCGATCGCTATATTACAGCAGCTTCTCGCTTGGTGATTGTCAGGAGGGCATTGCAGCCTTCCTGCAGAAACGTTCTCCGAGCTTCCAGGACCGGTAATATAATATGGAGTATTATAGATGTGTGCCGGCAACCGGTTGGCCCCGGTCCAATAAACTGTTCTTCTGTGCTTGAAATCGGGCCGTCTCTATTGCCAAAACTGCTGCCAATGTTATTCCTCGAAAACAAGGTATTGGCACTGCGAGGACGATACCTCATTGACGGATATAGTCATGAAACGTCGCCTCGGTCGCAGCCAAGGAAGAGGGGCAGCGCAGATTGAGGATGGTGTCGTCGGCTGCTTTATCAACCGCGGCAGGTTCGTACGTTTTCGGGGTATTGTGATGCACGGAAGCGAGGGAGGGAGAAGAGCAGACGAAAACGTATAGACCGACGCTGGGCGACTGGCTTTATGAGTATTTAGCCCAAGGTCGAGACTCAGGCACATTTGTCAACCTGTTTGCGCGCTCCCCCCGGCTAATTCCCGCAATCTTCCACTCGTAGGAAAAGCCAAGGTCATTTTAGGCCAGCATCGTGAGCCCTTGAGACTAAGAACCACGTGGATCTATTACGTGAAGTTCCACAAGCTTTCGTGGCCGACGCCACGATATAGTTGGAACCGCTAGCTCCGCGAACCGCGCGCGCCATCTAACACGTTTTCTTTGTCTTGCTCTCCAGATTCTTCCGGAGGATAATTTTCTTTCCGACTCAACAAAACCGTTATTGACTCCATGGGATGGGACTATTGCAGCCCTGGTTTCCATTATTTTCGTTCCTCCTCCTTTTTTTAAAAATTTTCTTTTCTTGAGGACACAATATTCCGCCTCGTCTTCTTTGCTAGACTTCTTGAACATATATTGCTTTAATTGCGTAAAAAAAAGAAGCTCTGGAGATGATTATTCCACCAACAGTTCAGCTCAAATGCACTGCCATCGCATCCTCATTACCTCACGAAGGGGCGGGTATCGCGGAGATGTTCCACAATGAGGTACAACACATGACGCACTGGCTTTCAGGAATGTCCGTTGCTGGAGCATTACGTGGTAATTTCGCGGGTTCTACCAAGGAAACTATCACTTGGTTGTCACACTCCGAATTGCGCTGCCTGAGGGTGAAGCCAGGTGCTTTCAAAGAGTGAGGCTTACCCTTAGCTACCGTGAAAACGGAATAGCCATGTTGGTGGTTCAGTTTCACACAAAAAAGATGAAGGAGTACGTCTCGAATGCTGCCTTGCATGTCTTAGATTGAAGATGGCGGCTCTAATCTGCCGCACGTTATCAAGATGCTGGATTACTCAAACTCGCTACCTAGTTGTAGCTCTACTGCCTGAGATTAGCCATTGTTGTACGACGTGCTGAGGATAGGTATCACATCGATCAGGAGCACAAGTGCAACAACCGCTGAACCGGATCCGAGATGGTTTCCTCACTAAAGCGGTGTATATCCTAGGCAGACGTCAAGGGCCTACCCGCGTTCCGGCTTCAGTCATCAAGTCTATTCAAACACCGCGAGCCAGCAGCCCAGCGTGCTCGGCGGTCAATCGAATCAGACTAAATTTGTTGGGTTATTGGAGTGTAGCCTGAGACCCGCAGCAAGTGCTCGCTACTCCTATGAGATTCCATGTCCATCTTCCCAACGCCGAATCTGACCTTTCTAGATAAGACAACGAAGGGTGACGTTCAGGGTATGGAGCGCTTCTTCTCAATTCATGTGCCACTCGCGTACAAGATGATTGCGTTGAGGGCCAATTGACGCCTTGGAGACTTGGGAAGACTCTCATTTGGGCATGAAGGTACGATTGAGTAGCGGTGGTGGTCGGCAGCATGTGGGGGCGTGGAGGAGGTCACATGGGTGATTTCTGTGGCAGTTAGTACTTCCCAAACCTTGATTGATACCTGTAGAACACTCTGGAGCTGTTTTTGTGGACGCACAACCAGGGCAGTTCATCAGCCCGGGATGTACAACTAGGGATCCCAGACAACGCATCGCACGTCACATCATGTAGAAGCACGCTGTAGATAGTGAAGACGCCGAGCAGATATACCTGATCAAGTGGTGACCGACAGATGGGTTGCAAAGTCGAACTGATGAATTGGTGAACCGGGATGGTGAGGGGAGCCGGCCGTCTTGGCGTCGACTTCCCAAAAACCTCCAAGAAACGCCACCATTCTGCATGCACTTTCTATCCATCCACCATCCAGTCTCGTTCGTCGTTCGTCCATCGTCCACCTTCCATTGTCCGTGAACCATCCATAATCAACCAGCATGTACTTTGTCATTGCCGATGTCGCCTCATGGTTCGACGCAGTTTATATTGTTCTAATTCCCGTCAAAAGTCTATACCCTGTTCTCAACACTTCGGCGAACTCGACGCTCAGACAATTTTAGCCTGGAGGCATAACAACAAGCCCTTAAGCTCCACCAGACGATTCACCTCAATGTCTCACCCCTCTATGCGGCGAGGCTGGCTGGATATAGGGAAAGTTGTCTGAGGAAGTGGCTTCCCATAAGTGTAGACTGCCTTAAATGCGTGATTGAATGATCATCAGATCTATAGCAAACGACGAATGCAGATCTGCTTTCCCTTCCTAATTCTCCACGCCATAGCCAAACACACAACACCCTAACCCACCACTATCCATGCAATCAAGACTCCAAGGTTAAACCCCAGACGGCCCTTTGTTCCAATACGATTGTACTCGTAGCTTGAATTTATGCCGATGTAATAATTAGAACGCGCATTCTCGAAAAGTAGTAGGAAACCCTCTCACACAATGATAGAACGGCCTAGCATATCCACACTTAGAGATACCCAACATCAACTCAAAGCTTGCACATGCGCCACATGCATTGGTGATAAGCCAAAATTTGAGGAAGTAAGACGCTCACTGCTTCCCGATGATCGTAAACGTGGATTCCATGATGAAATCGCATGCTGCCATGGTGCTCCAGTTCAGCATCCAGAGGACCATTAAGCCAGAGCCGTGGGAGGGGAAGTTGTCACGTGTCGCACGTGTTCTACCATGTGTTCTATTCTAGCTAGCTCACCCTTCATGGGTATATATAGTCGTCGTGCGAGCAGTCAACTCTTCGCGGCTTTCACACTCTTCATACGCACTTTACCCATCCGACGATTGACTGCATCTTCTCATCGTGACAGAAGTGGCCAGTGAGCGAGACGGATAAGGCAAGGAAGTAAGGTTTGTACATTAAAGCAATGAAGAGGTAGCATGTCAATTATGGCACGGTGCGGAAGATGACGTGCATGCGAAGGGTGTAGAGGTGGCCGTGGACTTCGGCGCCGAAGAGGAGGATTGTGAAGATGTCGAATGTGAAGGTTAAGATCCGGATAACATAAGCCAGAGATCCGAAATGGGAGTGGAGAAAGTAGCTTACAAAGATGAGGCCGTTGTTGAGGACGCCGAATGCCGCCCAAGAGGAAAATGGGACCAAATCCACCTGCTTCATGCCGAATGGCGAAGCAATATATTGAGAATATTGAAGAGCCATCGATAATGAAGGCCCGCCACTCACTAACACGATCGACTGCGAGAACGGTACCGTCAAGTTGATAGCAATTCTAGCAAGAAGGGGTTTGATAAAGTTCATGACGGCCGGGACCACCACTTCAAGTGTAGCTACATGATTTCAAGCAGATACGAAGCACAGCGTCACTGCGGACAGCCGGTCGTAGGATGAGTTCGCCGTTCAAAGCCGCTTCGTTGAGGGCAGTGAATGCGTTAGCAGAAATTTCTAGAACAGCCCAGATCTTCTCTAAGATCGGCTTCTCTGCTCCAAGCATCCCCATGTTGTATACTCTTACTTTCATCAAATTGCCATCTTAAGTGCGAGCCCGGCCTTCCCCAGCACCCTTGACTAGCTCTTCCCTGACCGGCCCATCATCCGGATTTACAACGGTGACGCTTATCTATGATATATCGTTATTTGTAACTAGAGATCCGAAGCGCAGCGAGAGACGTGCCCAAAGGAAATAGTATTTTAAATCAATGGCAGGATGGGTATTGAAACAATTACTTTTCGACCAGTGACGGCTTCGGCCGAGAAGAATGTGTGCTGGTAGAATTGAGGGGTATAAGATTTAGGTTCGTCACTATAGAATAAAGGGTATGTTTCTTGCATTGCTTTTGACATATTCAGTGGATCGACAAAGAGTAAGAAGATGGAGTGCGAGTGTTTAGAACGAATATCACGAGCACAATACCCTTTGCCGGAAGAAAATGCGGCATCTTCCTCCAAACTTTAATTAACAATATAGAGTTTGATTGTGGTAGAGGGCTTAGGAGTGGGATAGAGTAAAGGGGATTAAGCAGGATATTAGATGTTAAGCTTTCAGTACATTCCGCATCTCCAGACTACTCTGGTAGGGAGGACATCGGATAATGTGTATGCTTTTTCTGAGTTGGCGAAAGCACGGCGAGAGTACTTACGGCTAGCATGAAATTGTGCACGCGTCTAGGCATGCTGCCCTAATTGATTTCTAGAATTTGAAAGTGGACTAAGAATTACCGATGGAGGCGTGGATTTGGGGGAGTTACTCCAAGAGTGAAGAATCCTGGATATCATTCAAAAACTTTCGCGATTCATGCGACTAAAGTCGCCCTTCCTACCATGGGTATAATAGTTATACATATCGTGGGGCTAGCAAATCCCAATACGACCTTGAAAGACAGTAGCCTTGAGAAGCATGATTAGGTTACAAAGACATGTGTCGGGTTGTACATATTTTCTAAATAGCGAGTAGTATATTATATCTTCTCGTAATCTACAGACAAGCAAAGTAAGCTTGTAACCAGGTATCTTCTCTCCTTTTCCTCCCTACAAGTTCCCACTAACCCATCAACCATGATGAATAACATCGCCTCTGCGAGATGTGATCCACTTAGATCTTCTCGGTGGTGTTGTGCTTCGAAGAAACGCTGTGCTTCCTGCTTCCAAGCCCATGGTGCGCATCACCTTCATGTGCGGCTATACTAGCCCTCCTCACATTCTCCCTAAGCGTCTCATCAGTCTCGCCTCCACCCTCAAATGACCAAAGCGCTGGGCAGGGCCCAACGTTGCGCCTGAAAATCCATCTCTTGATCCACCAGGGAAGCACGGTCCCGGTCTGGTGCTTGATGAATGTGCGAGTGGGGATGGCGAAGATGTAGTCGAGCTCCTCAAGGGTACGCTGCTTCGTCTCCGGAACAAAGAGAAAGATCAAAAGCAGTGCAATGAGATTGAGACCAGCGTAGAAGGAGAATGCACCAGTCACGGTCATGGCAGACACCATGCGAGGGAAGGTGATGGATAGAACGGAGGCCCAGAAGAGACATGTGGCGACGGCCCAAGACATGCCAACTTCACGGTGGGACAGCGGGAAGACCTCAGCGCTGTATGTGAAGGGGACGGGGCCTTCTCCGGGGGAGTAGAAAGCTGCGAACTGGGGAGAAAATTAGAACATGTGATGCCAGGAATCTTGTGGGTGCGGCTTACCAGGTAAACAAAGAGTGCAACGAGACCAAGATGTGCCTTGCTTTCGCTAGGGATCAGGTAGCAAAGCCCGGCTGCTAGAAGAGTCCAGCACATTTGGGGAAATGTGAATAATAAAAGGGAACGTCTATGCTTAATCAGCGTCATATCTTGGCATTCGAGGGTGTGAAAAGCTACCGGCCGAATGTATCAATGGTCCAGATGGCGGGCCAGGCGAAGACGAAATTGACAAGACCGAAGCCCCAAGAGGCCAGCAGAGACTCTGTAACAGAAGCACCGGCCTGTTCGAAGATAGTAGACGAGTAAAAGGCAATGATGTTAACTGAGGATCGTTAGCAAGCATTCTACAACGGTAGATGTACTGGAACAACGTACTTCCACACATCTGTTGGGCCAACATAACAACGCCGGATGCGACCGTAGCACGGCGCAGACGCGGGGTGGTGAAGAGCTGGATGAAGCGTGTGATGTAGTTGCTGTCTTTTGAAACAAGATCGGCCTCAGCACGAAGCTGGGCATGGATGTAGTAGAGATCGCGAGCAGCCTGGAGCTCGGTGTTGCGTAACTTTTTTAGCGATTTGTAGGCGTCGGCGAAACGTCCCTTCTTGATATACCATCTTGGGGATTCTGAGAAGATTAGCCCCGCCTGCACAAAGAGGACGAGCAAACCTACCTGGGCAGAAGTAAACACCCACCAGAAGAGGAAGAGCGGGAAGCAGAGCTGATCCAAATTGAAGACGCCAGGAGATCTTTCCAGTGTCCTTGACGGCCAAGTTGGCACATGTACCGAGGAAGATACCAAAAGCGGTCCACATCTGCCAGCTCATGACCAACGCTCCACGAATAGCGGCAGGCGAGTTTTCAGCAGAGAAGATGGGGATAGTGGCACCCTTACATCCCATTCCGATGCCGAGGAGGAGGCGCGTGACGAAGAGTTGTTCCCAGGCTAATACTTATCAGTAAAGTTCTTCCCAGTAAATTCGCGGAGCAGACTTACTTTGTGAGACAGCACTTCCAATTGGGGACAGAGCGCAGAAGACGGCGGAAATGAAAATGCATCCTCGGCGGCCGAAGAAGTTGTTCAAGGGATCTGACATCCAGCATCCACTGCAAATTGTCAGTCACGAATGATACGGGCGATCCAGATAATACTCACATGAAAGCTGACGCAATGTAAGGAGCAGCATTGATGAGGCCCTGCAACCACTCGTTGCGTGATGCGTCCGGATTCGGAATCGTATTGTTTGGGCCAAGAAACTTCTTGATGGGAATACCTAGTGCATCAGGGAACGACAAGTTCGCACCGTTAGAGCCTGTCTGGTCCCATCCCTGGACGGCAGCGCCAATAGAGCAAAGGATGATAGTAAAGTACAGGAGCTTCGGCTGTCTCCACTTGTGCAAGACTTCGTTGCTGATGGCAAGCTTCTCCTCTTCGGTGATGCCTTCAACTTCGGCGAAGTCTGGCGGGTTTCGTGCAATGAGTGCGCCTTTGACGAGAAGCGGGTGGATCTCTTCAAAGTTATTCTCCTTGACAAAGGTAGATATGTCGTCAAGCATATGCTCGATGGTCATGTGGATCAGCGGATTCTGGATTCTGTATCCTAGATCAGAATTTTTGTTAACAAAATAATGCGGTACTCACTTCGCTGTCACACTGGGCTCCGGGACCGTCTCATGCTGCAGAACAGCCTTCTCGGCGTGCGCGCTATCATAATATCAGTTTAAAACTAAGTCACTAAAGGTGGTGGGGGCAGCGTACTCATCGTGCTTCTCGGCGAAAGGCTTAGTGGATTCTTGATCGACTTGGCTCGACATATTGAAGAGCTTAGGAGAGTGATGGAAGCTTGTCGAGTATGCGTCACGGCAGCAGCCCGGGACTTTAAGACGCGCTCAGGATTTTCCCCAAGTTGGTCAGCTTGAGTTCAGGCGTCCCCCCTCCCCGCACAATACCACCACGCGAGTAATCTCGTTGCTGGGGATAGCGTTCATTTTCTGTGGAGCACACATACAAAGGCTAGCAGGGGCGCAAGGCCAGCCGTTGGAGCAAGGTAACGATCGCCGGGGGAACGCTGCAGGTATGGATGTGAATGGTGTCTCTTGACTGGGCGAGGCACGCCTAGCAGCGTGTCAGAGACGCTGACACGCTTCGATTCCCACCGGTTCAAAGATTGTACCATCTCGCACAGTAAGGGCACGCAGCGCAGTGCGGCGATCCTGTGTAGCGCCGAGCGCGCCGTGATGAGCTTGTTGAGCTTGCCTAAGACGGTGCGAGCCTGACTGGGATTAGCCGGACTAGCGCCTTGGCAACGTGCACCTCCACAACCCGCAATTCTGGGGTTTGCACCAGCCGCCTGCCAAGTGGCGCCAACACCGGCGAGTCCGTAGTGGAGATCCTGGAGACGTCGAACAAGAATGGCACCACGATCTCGCTAGGACGGCACAGTCGGTCGCGACACGGCAGCGAGGCAGAATTCTGGTTGCTGGAAACCTGTCACGGAAATGGAACTGCGTACGGGATAGATCGAGCCTCGCCACCTTCTGCTGATTCTCCGTAGATCTCTCGCATTTCGAGACAGAGATCGATCATCTCGCTGATCTTCTGCCCATTTTCGCTCCGAGTATCAAATTGCGCCGCACGAGTCCTGCGACCGGTGTTGGAGGTGGGTAGGTGCACTCCGATGGTGACGACGAGGCTTTTGGCCTAATGCGGCGGAACTTGTCTTTGGCCAGAAGCACTCGGTGAAATACCGCATGAGCAACTAAAGAAATGAGCTAAAACCACAGCTTCTCCGATCGGCGGAATAAACCCCGAGGCCATATGCAAGAACTCGCACGTCGCCACGTGAGAGATATTTTGCTAGCGTCAACCAGATCCTACGCCAACAGTCACAGCAAGGTAGTACCAACATGACTCGGATTCAGGGTCGCTTCAAAGGCGGGTTACATCGAGAATTTTTCTTGTAGCGTGTCACAGCTGGCACCGAAACAGCCATCTTATCCCCAGATTCTCCACAAAATGTATCTGTCATGGGGAGAGGCAATCCACAATCTCACCATAATTGTCTGAGCGAGGATCCAGGACATCGTACAGGTCACCCGGCAGCTTGTTTAACGCAAATATAGCAAGTCCAACCAGATCAAGGAACTAGGGCCAAATGACGGATACAAACATCGAAAAATTCACCCACGACGGACCTCGCTTGATCCCTGTATCTTCATATCAACATCCCACAAACACGGTTCAAATGAAATTGAATGAGTTTTGCGCTTTGATGTCTAATGTCGAGAAAAGAATTTGGTTCGATCTCAGTGGAACATTCTTCGCCTTGAAGAGCCTCATTTTTGCGGTCAGCATGAATAATTATTTGATGCCCAAGCAGAACGTTAGCCAAAGTTCTTTCGCAGCCCAAACCACGGGGTCGCCGTTACGACTAACGTTAAGGCTCTCCTTTCGTGATATGCTCTCTCGGCCTCAAACCCGTCTACCCTCAATTTTCTCATGATTCCCCTCATCATTTCGACCCTATTCATTTAATACGTGTCTAAATATTCACCGGATTCCATCCTTTGGTCAAGACTCGCTCGCTTCTTATGCCTCCAACACAACTCCTAATCAGACAACATTCCACACCGAAAGAAAGCACAGTGCAAGCTCGGTTAATTACCTATCTGCAGTGAGATCTTGCGCCCCGTGACGCTAACCACCTTGCCCGCCTCGCCAAGTAAAGTGGCTGCATTACCTGGCCCATATATACGCACGGACTATGCGCACGTAAAGGTAGCCCCAGAAGGTTAGACTACCTGGGCAGTCTGAGAGTCACGTTTTCGCCACCCTAGACATTGTGTGCTCACAGTGAGCAGCGTTAAGACGGTATGTTATAACACCACGCCATGTTCATATCTCGAAAGGGAAAAGATCTTGACGTAATCCTCATCCCATAAACCTACAGCTTCTCCTTCAACTCTTGCACTACCTTCCCAGAAACAGTCACATCCCCAAGCCCGTACTCCTTAGCCAGCACCTCCGCTGCAATTTCGCCCAAAACATACGCCGTAGATTGCGTATGCGCATTGATAACAAATGGACAAACACTCAGATCCACAACTCTACATCTTTCCAATCCAAAAACTTTAAACTTACTATCCACGACCGCATGTTCCGCACTACGTCCCATACATGCCGTACCAGACATGTGCCACGAGCTCCGCAGCGTGCTCTTGATGTGCTCCCATATACTTTCGTCGGAGTCGTCTTGAGGACCTAGCTTGGATAGTGTTCGTGAAGCGTAGACTGGAGCGGACATGATGTGCATTATTTCGCGTAATCCCTCGATCAGAACGCGTCGGTCGAAGGGATTTGTCAAGAACCTTGGGTCGATAATTGGTGTATCGGATGGATTTGAGGAGCGCAGGCCGACAGTGCCGCGAGATTGGGGGTTCATGATGAGGCAGACGGCGCCGAAATGTATTGTTGAGGGTGTGGGTTGGTAGTCAAAGAATGAAGATGGAGAGTGCTATATTGGGGTCAGTCAATGAGAGGGTAGCGTCAAGGGAATCTTCACTCACAGATGCAATTTCCATTGCAGGAACCGTAAGTTTCTGCATGTGCTCCCGCGTTCGTGCAGGTAATTTTTGGAATTCAGGCGAAGATGTGACACTCGGTAGCTTGAACCATCCCATTGGCGTCGGGCTTTGGAATTCGGGGCGCGGTGGCGCATCTGGGTCATTCTGCATGACAATGCCAGCAGCAGCGAAGCAGTGGTCCTGGAGATTCTTGCCGACCATGGGCAAATTGTGGACTACGGGAATGTTGTGTTTTTCTAGCTCTTCGATAAATCCAACGCCAGAAAGCATAAGTATTTGAGGCGTATTAAGAGCACCACCAGATATGATGACTTCCTTTCGCGCATAGACTTTTCGCCCATCGATCGTTTGCACTCCTGCTGCCCGTTTACCTTCGAAGATGATCCGCGCAACCGGTGTATTTGGTAGAACATTCAGATTTGCAGGAGGCTGGGAAAGATAGGCACTTGCGGAGGTAGCGCGGATACCTTTGACAATACAGACACTACCCATACCCATACCAATGGGGTCACCGTTGTTTACATCGGAATTGATGCGATGCCCACATTGCTCTGCTGCCGTGAAGATGTCGGCAATGTCCGGCACCCAGACGTCTCCATAAGTGAGGTCGAGATTTCCAGAAGTGCTGTGCTCTATACGTGATTGGTCAGATGACGGTCTGTAACAACTGGCAGTATTCTCACCCTCAATCTTCACACCCAGTTGTGTTTTCATCCGATGGTCGGGAATCGTGGGATCAAGATTTTCAACTCTTTTCAACACTCTGTTCACGTTGTCCCATCCAAACCGTTTGTCTCCTACCATATCTGCCCACTCGTCGTAGTCATCTTTCGGCCCAACCGTCCAGCCGCAAAAATTGATTGCTGTGGATCCCCCAAGTCCTTTGCCTCTGGAATAATCGATTTCCTGGCCTGAGAGGTGGTACTGGGCAGCGGTCTTGTAGCCCCAATTAAGAGGTGAGTTAGGAGCGAAGGCAACATCAAAACGATCAGGGCCAGATAGGCGGGCAACTTCGGAGTTTGAGGATCCGGCTTCGATGAGCAAGACCGAAGGTGCAGCGGGAGTATGGGCGAGGCGTGAGGCGAGGACCGCGCCAGATGCTCCAGCTGCAGTCGGAAAGTCAGATAAATATAGATGACGTCAATTACAAATTGTTTAATGAATCCAGCCTAAGCTCAATTCACTTTGACGAGGGAAGCGTTATCAACTTACCTCCTACAACTATGAAATCGAATGATCCCTCCATTCTGAAGAGATTCTCGCCAATACCTACAAAACAATGATCTCGCGTCAGATGGTGGGAACTTATTTACCCTCCAATGCTGCTATTCCCCCAGTGATGAACGCGATAACTCTATAGCGCTTCGCTCAGCCTTGCACCAAACTACAAGACGCTGCCCAGTGACGAGATTCTGCTATCTGAGCTCAAGAAATGTTGCAGCCAAATGCTAGACACTTCTTGGAGCATCGGGTAGCTGCTGCGATGGCGGACGAATGTTGTGTTGGCCGGGAGCCAGCAGCCTGAGGATGCGTGTGGATGAAGCTAGCCGCCCGCTCGGCTGCAAGCTTCCATATGCCTCGCTACGCCAACGAGAAACCCAACACCAATTTTGTCGCGAATCATTACCTCAAATCTTACTATCTCGATCCCTGTCCTAAAATTGTACTCTGGGTGGCACCGCGTCTGGCCAGGTGTTGACGCTCGTGGAAAGAAGATGCATATTTTCTCCGATCAGCGCCTGGGACAGCTGAGCCATGCTGCCTTGGTTACAAACTCCTCTCGAACATGTAAAGTCTTATCTTCGACGACGCTGCCATTATTTTGGCATAAGATTGGCCACGGCTCTGTTGATATGGTATCGAGATATACAAACTACCACATCGTCTGATAATGGGCGTGTCCACCATTCTTAGGAAGCTTGAGGTCAAACCTACCGAAGATGAGTACGAATCCATTGACACCAGTCGATGGGGAAACAAAGATGTGTACCCCATTCCACATGACAAGCGAACCTATGGCGTGTATGCCTATGTGAGCTACTGGGGTAAGAGACTTGTCACTTCATCATAACGATAGGAACTGACAGTCCTTCAGGAACTTGCGGAATCTGCCTTTCTTCATGGACGATTGGAAGCAGCCTAATCGGTATCGGGCTAACTGCTGGTCAAGCAATGAGTGCCATCACCGTGGGCATGGCGATCGCATCTGCCAACGCGTATCTAAACGGAACCCCTGGAGCGAAACACCATCTCGGATACGGAATGCTCGCTCGGGCATCTTTTGGTATGTGGGGGTCGTACTTTTGCATTATGTTGAACGTCTTCCAATCCTTCGTTTTCTACGTAAGTCTAGACTGTTCCCTCGGCAAGAATCAACATTGACAGTCAGCAGGGAACACAAATGTATTTCGGTGGTCAAGCGTTTGTTCTAATTCTCAACTCCATATTTCCAAGCTTCTTGCGTATGAAGAACACGCTTCCTGAGAGGTATGCAGATGCTTCCAAGTCGCCGAATAGCCGCTGATGCTCTCTAGCGCTGGTATTACGACCTCAGGCTTGATTGGATTCGTTTTGTTCATCCTCCTGTACTTTCCGATCATCTACTTCGTCCCCGCTTGGAAGGTGCAAAAGCTCCTCGAAGTACAGGTTGTCGTTGCAACTATCACACTACTCGGGATTATGGGCTGGGCAGTTGCTGAGAACGGAGGAAGCCCAGGAAACCTCGTAGCACCAGCCACCCAACTCTCCAAAGCCGAAGTAGGATTCCGCGTCATTCAAGGCATCACTAGCGTAGCCGGAACATACACTGGAGGCTCGGACCGAGTGTCAGATTGGACCCGTTATGGACGCAGACGCCATACCTCTACTCCAGCAATCATCAGTCTCGCGCTCACGGTTATTCTGACAGCACTTATTGGAATCATTTCTACATCTGCCCTTGCCCAACGATATGGAAAACTCGAGTGGAATCCCCTCATTATGCTCCAGTGGGTGCAAGCAAACTACTACACCCCTAAATGTCGTGCCGGCACATTCTTTGCTGGAATTGGTCTCCTCTCCGTCACCGTGTTTGTCAACTACACCCAGAACTGTGTTTCCTCTGGGATGGATGTAGCCATGCTCTTGCCAAAATATGTATCCCAACGACGCGGCGCTATCATATTCAGCATCCTAGGCATTCTCGCTAACCCCTGGCGCTTCCTAACTCAAGCCGAGACGTTCATCACTGTGCTCAGCAGCTTCGGAGTCTTCATGAGCCCCGCCGCCGCTATCCTCATCGTCGATTTCTGGGTCATTCGCCGCCAGAAGTGGAACGTCCCGGACTTTTACAAGCCCGATGGCATTTACTGGTTCACAGCCGGTGTAAATTGGAGAGCCATGGTGGCATATCTGATCGGTATGTGGCCAGCGCTCCCGGGATTTATCAACGCTGTCTCTGGCATGGATGTTCATGTCGTCTGGAGAAGGTTTTATCAGATTAGCTTTTTCTTTGGATATCTAATATCGGGGGTCTTGTTCTATATCTTTAATAAGATTTCGCCGCCGCCGGGGCTGGGTGTTCAGGTTAGCTTTGATATCGATGGTTCGCAGATGGTGGAGAGTGTGCCGGAGGGGATCGAAAAGCACATAATGATGCAGAAGGGTACCGATGTTGATATAGAGAGGATATCTACGAGATAATTGTGCATGTATAAATGGGTGGCGTTGACGCCAAGTTTGGTATGTTGAATATTTGGAGTTTTACAAACCAAGTCCACCACAAGTTGCTGTCATCCATAATGTCGCCATGAAGGGGTCAATGAAGAAACAGTGTTAGAATTCCTCATACACCGCTATAGTTCCTTGGATAGTACATTGGTGCTACACGGCAATGAGAAACTCATGAAAGACCTTAAGTGGGTAGCGAGGGTTAATGCGGAACAAAAGGATGAAGCAGCGATGAACTGATAGGAAACTGAGGTAATACAGCCTGTGAGACAATCAAGTGTCCAAAATTCTACTTATGCAGTTGCCAATGATGAAGGTTTCACGCTTGAACGAAATGTGTGCAATACTATTCCGGGAAGTTTGAACATTGTGCCTAGAACCGTAGTCCTTGTAACAGAAGGTCTTGATTGCCTGACACAACTCATTAGATTTTCAGTAGGCCTTCTAATAAGTGCGGGACTTCGCCATGCTGACATCGTATAGTCGATCATCACCGAACATGTCGGCCAGCGTAGCCTTTCCGAAAAGATGCTGTGCCTTCGTAGGAGCTCTCAGTTTTCCGCTACCATTTCCCAAACTGGGATTGTATGCAAAGGTCGACTGTAACAGGATCGCGGACTTTCGCGCGACGAGTATGCCAGTAATCGATAACCATGTCCGCACCAAGGGGTCTGTATCAGACAAGGCCAACTTAGGGATACCAGTGATGAATTCCATCTATCAATTGTCAGTATCTGTGATTTTTTTCTTACAACTAAACTACTAACCTTAATTATGGGCTTCGCAAAAGCTCACAGTGGGAAACAGGTTGTCGACTAAAGTATCAACTTTCTCATATAAGATGCAGCGATGTGGACGCCGTGCCCAGCCTTGACACACAATGATGAAATCCTAACCCTCGGCTGGGGGACCTAGATAAAAAACTGAATTCTGTCAGTATGCCTACTTTCCTTGCTTGCTATATTCTTCTCGGCTGACTCCTCTAGCAATTTCTGTTGTTGCTCGACTTTGGGAGGGACTTCACGGATGGAAGCAAGCAAAGCGCGGAGGATCTTTGCAAGTTCAGAATTGAAGGTATTATTGTTTCCGTCGACTCCACGAGGGATCTTTGCGCGTGGCATTAGAGGTTCTATTGTGGCCGTCGATTTTGCTTATGCCGTGCTTCCTAGTCGACGGTTTCATTAGGAATATTTGAAGCGCCATGATGGGCGTAGTGATGGATTGGAGGGCTTGAGTTTGCATGGTGACAGGGAGAGGGGAATATGTGCGAAAACTTTGAAGGTGATGGAAGCTGCCGGTTCAGAGAAACCCGGCAACCGAGCAAATGAGGGAAAGCTACCAGAGCAGTTACATAAACAAAGAGCACGCAGTAGCATCATGCATCATACTTAAAATACTTAAAATAATAGGGCTATCATATAATAGACACTGGTAGCATGCGCGGCGCATAGCTAATACGGATGTAGGTCAGTGTCATGCACCGCGCCGACCGTTACAATAAACATAAAGACCGCATCAACATATATATCTCTATATCTATGTCCAACACGCCCGCAAAGTATTGCATGAATGAGTCAATCTAGAATACTATTTATATTGGACTTGCTAATCCGCGTTTGTTGTGGCCAAAACTTCACTGTCTGCCAATGTTTATCTACACGCATGGTATCGTAAGCTCTGTTTTGTAAGTGCCTAATTACTTCGCACCTAATTTTTCGACCGAGTTTCTAGTCACTGCATATATATATATATATATATAGAATGATTTGAAGAGTTGTGATTGGGAGCGTTCTGGTAATTCTATAGTTGCCTTCATACCTTACACCAGGAGATCTGGCTTTATGACAAAAGAAGGAGTAGTCCCCAATTCCCAAGTCATTGGGTAGCCAACTGGCGATAGAGCTTTTTGCTGCTATTTCGAAGCGTTCAATTCACGCAAGGCTCAGTCTCTTTTCTTTTCGCATTTCTTCTCTGCGGAGCTGATGTCTAAGGTGCATGCTTAGCAGTAAGTAAATTATAGTACTTCCTTAACACTACTATTACACAGTTTACTAATAGCATAATTAGTTACAATAGCTCCTACTTAGACTCTAGAGTTTTTCTCTCTTACTATCTAACTACGCTAAATAGATAGATGAACTGCGTTCTGTATAGCTGCATTTGTTATTTTGTAATGATTACAATAGCAGACAACCACACACCCCTTTTAAAGAAGCAGAATATAGTTTTATCTATTTGCAGGACTTGAATACCAGGCTTTAGTCAACTTTCGTGCATGGAGTAATGCTAGGCAGTTAATAGCAAGGAAAATAAGCTATTACAGAAGAGTCTTATAAGTAACAGCTTTGGGAGACTCTGAACGAATTTGAACTGAAAATGACTGCCAGAATCAACCTGAATTGTGTGAGATAGCTATCTTTTTCTGCCGCGATAGCTTCCTGTCGTTTAGACATTCACAATCCTGATTACAGTCCGCCTTAACGATGTCACTTCTAACCGCATAAGATGACTCTTGCACACCTCCCTCACGACAATTCATCGCATCCACCATCCGCCTGCAGGTTGTTAGCATCCGAAACGCACCGCCAAATCACCGCAAGCAACCACCCGACTGCTGCGGTAATGGTTGCCGATGCTACCCCACCACAGCCCCAGATTGCCCCTCCATCGCGGCCTCAGGGCAACTCGAGGTTTGAGCTCCGGGCTGTATTGTTATCTCTGCGACTGAGGTTGTCTCCTTACGAGTGTCGCATTCGTTTGTAGCATTTAGATTGATATATCCGAAAAGATGGCTGGCCTAATCGAGACAAAGTTGCTCATCAACAATAAGCTTGTTCCGGCATCGGACAAAGGCACCTTTAACCTCTTCTCGCCGCATACTAGAGAACTTGTCGCGAAGGGTACGCACATAACAACCCGGCAAAATTTGTACGTCTGTTAACTCTGTTTTTTCGTCCACAGTCGCTGAAGCATCCCTTGAGGACGTCGAAACCGCCGTATCAGCCGCGGAAGCCGCTTTCCCGTCATGGAGCTCTCTCTCCCCAGCAGAACGGGGCAAACCCCTCAAAAAGATGGCCGATATGGTTCTCTCTGAGAAAGACGAGCTCGCAGAACTCGACGCAATCGCCATGGGCCGGCCTGTCAGCACATTCTTCGATTCCTTCTACGCCGCCACGCACTTCAACTACTTCTCCGAGGCTGCATATCCGCAGGGACATACTAGCTTGAACACACCCGGATTCTTGAACATGAGTCTTAGACAGCCGTTTGGCGTAGTGGCTATTATCATCCCGTGGAATGCGCCACTGGTGTTCTTTTCTAAGAAGGTGGCGCCTGCGGTTGCGGCGGGGAATTGCGTTGTGCTGAAGAGTAGTGAGAAGGCTCCTTTGACGGTATATCCGCTCACCGCCTCAATTACACATAAGCAGAACGCTGATGTAAGGAACTGTAGTCTTGGAAAGTGTCCCAATGGATCGAGAAATGCGGCTTCCCCCCCGGCGTCATCAACGTGCTCTCCGGCCACGGCCACATCTCCGGCCAAGCCCTCGCCTCGCACATGAAAGTCCGCGCCCTCTCATTCACAGGCTCTACGCGCACTGGCCGCGCCATCCAAATCGCATCTGCGAACTCCAACCTCAAAAAGATTGTCTTCGAGCTTGGCGGCAAAGGACCCGCGCTCATCTTCGACGACGCAGATCTCGAGCAAGCTGCCCGTGAGACCGAGAACAGCATCATGTGGAACTCGGGGCAGACGTGTATGGCAAACAGCCGGATCTATGTGCATGAGAGTGTGAAAGAGAAATTTACTGAGATTTTTACCAAATTGGCGAAAGCGCGAAGGCTGGGCGATCCAACGGATCCGAACACGAATCATGGGCCCCAGGCAGATAAAGTGCAGCATGAGAATGTGAGCAAGTACATCGCTGTCGGAAAAGAAGAAGCTAGCGAGACGATTGATACCAGCGCGTATATAGATAGTGTAAAAGGGAGCGAGAAGTCCCTCCTCGTGCACCCCATCATCTTCACCGGCGTGCCGGAATCCTCGCGCATTGCCAAGGAAGAAATTTTTGGGCCGGTGGTCATCATCAACACATTCGCCACCGAGGAAGAAGCTATCAAGAAGGCCAACGATACCGAATTTGGATTGTACGCTGCGCTGTATACGCGGGATTTGGAGAGGGCGATGAGGGTGGGAAAGAAATTGGAGAGTGGGATGGTGGGCGTTAATTGCGCGAGTCCAACGGGGTCGTGGGATTTGCCTTTTGGTGGGTGGAAGGGGAGTGGCACGGGGAGGGAGAGCTTACTTGAGAGTATGGACCATTACTTGGAGGTGAAGAGTTTGTATGTTAGAGTTAATGGGATTGGAGGCTAGGAGAAGTAAGGAGACGAGAGATAAGTTTTGATAGATACCTACGTGAATGAGGCGGATGGAAGACATTTGAAATTTCATTGAATCAGCATTCCGTAATGTGTGTATTGATTTAATGTATCTACCTAGGATAAATGATCAGTTGTTGTGTCTGCGTCTCTCGGATCAGGGTGAGTAAAGTGGATAGTATGACTCTTTGTGCAAATGCTTCACTATCTTACCGGTCCTTGAACCTCGTTCGGGGTCACGGAGAAGATATAAAGATGCTCACAATCCCTAGTGGCTACTGCAGTATACTATTCAGCCTTTACAGTCGAGTACAGATGGATGCTCGTCCAAGATTCCGACCCGTGTCTAAAGCATTTCAGCGACATCAAGACTAACTCGGCGATAGCGGTGCTAGAACCATCGGGGTGGGCGAGACTACTAGGAATACTGTCTTGAGACCTATTTCTGCGTCACAAGCACTAAAAGATCTTTGTATCGAGATAGATGGACAGGCCTAAGGTGGGTGGTGAGGGGTAGGGGGTAGTTAGTGGCTTTCGGCAGCCTGCTTCCGGTACCATCGGCACACATTGCCGATAGCACAACGCAATGGTTGCAGCTTCGCGGTTGTCGATAGCACTTCGCTAGAGATAGGATTCGTAGGACGTTGAAGGGCACCAGTAAGCGTGAATGAGAACTACGCGTACATGTAACATACTTTGATGTAGCTCTTGTGACAGTACTGAAGAGATCCAAACACCTGACTTTGGACGACGCCATATCCCAAATACCAAACACCAGTCTCGAACATTGAATGTAGGTCCAATTCTAAACAATATTCTGCCCAAGGCAATGTCCAACCGTTCCCAGATGCCAAACTACCATGCCTCACCTCGAGGGGCCTTTGCCGTAATCCTGCCGTCCACCAACGTCGCCGTCGAAGCCGAATACGCCCAAATGCTCGTCCCCGGCATATCCTGGCACAGCGGACGCATCTACATCAAGAACCCCGTGCTCGACTCGGACGCCGCGTTCGACCAATTCATGATTGACTTACGACTAGAAATTGGGACTGCCGTTACCAACGTCATGACTGCCACGCCCGACTTCCTGGTAATGGGCATGAGTAGCGAGACCTTCTGGGGCGGGATTGAGGGCGCAACAAAGTTCGAGGCGTTGATGAAGGAGCTGTCAGGGGGGCTGGATGTCACGACGGGCGCGCAGGCAGTTAATGCTGCGCTGGAGAAATTAGGGGCGAAGCGCATTGGAGTCATTACGCCGTACCAGACGGTTGGCGACGATCAGGTGCGCGCGTATCTTACCGAGGTTGGATTCGATGTTGCAGACGTCCATGGCTTGAAGTGTCCGACTGCGAAGGCGATTGCAGACGTTGAGCCGGAGACGCTGAAAGAGGCGTTCAGGAAGGTTAACGGACCCAATGTGCAGGCTTTAGTGCAGGCGGGCACGAATCTGTTCTGTGCCAAGGTTGCGGCGGAGATGGAAGTGGAGCTGGGCAAGCCGGTTATTGCGATTAATACGGCGACGGTGTGGCATGCGTATCGGACGCATGGGATCAAGGACCAGATTCAGGGGTTTGGGTGTTTGCTGGAGAAGTATTGAGGAAGTCGTTTTGCTTTTGAGCGAGAATACCGGCCAAGTGGTACTTTACGGCGCCGGAGATATTTTGACTCGCGAAACCTGGGGTCCTTGTCGTGGGTTGGATGCTGTTCGTGCCGTATACAATTATTGCTTTCAGCCAAGACCACCAGGGCAGCCCTACACTGCTCCGCTACATCTGTTCAGGCATCTTACGCACCACAAATGGACAGGTTGGAGGCCAGAGGACGCTCGTTAGCCCATTGCGGTGGCGCACTCCCCGAATCGTTTAGCGTTCCATGACTTCCCAAGCGTTCCCCAGCCGTGGCCTTGGGGTCAAGACATCGGCATCGGCATCTCCCATGACATGGATATCGCGCCCTCACGCTGGGTCTTGTGTATCCCCAACCTGCAGCCCCCAATGCCCTCGACCTCGCCGTCGCCTCCCCATAGCCATGTCTCCCGCATCATGAGCCGCCGCCGTCTCGTCCTTGTCCTCTTCGCCAACCCGCCCCCGCCGTCGTGACCGCCGACATCGCCATGCCCTTCACGCCGCCCATGCCGTCCTCGGCCGCCCCTACCAGCAACACCAACTCGCGCCGCGTCCCGCTCGACAAGCGGAAGCGCACCGAGACGAGCTGCGACAAGTGCAAGTCGCGCAAGCAAAAGTGCCGCAAGGAACCCGGCCAGGCGACCTGTCGCTACTGCCTCGTCCACAACATCGAATGCCTCACCACCCAGCCGCGCAAGAAGCGTCTCTATGGCAGCGTCGAGGGCCTGGGCAACCGCCTCGCCCTGCTCGAGTCGCTGGTCAAGGGCCTGCTGCCCGAGGCCGACGTCTCCAATATGGACGAGATGCGCCAGCTGGGCAGCTCGCTGGGGATTCCGCTGCCGGACTCGGGCATCGACGACCCCGCCGAACAGTGCAGCAGCAGCGGCAACGAAGGCGAGGAATCGCTCTCGCTGCTCCCCGATCAGCAGGGCCAGGCGCAGTATATCGGGCCCTCCAGCTCCTTCTCCTTCCATGTCAAGCTTCGCACCCTGGTAGGCCAGGGCACGATTCGCGAGTTTGTGCTGTTTGGCCGCAATGCTGCAGACCAGGAGCCCATTGAGGGCGACACCGACCCGCACACGCTGTCCACGCCCAGCGCTACCTCTAACATCGATCACAACTCTCCTGCCGACCAGCGCGCCCCCGCGAGCGAGGCGCCGAGCTTGGAATCGCTGATAGGCGCATACTTTGACCACATCAACCCCGACTTCCCGGTCCTGCACGAGGCGTCGTTCCGCGAAGCATACGAGGGGTGGTTGGTACACCCAGCACAGGCCGACCCTGCCTGGCTGTGCGGCTTTCTCTGCGTGCTCCTGCTCTCGCGCCGCGTTGCGCGCATCACCTTCCCCGAGGACCAGGAGCGCATGTGGTGGCGTCGCGTCCAGACACTTCTCCCCGTGGTAATATTCACATCGAGCGTCATGGCCGTGCAGGCACTCATGCTTGCCGCAATCCACCTTCACAACACGAACCACCGAGATGCGTGCTGGAATCTGACAGGCACCGCGGTGCGCATCGCATTCGCCATTGGCCTGCACCAGGACAAGATAAACACCATGCAGACGCCGCTTGCGAGAGAGCTGCGCAAGAGGTTATGGTGGACGCTCTACGCGTTCGAGCAGATGCAGGTCTCCTCCTACGACCGACCCAGTGCCATCGAACATCCGGGCTCCAAGATTGGCTGCCCCAATGAGCGCATCATCGGGATGGCGGGGTACTGCCCCCCCGACTATTGCAAGTGGTTCAATCGGATGATCGTCCACCTCGGGTCGGCCTGCCGTGCCCCCAGGAACACCAAAATCAATTCAAGCGAGGAATCCTACGTTGGGCCCCTCTCTCCTGCAGCCTCCGTACTCCGAGACTTAGATCGGTGGAATGACAGCCTCCCTGCTCATCTCCGACTTGAGGCCGCCGATAGCTCGCCACCATCATTCCAGCGCCCTCTGTTGCTGTTGCATGCCAAATACCACTATACTGTGGTGGTTCTTTGCCGGGCTGCCCTGCTGGCCCGAGCCACGACTTTGTCAAAAGAGGGCCGAGACTCGACAAACACGGCTCTTACAAGCATGTCAGATTCCTGTACAGAGTCCGGCCGCTCTCTCGCTAGAATATTGCTCAAACTGGAGTCCATCGGCAAGTTTGATCCCATTACGTGGTGGGACATATGGTATGCACTGTCATCTGGCTCCGTTCTCGTCCTGGATCTAGTTTGCTCCATCAAACAAGGCGGTGAAACCATGCCCGAGTCACGAATTCTGCTCTCCCAGCTCGCAGACTTGGCTACACGGCACCGTCGCAACCCCCACATGCCTGGCACGATAGAAAAGTGGGCGTCAATCGTTCCAGAACTGCATTCGATGGCCGATTCGATGAGCTCACCCTCACCTGCCAAAGTGGAAGCCCGCCCTGAGCCTACAAGTGGCCCTTTGCGACAACTACCTCCTCTTCATGGTGAAACTCCTCCTTTTCCCTACCATCAATCAACTACGAACAGCGGCGCATACATGTTCGCCGACAACATTCCCGGGAGGTTCTACCCCGAGCCTGATTTCGTTAGCCCGTTCCCACAGGCGAGGTTTGATCGCAGTACCCAGATGTCGTTTATGGATTTCACGATCAATAATATACAGGATTGGAATTGGGGGGATTTGGGGAGTTTGCTGGGGCATGAAGGGGTGAACAATGCGGGAGCTCATAACTAGCAACTCGGATGGGAATATGGATTAGGGTATGGAATTAGAGTTGGGAAGCGCTTGAATTCGGGCGGTAAGAGCTATGGAGTCGCTGAAATCACCTTGATGATATCTCTTCCAATGTATATCAATACCCAATACACTATAGCCAAAGCTCTCTTGATTTTCCGTCGCGTCACTCCCTCCCTCCTCGTTTTCCTTACCCACCTTTACCGTGTCAGTCGCAAGACTTTATACGCATTTCCCCCCATCACGCCCTCACACTCCTTGCTCCCCTTCCCGAAGCACTTCTCGGCCGCTTCCCGATTATCTACCATTGCTGCATACATGCCATCTTTCCTTGCACTCGGAAATAGCGGGTGGTCAGTCCCAAACATAATCCTTTCAGCGCCCACTACATCTGCTGCAGCACGTAGAGGCGGCGCAGAGAAAGTGATGCCGTCCAAATAGATGTTCGTCTTCAGCACCTCATCAAGCGTCTTCCTCGCGATCGTAGTGTTCAAACGCTGTTGCCATGCTTGATCGTTGGCGATACATCCTTCGATTCTCCCAGCTAAAAACGGCAAAGTACCCCCTGCATGAGACAATATTATCCTTAGGTCCGGTATCTCATCGAAAACGCCCCCGAGGTATAGGCGCGTCGCCGCAATCGTAGTCTCGGTCGTAAATCCCAAAGACACTGGAAGCACCTGGCCACAACAATTCCCAAGTACATCCGTTGGCAGTCCGTAGTTCGGGTGCATGAATATCGGCATCTTTGCCTCCGCGAGCGCGCGGAGGAGCGAGAGCGTGGAAGGGTCGTCAAGTGTTGTACCTGGGGTGAGACCAGAGGTACCCAGGACGACGCCCCGGCAGTGTGGGTACGAGGACAGAGTGCTGATGAGAGATTGGAGGGAGGTGAGCGGGGAACGGATAGGCAAGGTCCCGAAGAAGAACAGTCTCCCCTCATTCGCTTGGCACATCTCCTCGAGCTCGTCATTGATCCGGCTAGCGATGGAAAGAGCGTCTTCTTCCCCTTCCTCAGGTGTCGGGGGGAGGAAGTCCAGCCATGGGTTTCCCAGGGAGAGGACGGAGATATCTATCCCGTGGGCATCCATGAATGATACTTTCGTGCCGATCTCGGATAAGTTGGGCAGGAGTGGTTTCCCAGGGGCTCCAGGTCTGTTTACGAGGACGGAGGTAGAGGACGTGGCGGAAACGTAGGGAGGAGTTGTGCGTGAGCGCAGGAGGGAGATCCATGACGGGGGGTAGATGTGCGTGTGGACGTCTACCACGGGGGTTTTGTGGGAGTCGACCATGGTAATTGGGTTTTGAGGTCAACGCTTGACTAGTGTGCTTATAGGCGTTTCGATGCTAGAGTATCTTGATTTATGGAGCTTGCGATTTGAGAGGACGTATTCTCGGTTTGCTGGTGGTTTCAATTCTCCAACGACATTGGCTTGCTCCTTCTCTTCTGACCCAGGACGATGCTCAATACCTCAAAGTTCAGTTGTGTATTTCTCCTGCTGGGAAATGCGGCCCTCGTGCTGCTGATGGATGGCTCTTCGTGGTAGGGTGTGAAAGGCAAGGCATCACCACATTTTACAGGTTCACGCATAGCGTATGCGTAACTCGACTCTCATTTCCGGGATCTCGATCATGATTGATTGTACAATGGTGAGTTCTGCGATGTTTCCTTGGGAGTCTTTCTGATTGGGTCTCCCGCTCGATTGATACGGCTGATTGGGCGGAATTACTTCCATTCTCTCGACCCCTCAACCTCACGACGCTGTGCTGGACCGGCGTCATTTCTCCTCGCAAACCGACATCCACGCGCCGTCGCTATCAATAGCACTGCGTTGGCTGCACCCGACTCCGCTTACAACGGCATGCAATCTGTACCTAACGGAGACAGCGCTCGCATCGCCGTGGCCGTAGACGATCCAGCGGCTACAAGCACCCGACCTGTAGCCCCTCCTCCGATAGGATCTCTACATGCGCGCTTGCCACAGCCAGCCAGCACGACGTGCTCGCTCCAATCTTGGGACCAACCTGACGCCCATATCGTGCCAGCACGCAGCCGAACGTTTGCTCCGTACCTTGCGCGATCGTGCAGCTTGATGGCTGTAGGTTAGAGAGGGCAGGGCGTTGGAGCGGCCATCCCGCCCGAGGGTGAGGGGAGAGTACATCTTCTCTGCACCACCGCTGCTAAGACGACATGGGCTCCGTTTTGTCGTCTTCTGCTCGCGTCCCTGATCCTGTTTCTACGACTGCGACTGCGACTACGACTACGACTGTTGCTGCCACCGTTCCTGAATCGGTATCCAACATGTCGCCCCACGAATTCAACATCGCCATCGTCGGCGCGGGCATTGGTGGCCTGGGCCTTGCCATCGGGCTCTCGCATCTCGGTGTCCCCTTCACCATCTACGAGTCCGCACCTGCCTTCGCTGCAGTCGGGGCCGGCGTAGGTCTAGGGCCAAACGCCCTACGCGCCATGGACCTGATCGACAAGCGGTTCCGCGACCTCTACATGGACATTGCCACTGGAAATCTTAAGCCGGAGAAGAAACACGTAATGATGGAGGCTATGCTGATGGAAGAAGGGCTCGGTGAGGGCGAGAGCTGGTTCGGGCACGGGGAATGGGGGTCCAAGAATTTTACACGGACCGGCGCGCACAGAAAGGATCTGCTGGATATCATGACGAGTTTTATCCCTGAGGATGCGGTGCAGTTTAACAAGAGAGTTGCGAGCATGACGCAAGCCGGGGGCGTCGTTACGCTCAGATTCGAAGATGGGGAGGCCGTCCAGCATGCCGCTGTCGTGGCTTCAGATGGCGTCAAGGGCTTCTCGCGCCGCATTGTCTTGCAGGAAAAGTATCCTGAGGCAATCGAACCGGTTTACACGGGAAAGTACGTATATCGTGCCATAGTGCCTATGGACGATGCGAAAGAGATATTAGGGGATTTGGCGACGGATGCGAAGATGTTTATGAGCAAGGGCGCAAATTTGTCGACGTATCCAATCAGCGAGGGGAAGCTGATGAATGTGGTCGCATTCAAGAGGGATGTGGAGGAGTGGAAGCATCCGGAGTTTACGTATGAGGTCAGCCGGGAGGATATGCTGGGGGATTTTGTGGAGCATAGGCCGGATAAGCGGTTGGTGAAGTTGTTGGAAGTAGGTCACTCACTCATTCTTGTCGAACTCGGAGACTATGGAGAACCCCTTTTTATCCCTGATCTTTTCGGCGAGTCGTGCGGAAGGAAGTTGCATATGGACAGACGTTCTATCCCATACCATCCCAGCTCTTTTCTTCATCGTATTGCACAAACACTAACACCACTTAGTGGGCCAAACCTACACGCTGGGGCATTTTCCACCACCCCACAACACCCACCTACTATAACTCGCTCATCTGTCTCCTCGGCGACGTCGCTCACGCTGGGGGTCCCCACCAAGGTGCCGGTGCAGGCCAATGTCTCGAAGACTCTCTGATCCTCTCGCGCGTCCTCGGCAAACTCTATGCCCTGCACCGTTCCCCCTCATCTCCGTTATCCGTTCCCTCCCCGTTACGCAGGCAACTCCTCGAAGCCGCTTTTCAAGCCTACGATGAGGTGCGTCGACCCAGAGCTCAAGAGCAAGTGCGAACAACAAAGGAGTGTGGCGAGATTTACAATCTATTGGATCCGACGACAGGCAGCGATATGGAGAAGGTGGTACGGAATTTGAATGCGAGGTTTCAATGGTTGTGGGAACATGATTTGGAAGCGGATGTGAGGAGGGTAGAAGAAAGGTTTAAAGAGTTGGCAGAGATTGGAGTAGAGGGGATGGAGACAGGGACTGTGGAGAGTGCGAGGCTGTAAAAGGATGATAGTTCAGTACGTGTGTTCGATAGGTAGAGGGATAGAAAGATATTTGCGTGTGCTTAAACGCAACGACGAGGCTGAGGCTGAGATGTTGTAGACTTTTGGGCGACTGGCTGTTTTGAACATTCCGGTTAGCGAGTGTTAGTCGGATATCTTGGTAGCGTTCGCTTTCGTAATCTGTTCATATTATTAAACGTTTTACTCTCGTTCTTCACTGTGCGTTTTGCCGGTAGCGTAGTCTCTGGTATGGAGTCTGTCTTTCCTCACATCCTTCCAGCATAGCACGCGCAAACTGGTTACGAGACATCTTACATCCTGTTTTTATGTATCTTTATTATCTTCAAGCCAATGAAAGAAAACTACGATAGTATTTCCGGTCCCTGTTTCAATACAAACCGGGCTTTCCGTCCATATGCCGGGGTACGCGACTTTTCGCCTAAATGCGATTTGCAACCGGATATAACGCCATCTGCACCCCGCAACGATGCCGAGTGTGCTTTTTGAGGGTGTTAGATAGATTTCTTGGTCAGAGACAAGAGCTTCGTCCGGATTGGTTTGTTGGCTGAAGGATGGAGGGGTATTTGAAGGGAGGGTTGGTCTTAGTTGTGTTACAACTTTTATCAGTTTCATCTGTGATAGCCAAGGATGCGGATATCTTCGAAGCATATTATGTTCTCTGTTTTTCTTGTGATACTGGCTGGGTTAGCGGGTATAGTGAATGGAGAAGGCCGTGTTAATTTGGTCCCACAAGGCAAGTTTTCTTGTTCCCGTCCTGTGACTAGGAGTTATTCATCAGGGTTCAGTCGACCACGCACCTATATGACGCTGATTTTCGCCTATACAGACACTCCTTCTTCTCGTCAGCGGTTCTCTGCGACGATCTCGACGTCCTATACCCTTTTCACTTCTACTGTCGCAGCTTCCAGACCTGTATTCTTAATTGCGCCATCGCCTTCCTCACTTTCGACTCCAGTGGCTGTTTCCACACCCATTCCCACAAGAATTACTCCTCCTGCAACTCCGAATCCGATGTCGCCCACGAAATCTCACACGCATTACATTGCGCGAAGCGTTGGCGTCGGTCTTGGCGTGACGGTATCTTGCCTTCTTATTGTGGTAGTGGTGATTTTGAGAGTGAGGAGGAGACAAGCGCGGCAAATAGTCGAGGCGGTGGATCCGAGAATTATCGCGAGAGCAAAAAAGCGGAAGGCTGCGAGAGATGGGATGAGGGAGGTTAAGGGGAAAGATCTCGCACTGGGGGGGAGGAAGAAGGAAAGAAAGGATGGGGTTGTGAAGGCGGATTTAGAAATATGAAAGAGGATCTGAGGTGTGCAGTTATTTTGATTGCGTGTTTATTGAAATTTGGGTATGTAATGGAACGATGGTTTCTACGGGATAAGTTTTGAACGACACATTTCAAATTTCCCCATCTAAGATACAGTACTAGGACAAAAGTCTTGTCCCAGCAGGGGTAAGCGAGCCCCGCGGAACATTTACACCCTCAGTTCAACTTCTCATAGCTAGCCCCCCAGCGATTGTGAAGTTATTATTAATAGCTTGTTTTAATTGAAAGGCTTTAATATTTTGTCTGGTAGCCATGCGCTTTACGTAGAGCGCGTAGCTGTCGCGGCATTGAGAGGATAAGCTTCTTAATTAATAAACTAGGGATAGCCTGCCATGCCTCCTTCAAACCCTCGCAGAATCAATCCCAGTCTTCTGCTAATTCCCCAATTGTGTCAAATTTAGGGTGTAGCTAGTGTAGCTTCCTCTTCAAGGCCCACTATAGGTGCTTAATAGGATTGAGGTCTGGTGAATAGGGCAGAAAGTTAACAACATTTATATGATTTCTGCGTAGCCATTCCTGTTAAGGGCTGGGCCCTGGTTATGTGGATCCTTCGGCTCGCCTCGTGTTATACGAGGTGAACACTTACTGGGTCCGGTCCGTACTAAGGCGGTGCGTAAGCGTAGGTGTCGTAGGATTATTCTGTGAGGTTCGAAGACGATGATATAAGACA
>BCHH01000004.1:1774341-1798739 GCA_001599595.1 Beverwykella pulmonaria
GACCCAACCCAACCCAATCTTAGTATTATATAAACCCAACCCAACCCAAGCCATAGCATTTTAGTCTGGGTAGGAGTGGGGTTGGGTTGGGTTTATTATATAAGCTAACCCAAGCTAACCCAACCCCTACCCATTCGCCAGCCTATCTAGGAGGTTAGTTACAAAATCTATAGTGTAGTGTTTCTATAGTTAGGAGGCTAGTTTAATTAACTTAAGCAGTCCCTAAGGCTTGTGCCTACAGATTTTGTACAGCTAGTATGTTAGGCAATTGTAGATATATTCCTTAATATACTTAGTAACGCCTAGCTAGTAGTATTTCTGTTAAAGTAGTTCACAGGTCTTCTCTATCCTGTAATGTCCCCCTAGAAGATTGTTGTAGTTCCTCTTAAGGATTAAACTGCGCAGATTTTCCTCTTGTAGCACCTATACTTTGCTATTTCTGTAAAGGAGTCCTCTAGAGTTAAGTATCTAGTAGTCCCCCTTAGGCGCCTTGCCTGTTAATAATATCTCTGCCTGCTCCTTGTAGAGGGGATAAGCTACATCTATGCTCTACACTAGCTAGACGTAGTCTTTAAGACGTTCTAGGATTTCTAGAGCAAAGGTGTTTTTAGCTTGCATAGCTCTAGTTGCAAGCCTTAACAGCACTATTAAACAAGCAACTGCAGGTTGCTAAAGGAAAGCATCTGCTAGGTTAAATTTGTCTAGGTGTCCTCTAAGTAGATTGTTAGTGTCCTGTAAATTAGGTGGGTAATTACTAATTAATCACAACATATTGCAGTTTTCTAACAATACGTTAGGGATATCTAGATCTAGAAGGTTCAAGTTATTCCTATAGGCAGCCTTTAGTCTCTCCTAATAAGGCTTGGGTAATGTCCTGCCTATAGCTAGATTAGGCGTGGGTGTAGTAGCCCTAGTTACTCTAAGTAACTAGACTTAGAGTTTGTTTTAAAGAGTGGGGAGCATTGCACTACATATAGCTCTAGCTTCCCCTGTTTTAAAGCCTTTAGTGTAATTAGGGTGTTGTAACAGCCTGTCTGTGGGATTGCTTTCTCCTAGTTTGTACTCTATCTTAAAGTTAAATTAAGTAAGTTCCTCTGCCTACTAAGCTTACTTAAAGGAGAGTTCCTTTGTTGTTATAAACTACTTAAGGTTATTGTAGTCTATAACTACGCGTGTTGTTGTAGACGCGTGTTTAAGGTAGTGTCTCTAATGCTTAAAGCTCTCTATAATAGCGCAGAGCTCCTTGTTATAGGTATCCTACTGTACCTCTAGTCTACTAAACTTCTAGCTCTAGAATATAACTAGCTTCTAGTGTGCTTTAGAGGCAATATCTAACAATTGTAGTTAGAGGATTATAGCTGCTATTGCAAAATCTAAAGCATCTGTAAGTACTATAATTAGCTTTTTAGGGCTAAAGTGTTAGAGGACTAGGGCGTCTGTAAATCTCTACTATAGCTTAAGGAAGGCAGCCCTAACTACTTACAGCTAACTCTAGGGCTTGTGCTAAATAGTAGGCTCTTTTTTTAACTTCTGCTTAGCCCTAGGTTAGTCCTAGGTTATAGGCAGGGCAGCTGCAGCTGCTATATGCTTGTTTATTAGTTGCACTATTTTAGAGTAGTTGTAGATAAATTGGCAGTAGAAGTTAGCAAAGCCTAAGAATACTTAGACGTTACAATAGCCTTCTAGCTTAGGCTATTCTTAAATAGTCTTAACCTGTACTAGATCTATTACTACGCCTTTAGGGGTTACAATAAACCCTAGGAATTTAACTTCCTTAGTTTTAAAGGTGCACTTTAAGGCTTTAGCGTATAGCCCCTACTTATCTAGTTACTCTAGGACTTCTAGCACATGCCTCTTATGTTCCTCTTTGTTATTAGAATAGATAAGGATGTTGTTAAGGTACACTACACAAGTACAGTCTAATAGACCCCCTAGTGCTTAGTGTATATAGGACTAGAAGGTAGCTAGGGCGTTGGCCAACCTAAAGGGTATAACAAGGTATTTAAAGTAGCTGTAGCAAGTTTTAAATGCTGTCTTCTATTTATTACTTTTCTTTATCTACAAGTAGTAATAGGCGTTGTGTAGATTAAGTTTAGAGAACACCTTGGCTCCTGCAAACTAGTCTAGCATCTTACTAATAAGGGGTATTAGGTATTAATTCTTAATTGTTACTCTATTTAATCCCTAGTAGTTAACACACAATCTTATTGTACTATTAGATTTAGGGATAAAGAGGATAGGGGCTCTAGCAGGTAATTTGCTAGGCTAGATCTACCCCTTCTCTTGCGCTAAGTTAAGATACGTCTAGAGTATTTCTAATTTTTTCTAGGAGAGGTTATAGATTAGGAGGTTAGAAACTGTCTTCCTATCCTCTATATTAATTGCGTAGTTGTATTTAGAGTTTAGGGGCAATGTCCCTACTCTCTAGCTGCTAAAGCATTGCTTTATAGGCAGGACAAAGTTAGGCAGTCCTATAAGGTCTAGATCTCCTGCTTTGTTATCCTACTTAGGGTTAGGTACTAGAGTGTACTTAGGTAGGGCTTAGGTTATGCCCTTAGGCAGCCTAGCTCTTTTAGGAGGTTGCTTATAGATGTAGGCAATTGTGCGTTAAACTACTGCCTTAGGGAGCCACTGCAGATTAGGAGAGCTAGCTACACACACCTAGAGGTGTTAAAGCAGCTCTAAGAGATAGTTCTTAAGCTAATATTTTGCAGGGGGTGCTTCTAGGTTGTCTAGGTTTATGTTGCCTCTACCTAGCACACTAATTGTGTCTAAGTTAGGGGCAGTAATTATTTCTAATAGTTGTTGTTAATTAATTAGGCCCTGCGTAAGGGGTTAGATGTAGAAATCTTAAGGGAAAAAGGTGTACACCTAGTTATAGGGTAAGCTGTTATCTAGAAGGTTGTAAGGCTTAACTATACTAATATAGGTGTTATCCTCTGTAGGTTCCTACTATTTAAAGTCCCCTGTAGAGAACTAGATCTTTAGGTTAGCCTTGTAAAGCTAGGGGTATCCTAATATTAGGTTGTAGCCTAAGAAGTCTGCTGCCTAGAAGGTTTAGGCTAGAGTAGTTTAAGTAAGGCTGTTCTTGTTAGCTACTTGCGTAGTTAGCTTGTAAGCTAAGTGCAACTATAGTTAGTAATTATTTAGAAAGGCCACTTAAAGTTTCCTGTAATGCAATACTACATTAAGTTTTAGCTTTGTAGCTAGCTTAAAGGTAATAAGATTAATCTCTGCACTACTATTGTACAGGGCCTTAACTATAGTCTCTACCCCCTTATCTAATACTAAGGTAATAGTAACAGCAATGCGTAACCTCTTCCCGCGCTCTGTTTGCCCTAGTGCTAGTTGTAAGAGGTTAGCTACTAGGGCTTATCTTTTTTTAGCGCTTCTAAGTCTTAACTACAGTTGCTCTAATAGGGCCTCCTTAGAGGGTACCCTTAGTTGTGTGATTTCTCTTGTTAATCTGTAGATTAAGAGTCTCCCTAGCTAATGCTTAAGTTACCCCTGTATCCTGCTTAGGTTAGGGTGTAGGGCTAATAGTTAGGGTTACTAGCATTGCTACCCTAACTGCCCCTTAAGTTGCCTAAGGCGCGCTTGTTTTGCTAACTATTAGGTTAAGAGTTAAAATGCGCCTGTTTCTAGATCACCCCTAGAGTAGCTTTAGATGCTCTTTAGGTTAGGTCTGCCCTTACAGCCTCTTTAGCATTCTAGATAGAGAGCTTAAAGGCTAGGTAGTTAGCAGCGTATCCCTGTAGGGCGCCTAAGCTTTTTATATAACATTTAATAGTTTTAGGGAGCTTGCTCTACACAAAGTATATTATTGCCTAGTGTTGCTAGGTGCTGTTAGGGTTCTTGTATAAGGCAGGGTCTATGCAATCTCCCCTTAATTTAAGGAAGTTGCTAAACTCTATCTAACAGTCACTAGTGCGCTATATAGATTAATAGTAAATTTCTGTGTTGCAGAACTTTACATAGTCTAGGTCTTAGGTAGTGTTAGCAATCTTTGTAAAGAGGCCTTTTAGAGTTGTTACTTCTCTTTTAGTAACTACTCTATTAATCTAGTCCTTTAGCGTAGGCCTAAGGATTAAAGGGATAACCTATATAAGGTAGTAATAGGTTTCTAGTTTGCAGTTATTTGCTTAGAGTACATAGAGAAGGTCCTTAGACTACGCTTTAATCTTGCTAACGTTGGGGTAATTGCCCTTTAGCTTAGGTAGATCTTAAATCTTAAGTATTAATCCTCTTTGCTTGTTCTCTGCTTTCTCTACAGTAGACAGGGCGCTAGTCTCCTTTAGGGCGTGCCCTAGTTAGACTACTCCTACTCTAAAGGTTGTTTAAGCTTGCTCTAACCTAGTCCTTGCTTTTAGGATTAGGGCCTCTAAGGGGAACTCTTTATCCTTAAGGTTCTAGAGTTGCTGCAGGAGGTTCTGTAGCATAACTTCCTTAGCTAAGGTAGCCTTAGCCTGTGGGCAAGCTAGTTCCTAAGAGTTCTGTCCCTGTGGGGAAGCGTTGTTCTTAGAAGCAGGAGTCTATTAACCTAACTATAATTAGGCTAGTCCTAAAGGAGCATGGTGACCTTACAGAAGGTGACCTAGTTGGCTTAAGCTCTCTTAGTGAGCTAGTCCTAGAGGAGTCTATTTTAAGGGAATGTCTCCTTTAGGCCTAGTCCCTAGGGCTTAGCTTAACAAAGCGTTACTTAATCTACTTTTAGGGTTAGAGTTATCCCTATCTTAAGATTGCTCTCTGCCCCAGCTCTCTTTAGGGTAGTCCTAGGTTTAAATTAGTAACAATTAACTGTAATTAATGTTGTTGACGTAAAAAGACGACAGTCGACAACAGCGTTGTAACGAATAGAAACCATCAAAGTGATCACCAAATACAATACTATACAATCAGAGGACCTCTATAGCCAAGACACAGACGGTGCAGCGCTGCGATGCCGCTGGCAGGAAGTTAAGGCGCCGTTGCATTGTTAGGGGGAAACTATCACCACCCACAACAAAGCAACGGAGACCCAACTAAGGTACGAAACCCCATCATTGAAAAACTGACAGAAATCATAGAGGAAATCAAGAAAGAGGGAAATAAGAGAGTGGAGGAGTTGGCGCGGCAGGCAACAGAGGTGGTGAAGAAAGTTGAGGAGAGGCTGTAGGAGAGAACAATTGGAAAGATCGCACAAATATGTGACAGAATTCTGCAACACGTGCAAGAAGCAAGCAAAAAGGCCAATATTGCTCTGACGGCAACTTGATAATGGGCTAACGTCGCCGCGCAACTAGCGCAAACAACCATACGACCTATAATACGCGCACGCGTGGCCGACACGCAAGACAAGACACTGAGCGAGATCCTTGAACTAGTATGACTAGCTATCCTGCAGGTGATAGCAATACACAAACTACACAGCAGTAATATTAAGATTTGGCTTACATTGCAAGCGCAGCAGGACGCTGTTACAAAGGCAGCGGACCCCTAGGGCATACGCATCCTCTGCAAAGCCTACCTTATTAAAGTACTAGGTGTACTGTTTACCTTCCTAGTGAACAACAGAAAGACTGCAAACAACACAGAGGCAATATAAGTAATTGAAAAAACACTACAAAGGACAGGAAATGTCAAGATTGCCTCTATACAATGGCTTTGTGAAGCTGACATGACGCTATACTGTACCTAACACGCCCTAGCAAAGACAAGAGGCTCTCTTATTATAGGGGTTAATACACATATAGAACAGCAACAGATAGTTTAGAGTGGTATAATTATTAGTGTAGAGCACTTTAAAGCTAGGCTGTATAACTACAACCTAGACCTAAAGCAATACTTTAAATGTGGAACATAGGGTTACAAGCAAGGCGCCTGCGCAAAGCAAGTAAAGTGCATGCAATGCGCAGGCAACTACAACACAAGGAAATGTAATAAAGACAGCGTCTGCTGCACAAACTATAGGGGGAAGCATAGAGTATAGCAGAAGAAGGATTGCCTAGCATTTGCAAGGTACAAAGTAGGCATGCAAAAAATATAAATAGAGCTTGCCTAGAGGTTAGTGGTAACAAGGAACAGTGAAACACAAGCAACACAAAGCCAATTTCAATTCTAGGCAATACTACCTAGTGTGCTAGGCAAATGCACTTAACTACTAATTAGAACGCTAGAACTACAACATTAAGTAGGTAGGCCCACTGACGTAGAGAGAGCTGCACAAAGAGCGCGAACTAATTACAGTTAAACAATTATATAGACACAAGCTAACTGTGAGACACTGCTAACAAGCTAAGAGCCTGCACTAGCAGAGTCTACACTAGCTAAGAACTAAATAGAGGACATTGTTACAGACTCTTAACAATAAGAGTGCTTACAGTTATACAATACAACTGCAGTAATGCAAACAATAGCAAGGCAAGACTGTTCTTTAACGCAGCTAAGCTGGCGAAACACTATATACTCGCCATATAAGAGCTAGCCTAGAACTGCCAAACAAAGGGCACGTACTGCCCGCCAGGATATATACTATTATATAGAAGAGAAGAATAGACAAAGGTGTGCTTTATAGTTAACAAAGCTATAGGGCTACAAGCATAGAAGCAGATAAGCAACACGCTAAATATAGCAGTTATAACAATCTAGGTGTGGGACAAAACTATTGCAATCTTCAACGTCTACAACTAATCCAACGCGCCTACAAGGCTTGTAACAATTAACTAACTACAGCAAGAAATTGCAAAGATACTAACAGAATAGGAGATAATAGTGCTAGGGGACTTTAACCTTTACCACCCTGCGTAGGGAGGAATAGAAATAAGAAGCAACCTAGTGGCAAACTAACTGCAAGACAACATAGAGGCGGCAGGGATGCAACTGTGCACACTACAAGGAGAACTAACCTAGAGGAGAGGAGAAAGACAATTAGTTATTGACCTTACGTTTATAACAGGTGGCTTAGAGCAACAACTAGAATACTGCAAACTAGTAGAAGAATAGGCACTAACTAAAGACTACATCCCTATCTAAATTACTGTTGCATGCAACATGGCCCTAACAGCGCCACAAATATAATACGCTATTAACAAGCTATAAAACAAAGACCTTATCTAGGCAATTAAACAAGAAGGGTGGGAACAACAAGACTAACTGCTAGCAGCATTGCAAAAGGCTATCTAGAAGGGCATAGAACAACACTGCCCAAGGGCTTGGCCTAGTTGCTATGCTTAAAGGAAGTGGTCACCCTGCGCAGGTGTTCTGCTAGTAAACACACATTAAGCATGCTGCAAGCTTACTAGATCACACACAACAGATGCAGAGGAACAACTAAAGGACATAAACAAAGCACTACAGAAGGAAATGCGCTAAGCTAGTAGGGTAAGCTAGAGAGCCTTTACAGCAGAGCTTAAAGAAGTTGTAAAGAGGCTAAACAAAATAATCTAGGAGATAATGCAGTGGAGCAGGGGACTTAACAGCAACATGCAAGCAACACTGCACATGCCTGCGCTACAAAAGAACCTGCAACAGAACTACACAGATAATAAAAGGGGCAAAGCAGCGCTACTAGCAGAAAAGTTCTTTCCTCTAAAAGGAGCAGCAGACCTAAGCAATACACAAGGAGAGCTATAGAAAAGCAAAGACTAGTAGCCTAATGCAATTTAAATTAGCAACAGAGTAACCCTACAAGACATTAAAAGTGTTATTAAGAAGCTCCTAAACAGAAAGGCCCTAGGACTAGATAAGATACTAAACAAGATCCTTAAGGTGCTTAGCAAGACAATAAGTAACAGACTAGCAACAGTAATTAGCAAACACTTTAACAGGGAGGCCATGCTAAGGGAACTTAAGGACACTACTACAATTGCACTTTGCAAGCTAGGGAAAGGAGACTACTTACTAGTAAATGCCTATAGGCCTATTGCCCTAGAGAACACCCTAGCTAAGCTAGTAGAAACTATAGTAGCACAGCAACTAGCAGAGGCAGCAGAGGAACACTACCTGCTGCTATAGAACTAGATAGGTGGTTGGAAGAACAGGTTGACACTTACAGCAGCGTGACTGCTAAACAACGTTGTATAGACGGCGTGGTGAGCGCGAAAAGGGTGTGTGGTATTAATGCTTAGACTTAACCTAGCTGGAGCCTTTAACAATGTTGCCCACAAAAGATTATTACACGTCCTATAGAACAAGGGAATTCCACAATAGGTAGTTTAGTTTATACAAGACTTTCTTAGTAAGTAGAGCACCTAAATTACATTTGCAGGATTTACAAGTAAGGCGCTCTAGGTAAACACAGGTATACTGCAGGGATTACTGCTGTTGCCTATACTATTCCTGTTCTTTATTGCAGAACTGCTAGATGAATTTTAACAACTAGGAAGTAACAACGTTTTTAGCTTTAGCTTTATAGATAATACAACACTAGTAGCTTAGGGAGACACTACTGCAGACAATTGCTAACAGCTAATAGAAGCTTATAGCTAATGCATAGCATAGGCAAAAAGATACGGCGCTTAGTTTGCACTAGACAAATACTAACTAATGCACTTTACAAGAAGAAGGGGAAACAGCAGGGACCTAGTGAGTACAGTACAGATTAATAGTAAGGAGGCAGAGGTCTGCTAAAAGTTAATCTAGATCCTAGGCATATGGGTTAACCCCAAGATGCAATAGAAAGAACACACTACTAAGGCAGCTAGACATGGAGAAGAAATGTTTAACGTGATGGCACATATTACTGTATTAACATAGGGACCCTTAATGCACAGGTTAAGACTCCTGTACACGGCAGTGGTTAGACTAGCAATGATGTACGGCTCGCAGGTGTGGAGCCTGCAACCTAATGGAAAACCGCTGGCGGCCAGCACAATAAAGCCACTAGCAGATATCTAGAAGAGATGCCTACAGAAAGCCACAGGAGCCTACAAGGGAACCCCTTATGCAGCTATTAAACGTGAGATAGGGGTTCCCCTACTAGACCTATGGGCGGAAGAACAAGCAATACAATACGCGGACTGTACAGCGCACACGCTAGTGGAACAGGCAATATTACAGACAACACAAGCTGTATAGGACTTGATGGCTAAGCGACGGTGAAACGGACGCACGGAGAAACCGCCAACCTAAAGTGAGACAGCAAGGACTATAGCAAGAGTGAGGAAGGCTGAGATAAAAGAATGGAACGCACACTAGGCTGCACGCCAGCACTAACAGCACCTACTACTACAAAACTAAACCAACTAAGCCAACTAAGCCAACTGAACCAACCAAGCAAAACAGCTAGATAGAACATGGCTAGACCTAGAATGGGCAAAACGGTGGAGAAAGCACGGGGCGAACTGAAGGGAGACAATGTGGCGTGAAGCATGGGTGAAGGGTCTAAGCTAGCTATACAACAATCTTATAAAGGCTTAGTCAACAGCACTATTTCTCATGCGCACAGAAGCAATTGGACTAAATAAGTGGCTAACTACCTGGCATGTTCTAGACGTCACAAAGGAATGCACGTGTGGATGGCACAAACAGACAGTACAACACGTAGTCTTCCACTGTCTAAGATACAACTGCGGGACACTGTTGCCTCGCCTGTGCAGCGAACGCCTACTAGAGGTGTTGGGCGATCCTCCCTAGGCTAGAGCAACAGCAAAGTGGTTTATACAACAGAACATCCTACGCCAATTTACGGTGGCAAAGGAGCTAGAAAACGAAGCAGTCAACAGATACCAGCAGGCAGACGGGCTATCATCATGGGAACAAAGGAACGACGACGGCGAAGCGACTATTGGAACTGAACTGAACTGAAACTCTTACCTGCTACACCCCTACTCTCCTACCCAAACCCTCACTATCTCTTATACTTATTCCCTTTTGTTTGTTTTCTTGATTTCCCCTGTACGGGGGCAAGCGTGACAGAACGGACGGTTGAAAGTTAAGGAAAAGAAGCTATATACGCTCAAGAGCGTACAAACAGCACATAAGGCACACGAAAGGTTTTCCTTGGATATAGGTTTTTCCTAAGGCAATAGTCTGCATAGCTCTAGAGAGGGCTGACAACAGACGGTAAATAGAAATAATAATAATAATTAATGTTGTTGTCCTTTTCTGTTTTACTAATGTAACTAGCTTGCTAGTTCTTAGGAATGCTCTTAGCTATCCTGTAAGAGGCTACTAAGTTGCCTGCAACTGTAGCTAATGGCTTAGCAGAGCACATGCGCTCCTTGCCTTTGTTGCTCTACTTTAGAGCTATTAATTTAGTTGTTTAAAGGTAGTTTCTAGTTAAATCTTGTTGCGCAGTCTGTACAGTTGCTACAGTTTAAGCCTACTACTATAGGGTAAAGGATTTAAATGTGAGGGTTTTTGTATGTAGGAAGCTCAAATGTAGGTGTATGATTGTATTGAGACGAATCCTTGAGGATGACTCAGGATCGTTGAGAAGACTATATACTCCTGCGCGGTCACGTGATCTCTGGTCACGTGATCCCAATCCAAGTCACGTGATCCCATGGAGAACCCGTGACTGGCCCGTGGCTGGCCCGTGGCCTGCCCGAGGGCCTTCCGGGGCTGGCGATGTATAATATCGTTACAGAAACCCTCCTCCACAAGCTAAATTGCGTTAAACGCTAAGTGCCCCTATCTAGGACAATTGTACAACCCTTCCAAAGCTACAATACCTAGATAAGCTAATCTTTAGCTCTAGGAGCTACTTTAAATTCCTCTTATAGAAGACTAAGATAAGGATAAAACTAAGAGCAGACGTACTAGCCTACTTAACACCTATAGACTAACTTAATTATATATTACTTTGCACTGTGGGCAAGGCCTTTAATTACATTTTATTGTACGTAACAAGGGTCCTAGACAGACAAGAGGACCTAGATCTACTACTTGTCCTTAACAAGCTAACCTAGTTCTTCACAGACCCAACTGCTAAAGCTAAGGCTATTATTATTATGTCTATTTACCGTCTGTTATCAGCCCTCTCTAGAGCTATGCAGACTATTGCCTTAGGAAAAACCTATATACAAGGAAAACCTTTCGTGTGCCTTATGTGCTGTTTGTACGCTCTTGAGCGTATATAGCTTCTTTTCCTTCACTTTTGACCGCCCGTTCTGTCACGCTTGCCCCCGTACAGGGGAAATCAAGAAAAAAGGGATTGAATATAAGAGATAGTGAGGGTATGGGTAGGAGAGTAGGGGTGTAGCAAGTACAAGTTTTCAGTTCAGTTCAGATAGTCGCTTCACCGTCGTTGTTCCTTCGTTCCCACGATGATAGCCCGTCTACCTGTTGGTATTTGTTGACTACTTTGTTTTCTAGCTCCTTTGCAACTGTAAATTGTTGTAAGACGTTCTGCTGTATAAACCACTTTGCTACTGCTCTTGCCTAGAGGGGATTGCCCAACACCACTAGTAAGCATTCACTGCGCAGGCGAGGCATTAGCGTCCTGTGGTTGTATCTTGGGCAGTAGAAGACTACGTGTTGTACTGTCTGTTTGTGCCATCCGCACGTGCATTCCTTTGTAACGCTAGGGACATGCTAGGTAGTTAGCTATTTGTTTAGTCTAATTGCTTCTGTGCGCATGAGAAATAGTGCTGTTAACTAAGCTTTTGTAAGATTGTTGTATAGCTTGCTTAGACCCTTTGCCTATGCTTTGCTCTATGTTGTCTCCCTTTAGCTTGCCCTGTGCTTTCTCCACTGTTTTGCCTATTCTAGGTCTAGCTATGTTCTATCTAGTTGTTTTGCTTAATTAGTTTAGTTTTGTAGTAGTTGCTAGCGTGCTACCTAGTGTTTGTTCTATCCTTTTATCTTAGCTTTCCTTGCTCTTGCTATATTCCTTGCTATCTTACTTTAGGTTAGTAGTTTCTCTGTGTGTCTGTTTTAGCATTGTGTAGCTATTAAGTCCTATATAGTTTGCGTTGTCTGTAATATTGCCTATTCTACTAGCGTATACGCTGTATAGTCTGCATATTGCATTGCTTGTTCTTCTACCTATAGGTCTAGTAGGGGAACCCCTATCTTGCGCTTAATAGCTGTGCAAGGGGTTCCCTTGTAGGCTCCTGTAGCTTTCTGCAGGCATCTCTTCTAGATATCTGCTATTAGCTTTATTATGCTAGCCGCCAGCAGTTTTCTATTAGGTTGTAGGCTCCACACCTGTAAGCTGTACATTATTGCTAGCCTAACTACTGCTGTATACAGGAGTCTTAACCTGTGCATTAAGGGTCCCTATGTTAATGTAGTAATATGTACTATTGTGTTAGACAATTCTCCGCGTCTAGCTGCCTTAGTAGTGTGTTCTTTCTATTGCATTTTAGGGTTGACCTATATACCTAGGATCTAAATTAACTTTTAGTAGACCTCTGCCTCCTTGCTGTTAATCTGTACTGTACTTGCTAGGTCCCTACTGTTTCCCCTTCTTTTAGTAAAGTGCATTAGTTAGTATTTGTCTAGTACAAACTAAGTGCTGTATCTTTTTGCCTATGCTATGCATTAACTATGCGCTTCTATTAGTTGTTAGCAATTGTCTGCAGCAGTGTCTCCCTAGGCTACTAGCATTGTATTGTCTATAAAGCTAAAGCTAAAAATGTTGTTACTTCCTAGTTATTAAAATTTGTCTAGCAGTTCTGCAATAAAGAACAGGAATAGTATAGGCAATAGTAGTAACCCCTGTAGTATGCCTGCATTTACCTAGAGCGTCTTGCTTGTAAATCCTGCAAATATAATTTAGGTGCTCTGCTTGCTAAGGAAGTCTTATATAAACTAGACTACCTATTGCAGAATCCCCTTGTTCTATAGGACGTGTAGTAATCTTTTATAGGCAACATTGTTAAAGGCTCTAGCTAGGTTAAGTCCTAGCATTAATACTACACACCCTTTTTGCGCTTGCTACGCTGTCTGTACAACGTTGTTTAGCAGTTGCGCTGCTGTAAGTGTTGACCTGTTCTTCTAACCTCCTATTTAGTTCTATAGTAGCAGGTAGTGTTCCTCTGCTGCCTCTGCTAGTTGCTGTGCTACTATAGTTTTTACTAGCTTAGCTAGGGTGTTCTCTAGGGTAATAGGCCTATAAGTGTTTACTAGTAAGTAGTTACCTTTTTCTAGCTTACAAAGTGTAATTGTAGTAGTGTCCTTAAGTTCCCTTAGCATAGCCTCCCTGTTAAGGTGTTTGCTAATTACTGTTACTAGTCTGTTACTTACTATCTTGCTAAGCACCTTAAGGATCTTATTTAGTATCTTATCTAGTCCTAGGGCCTTTCTGTTTAGGAGCTTCTTAATAACACTTTTAATGTCTTGTAGGGTTACTCTGTTGCTAATTTAAATTGCATTAGGCTACTAGTCTTTGTTTCTCTATAGCTCTCCTTGAGTCCTTGTGCATTACTTAGGTCTGCTGCTCCTTTTAGGGGAAAGAACTTTTCTGCTAGCAGCACTGCTTTGCCTCTTTTATTGTCTATATAGTTCTGTTGTAGGCTCTTTTATAGCGTAGGCATGTGTAGTGTTGCTTACATGTTGCTGTTAAGTCCCCTGCTCTACTGCATTATCTCCTAGATTGTTTTGTTTAGCCTTTTTATAACTTCTTTAAGCTCTACTATAAAGGCTCTCTAGCTTGCCCTGCTAGCTTAGCGCATTTCCTTCTGTAGTGCTTTGTTTATGTCCTTTAGTTGTTCCTCTGCATCTGTTGTGTGTAATCTAGTAAGCTTGCAGCGTGCTTAACGTGTGTTTGCTAGCAGAACGCCTGCGTGGGGTAACTACTTCCTTTAAGTGTAGTAACTAGGCTAAGCCCTTAGGCAGTGTTGTTCTATGCCCTTCTAGATAGCCTTTTGTAATGCTGCTAGTAGTTAGTCTTGTTGTTCCTACCCTTCTTGTTTAATTGCCTAGATAAGGTCTTTGTCTTGTAGCTTATTAATAGCGTATTGTGTTTGTGGTGCTGTTGGGGCTATGTTGCATGTAACAGTAATTTAAATAGGTATGTAGTCTTTAGTTAGTGCCTATTCTTTAACTAGTTTGCAGTATTCTAGTTGTTGCTCTAAGCTACCTGTTATAAACGTAAGGTTAATAACTAATTATCTTTCTCCTCTCCTCTAGGTTAGTTCTCCTTACAGTGTGCACAGTTGCATCCCTGCCACCTCTATGTTGTCTTGTAGTTAGTTTGCTACTAGATTGCTTCTTGTTTCTGTGCCTCCCTACATTATACATAGGGTAATAGAGGTTGAAGTCCCCTAGCACTATTATCTCCTATTCTATTAGTATCTTTGCAATTTCTTGCTGCAGTTAGTTAATTGTTACAAGCCTTGTAGGCGCGTTGGATTGGTTGTAGATATTAAAGATTGCAATAGTCTTGTCCTGCACTTAGATTGTTATAGCTGCTATATTTAGCGTGTTGCTTATCTGCTTCTATGCTTGTAGCCCTATAGCTTTGCTAACTATAAAGCACACCTTTGTCTATTCTTCTCTTCTATATAATAGTGTATATCCTAGCAGGTAGTACATGCCCTTTGTTTAGTAGTTCTAGGCTAGCTCTTGTATAGCAAGTATATAGTGTCTTGCTAGCTTAGCTGCATTAAAGAATAGTCTTGCCTTGCTGTTGTTTGCATTACTATAGTTGTATTGTATAACTATAAGCGCTCTTATTGTTGAGAGTCTGTAATAATGTCCTCTATTTAGTTCTTAGCTAGTGTAGACTCTGCTAGTGCAGGCTCTTGACTTACTAGTAGTGTCTTGTAGTTGGCTTGCGTCTATATAATTGTTTAACTGCTGTTGGTTCGCGCTCTTTGTGCAGCTCTCTCTACGTTAGTAGGCCTACCTACTTAATGTTATAGTTCTAGTGTTCTAACTAGTAGTTAGGTGCATTTACCTAGCACGCTAGCTAGTATTGCCTAGAATTAAAATTAGCTTTGTGTTGCTTGTGTTTTGCTGTTCCTTGTTACTACTAACCTCTAGGTAAGCTTTATTTGTATTTTTTGCATGCCTGCTTTGTACCTTGCAAATACTAGGTAATCCTTCTTCTACTATACTCTATGCTTCCTACTATAGTTTGTGCAGCAGACACTGTCCTTATTACATTTCCTTGTGTTGTAGTTGCCTGTGCATTGCATGCACTTCACTTGCTTTGCGCAGGCGCCTTGCTTGTGGCCCTATGTTCTATATTTAAAGCATTGCTTTAGGTCTAGGTTGTAGTTGTACAGCCTAGCTTTAAAATGTTCTACACTAATAATTATACTACTCTAGACTATCTATTGCTGTTCTGTGTGTGTATTGACCCCTATAATAAGAGAGCCTCTTGTCTTTGCTAGAGTGTGTTAGGTATAGTTTAGCGTCGTGTTAGCTTTGCAAAGCTATTGTAGGGAGGAGATCTTAACATTTCCTGTCCTTTGCAGTGTCTTTTTAATTACTTGTATTGCCTCTGTGTTGTTTGCAGTCTTCCTGTTGTTTACTAGGAAGGTAAACAGTACACCTAGGACTTTAATAAGGTAGGCTTTGCAGAGGATGCGTATGCCCTAGGGGTCTGCTACCTTTGTAACAGCGTCCTGCTGCGCTTGCAATGTGAGCTAAATCTTAATATTACTACTGTGTAGTTTGTGTATTGCTATCACCTGTGGGATAGCTAGTTGTACTATTTTAAGGATCTTACTTAGCGTCTTGTTTTGCGTGTTGGCCACGCGTGCGCGTATTGTAGGTTGTATAGGGGCTGCTTGCGCTGTCTGCGTGGCAACGTTAGCCTATTATTAATTTGCTGTTAGGGTGGTGCTAGTTGTGTTGCTAGCTTCCTGCATGTGTTGCAGGATTTTGTTGTATGTTTGTGCAACCTTCTTTAGCACGCTCTCCTGCAACCTCTCCTCTACCCTCTTTACCTCCTCTTCTACCTGGCGCGCCAACGCCTGCACTTTACTATTCCCTTCTTTCTTGATTTCCTCTATAAGTTCTGTTAGTTTCTTAATAGTGGGGTCTTGTACCTTAGTTGTGTCTCCGTTGCGTTGTTGTGGGTGGTGATGGTTTCTCCCTGACGGCGCGACGGTGTCGCGACGTTCTGCCGACGGCATTGCAGCGATGCACCGTCTGACCCTTGGTTACAGAGGCCTTGAGGTAGTATGGTATTGTATTTGATAGTAATTCTGATGGTATTTGATTGGTACGATGCTGTGCGCGACTGTGGTCTTTTATGTAAATATTAGCTAAGGCTATTAAAGCTGTACAAAGTAGCTGCCAAGGAAACAAAGATTTTAGCCTCCACCTCTAAGAATTTAACACCTACCTTACCTAGGCAGACATGCAAGGATTAGACAACATGTTACTTATTAATAGGCTGGCGAATGGGTAGGGGTTGGGTTAGCTTGGGTTAGCTTATATAATAAACCCAACCTAACCCCACTCCTACCTAGACTAAAATGCTATGGCTTAGGTTGGGTTGGGTTTATATAATACTAAGATTAGGTTGGGTTGGGTCTATTTGCTTGGGTTGTCTTAGGTCTAAGTAATTGTATTTTATTGTTTTAGATATTGAAAATATCTTTTAATTAATAAGAATTAAGACCTACTCTTGCATAATAGTTATAATCTTACATGTTATTGTATTAAGCATTTATTGCAGTTAATTGTTATAGTGTATTATCTATTGCATTTATTGTAGATACTTGTAATTGCTTAAACTGTAAAGGGATAGAAGAGGCTTAAATAATAAGCATTGTATTCCTATCTAGCAACAGAAGGAAGCATAAAGAAGAACAAAGGGGGCAGAGGCTAGCAGAGTTTATAAGGTCCTGCCAAGGCTTTGTACAAAGGATCTGAGGCGAGCTAAAGGATCTACATAACTAGGGCCTAGCCCTTAACATAAACCACCTATCTTAGCTATGTATGCATAAACTCCTACTGTCTATATAAGCAGACTAAGCTTGTTGTAGTAGTGTTTAGCTAGTTTTAAGTCTTTTTTCTAAATAGTGACCCTCTTTGCGTAAATAGCATTTATGTTGCAATCTATACATATTAGTGCATTCTATATAGTATTATCACAGTTAATAATAACATACCCTCTAGAAACCTAATTATAAATGCCTTAGCAGCCTCTTAGATTGCCTTAATAGCCTTAGCTTAAAAGCGCATGCTGGGCTTGTTGCACTAATCCTAGCAGATCTTACAAACAAGGTGCTAGAACAGTAGTTTGTAAATAAGTAGGTTAAAAGTCTTCTAAATCTTCCTAATCTCTTAGAGCGCGACAGCTGCATATTGTTAGTTTATAGCTGTAATTAATAGCTGTAATAACATACTGCCTAGCTTAAAGCAACATTTCCTTAGAGGGGGTAGCACAGTCTTGCTGCTAGTTTAAGGGTGGCTAACTAGTGTCTTTCTAGGCGCTTTGCTGCCACGTCCTAGGTAAGGTATAGTCTTAGTTCTAGCTATTGTAGTGTGTTTGGTGAGGTTGAAGTTAAAGGTAGAGTAGTTGTTTGTGTTAGAAAGTGTAGAAAGTAGAAAGTTAATAATAGAAGCTGCTTAAAACTGTAGTAAAAGTGAAGGGTTTACTAGTGTAGCTAGAACTATACAAGCTTGCAGCACTACAGTCTTGTAATAAAAAACTGTGACAACGCACAAGCTAATAGAACTTAACGTACGCTTTTAATTAGTACTAATTTTGTATTTGTGCAAGTTTTTTTTATAAAGTTATAAGCTTAAACAGTAGCTAGTTAGGTTATTAATAAGACTAGCGCCGCGCACGTGTGCTTACTATTTACTTTTACCTTTACCTTTACTATTATACATATTAGCGCGCGTTTAATCTAACCTACACTATACTTTCTTTTCTTATACACCTTAATTAGCCTAGTCTACTTAAGAGCTAATTACAATAATTACATACTGTTATTACTGTTTCTCACACAATAGAGCACACGCCTATTAAGCAAGAGCCTGTAAATAGCACAGACTACCTAGACAGCCCTAAGGGTTTGCTCCTAGCTGTTAAGATTAAAATACTAGTTAGTTTTAAGCATAATAAGTAGATAAAACTTATAGAGGTATTTATTGCAGCCTATTATTATAGTATATACTAATTAGTACAGGGATTTGCTTCTAAAGACAACAAGATTAAGGCAATTATCTTATAGCGCGGCTAAGGTGGTTTAAGAAAAGGTTAACCTACTAATTTCTTAGTTGTTGATAGGGATCTTACAGCTAGCTGCATAGTGGTGCGAGCACTAGTCGGCAAGGCATAAGACAGTTGTACGGTGTACACAGCGTACGGGGATAGTAGGGTGGGCAACAGGTTTCTAGTTATTGCTCTGCTTATCTATGTACGAACGCGAGCGATATTTAAGGAGGCGCGCYCGTGCACGGGCATCACGTGRTATAACCACGTGATCCYATACCRGGCTAGACATACTTTACGCCGTATCGCTCCTGCGTACGGACACTGGCAACTTTTTCTTTTCTAGAGATGCTTACTCTTATCCCTTTGTACGTGCTTGACTTGCCATGCCTCTTTCTGCCTGACGGCGTCTGCCCTGCCAGCGCCACCCAATTTCTCCTTCCAATCTTGTTGTTGGTATCACATGATTTCCCCGCTCTGGCGGCAGTCACATAATCAGCTTTCTAAGTCAAGGAACCTCAAGGATCCTTATATCTTAGAACCTTAAGGATCCTTGTATCTTAGAACCTTAAGGATCCTCATATCTTAGAACCTCAAGGATCCTTATATCTTAGAACCTTAAGGATATCATCACCACACAAGCAGGACACTCTACTGTAACTGTAAATAACCTTAGGGTTACTAACACTTGTAAATAAATAATAAAACAAATAAGTGTGTGCAATAGAAAAAAAAAATATAAGGAAATAGGCCTCATACAGAGGCGTTGTTAGTCTAGTTAGTCTAAGGCATCTTTGCGTGCGGGATCTAGCTGCTCCACAGATGCTTCTATTTAGACAGAGAGGCAGTTAGTTGAGACTAATAATTGAAGGGCTTAATTTGGCGTTTTCTTTATACATGCATTAGCAGGATTGTCTTTGCTGTTAATCTATCTAATCTTAGCAATTTCTCTCTTCTTATACAATTTGTGGAGTAACATAATGTTAATTATAAGTTATTTTTTACTAGTAGTGCCTAGCTTAACAAGGTAATTATACAGAGATCTTAAGTCTGTGCAGATAACTACTAGGATTGGCAGCAGTTTAAGCGTTTGTACAATCTGCTATAGAGTTATACTAAGGGCAATTGCGTTGTTAAACCCTCTAACTATTCTATACAGTTTACTAGCAAGGACGCTCCTAGTTACTCTTTTACACTTAGTAGAATTCTAGTGTATAATGTTGCCTAGTATTTTAAAGTAGTCACTTTGTTCTGTACAGTCCTTATTGCCTAATACAATTAAGAATCCTAGCTGTAAGCTAAGGTCCTTGTTGTTAGCAAATAATCTGTTAGTAAAGATAAACAGCTTTATGTAATCTAGTTGCAGTGGCACAAAGGTGAGTCCTCTGTTACTGTTGTCTATCTGCCACTAGATATGTATGTTAAGGGCTTTAATGTCTTTATGCAAGGGGACTGTGGTTTAAGCAGCAACTAAGAGATTAAATGCTGCCTCTAGTTGACATACTAAGGCAATATATGCGCCTCTAGCCCTTTGCGTAACATACTGTTGTGTGGCATCCTCTGCTGTAGCGTTAATTGTACAGAGGTCCTTAGCCTAACCTTTCTAGGTAAGGATAACCTTGTCTTATACAAGCTAAATCTTCCCTCTATTAAACTTAATAGGTTAGTCTTTAGATAGTACAGTCTTATCTTTTACACAGAGATTTGCCTTCTGCAGTTCCTCTTCTTCTCTCTATGCAAAATTCTTTGTTACAATACTTAGGGTATTATCTGTCTGCAAGCCTGTTATACTAAAAGTGCACTCTTCTTTATTTGTAATTAAGAGGCAAGGGTTATACAAAGAGATGTGCATTTAGAGCTTCTCCTTGTAGTAGTTGTAGTATGTCTTAAACTAATACAGTCCTAACTTAGTAGCTCTGTACAAGGGTTATACAACCTAGAATATTATATTTAGTAGGAAGCTCTAGCGCATCTCCTTTAGTGGCTTTGTGTACAGTGTGCGCAGGAGCTTATCTGTTAATTAAATGTACGCTTGTGTAATATTGCGCAGTTTAAAATGCATGCTGTACATAGCTCTTAGGCTTGCTCTAATAGCTAGAAGTAGTCTCTAGCTTATCCTTTAGATAGTTAGTAATTAAGTAAGGATTTCTTCCTTCTCTTTGTCTAAATAGCCAGCAAACACTAGGCAGGACTTCTTATATAGTTTTATTGTTTTGCCTTTAACTTCTTATACAAGGCGTAGGTTAAAGATCTAGCCTTTGTGCCTTGTTAGATTATACACTATAACCTTAAAAGTGCTGTTGGCAATTAGAGTGTCTATCTCTATATAGTCTAATTCCTTAAATAGTTCTCCTAGTATAGTAATTACACTATCTATACAGAGCTTAATAGACAAAGCCTAATTATCCTTCTCCTTCTAGGTTAAAAATACCTAATCTAGGCTTTGTGTAGGTTTCCTTTGCCTTCTGCTTCTTCTAGTATCTGCATCTTTCCTTTATATAAGTACAGCATTATTGTCCTAAGAGACTTAATCTAAGATAGGTTCTAGTTCTACCTGTGCTGTATTTTTGTAGGGTTGTCCTCTTTTTCTCTTCTACAGGGGATCCCTTTATACAGGGATTAGTTTGTTAGGGTTATCTGTTATAGGTGGGTTCTCTTCCTCTTCTCTGTAGTATAGTTTAACCTGCGTACATTAGAGCTTTAGTAGGCTATTCTCTATCTTAATAATAACGTCTCTCCCTTTAATACTCTTAATCTTGTACAGGCTAGTCTAGCCTTCCTTCTCTCTCTATGCTATAATCTCTAAGCTAAGGAGGAGGTTAAGAACTTTGTATAATGTAGGGCTATTGCAGGTGTTAATTGCACAGTTAATGTTGACTCTTGCGCAGTCCTTTTGAAGTATTCTTATTGCCTTCTGCATAGTGCTTGCTTATGCAATAATATTAGGTAATAGTAGAGAGTCTAGGTTAACTCTTGGGTATGCCCTAAAGACAAGTAGTGTAGGTACTAGACTGTACAGGCCAGCTATATTATTTAGGGCCTTAACTACTATCTGTAGAATAGCCTTATTATCTATATAGTTACCTAGCTCTGTCTTTAAGATGTTAAACACGCGTTAGAGAGGCGCGTGCGCATGCTTAACTTTCCTAACTGCCTAGTGTGCTTCTATAGGCATCTGCCTGCAGGTAGCTCTAACAATCTTTACATAGGCTTAAAACTTCTTAGAGGCAAAGTTTGTACTAGGGTTATGTACAATGTAGTCTAGAGGTCCCTAGTAGGTGTTAATCTAGCATTTACACAGTGCATCCTAGGTATCTTGTGTAGACATAGATTTTAGGAATGTAGCAGCCTAAAATAATGTGTCTGTGTTAATTACATGTAGAACGTCCCTATTGCTAATTTATACAACATTAATAATAACCTTATAGTTAAAGTAGGTGTTATCCTTAATTGTAAACTTAAATCTTTGCAGTACCTAGTTATACAATTAGCAGAGGTAGTAGAACTTCTCAATCTCTTCTAACATAGCAGCATTAACATTATAGCTAGCGCTAGTTAGTATCTTCTAGAGTCTTTTTGTATAGGAGTGTCTAAAGCAGCAATAGAGGCGGTGGAGCTCTAGTTTAGTAAAGAAGGACATAGATTCTTCCTTACTAACATTAAAGAAAGGGTGTCCCTATTTTTATACAACAGGGACAGTAGTTTTATCTTTGCGTACAATAACATTTAGAATGTTGTTAAAGTACGCCCTAAGCTAATTAGCATCTGCTAGTAATAGCAGAAATAGTGTTGGAGTCTCTAGAATGTAATAGGTAACTAGACTAATTAGGTTCTAGATTTATATAGTACTAATTAATCTCTTTAGCGTCTGGCCTCTAAAGCTAATATCTGTTTAGCTAGGTGTCTAATTAATTTCTGTACGTGGGTTCTCTTGCACGTACGCCTTAAGTTAAGACTTGCTAATAGTAGATATCTTTGCTGCGCCTGTGTCCTATAGTTTACCTTAGTATACTGTACAGTATTAGTTATTAAGGATAAACTGCTTAGCATATTCCTTAGGTTTAATGCTATAGATGTCCTCTCTAGTTGTATAGTATAGGTATGCAGCAGAGGTAAGGTAGTTAACAGCTTCCTTAGCATCCTTAATCTCCTATTCTATTTCCTCTATATCCTGTAAATCCTCTTCTTCCTTAGGGTAACCTTTAAAGTCTTAGATGTACAATATAATAGCTTTGTGCAATAGAGGCTTATTATAGAAACCTTTATATAAGGCAATATACTAATTCTTTGCGCGCGTATAGTTATTACAAGGGTAGTTTAATAACTAACATCCTTTCTTGTAGCAGACAAAGCACTTCTTTGTCTGTGTACAGTTGTCCCTAGAACATAGCCTAAACCTTAATAGGGATCTTCTGTGTTGTCCTCTTCTGTACAGCAGGAAGCTTCTCTTCTGTTGTATAGAGTTGTATTAGTAGTTAGTGTAGTACGCGTTAGGCAGTTCCTAGAGGTATTAGTTTGCCCTATAGTCTATAGTAACTTAAAGCGCTGCTTATAGGTTACTAAACAAGGCTTTGCATAAGGGCTTAATAGTAAACATAGCATGTTCTAGTTCTAGCTGTCCTTAATAGGCTTATACAATAGTAGTGTGTAGTAGAACATCCCCTTAGAATTCTGTTCTAAGTGCCCTCTGTGCAAGTGTAAGCTTGTTAATTATTGTCTTAAGGACTTTATGCAAACTCTTGTTAGGGTTTTCTTGTTAGCATTATGCAAAGGTTATTGTTATCTAGTCTGTCTAGTACTAGCTGTAGTTTATGTTAGTGTTAAAGTAACTACTTAAGGCATTATATAGATGCTTCTAGTTATGTCCTAGGCCTATATTGTGCATATAGTACATATTTGCATAACCTTCTAGGATATCTAGAAAGATGTCTGTGTACTAAGTTTCCTAAATATCTAGCTATTAACATAGGTTAATAAAGATCTACGTTTTGTCTGCAAGGATGTTATATAGTTAGCCTGTGTAGTTGTTGTCCTTTTTCTATGCCTTTTAGAATTGTATAATCTTGTCTGCTAGAAGTTTCTCTTTAGCAACTTCTCTCTATAGTAGTAGTTTATATAGGTTGTAGTATAGTAGGGATTGTACAGGGGGTACTAGTAGTATATACACTATAGCAGGTGGTGGTGTGTACAATTAAGGGTGCAGAGTAGGTGTTAGATAGGGTGGCGTGTATTGTTTGTACAGTAATAGATGTAGTGCTAACTAAGGTGCTAGAGCAGGTAATACTAATACTTTTAGGGTTAGTAGCATTGTTAGTAGTCTGCTTCTGTGCAGAGCCTTATATAGTAATAGGGTTTGCGTACAAAGCTTTTTAGGTGCAATAGCTTTCCCTTGTAGCATCTTATACAGTGTAATAGCTATAGTTGGGCTGCTTCTCCCTAAAGGCGTAATGTTCTTGTCTAATAGAACTTGTAGCAACTCTCTCTTAAATGCACAATTAAGCTTATCTAATTGCGTTAATGTCTATCCCTTAAAGTCTTCCTAATACGCCTAAAGAAGCTGTGCGCTAGTTATAGTTGTTGTACAGAGGCTAGTGATAGCACATCCTGTGTATAATATCTGTTGCCTACGCGTAGATGTTGCTATATTAATCCTGTCCTCCTAGAATTCTAGGTTAGTTTCCTTTATAAGTGTTGCTACTAATATCCCTGTGTCCTTTGTATATTGTTTATATACACAGAGGTCCTCCTTGCTTCTTGTTTTATGCAGGGGGGGCAGCACTAGGGCTAAAGGCTCTAGCAACTAGTTGCACAATATTGTAGGTTTGTGCTGTTTAATTAATTAGTTTTGTACAGCAGGTAGTCTAGTGGCTGGTTGCTTGTTTGTACAGCCTTGTTGTTGTGGGTAGTGTGCTTATTGCACAGTTGCTTGCTCTTCTTGTACAATGTCTTTACTTTGGTGCTGTATGCTCCTCTGTGCCAGGCTTGTGATATAGTATAGAGTCTTCTTCATGCAATAAAGGAATTAACCTCTATTAGTTAAGATAGGTGATGAAACAGAAGAACACTAGCTGCCTAGCATTGACTTCTGTCTTCCTTCTTGCCAATTTGTGGTTAATTGTGCCAATTAACCACTAATTAGTGTTGATAGGGATCTTACAGCTAGCTGCATAGTGGTGTGAGCACTAGTCGGCAAGGCATAAGACAGTTGTACGGTGTACACAGCGTACGGGGATAGTAGGGTGGGCAACAGGTTTCTGGTTATTGCTCTGCTTATCTATGTACGAACGCGAGCGATATTTAAGGAGGCGCGCTCGTGCACGGGCATCACGTGGTATAACCACGTGATCCCATA
>BCHH01000004.1:1819521-1833682 GCA_001599595.1 Beverwykella pulmonaria
ATATTTATGCCTGTGCGGATCGCTCGCTTAATCCACCCAGTCCTCCTTCTGAGTCATTGTTATATACCGTGCAATCCACTGTAATACCAACACTAAGAATCCAAAATTAATAAACCCACATTAGAATAATTCTGCTTGTACTAGCTAAGTCTAGAGTAGTTATAACAAAGCTGCAGAACTATTTACTAGTTACCTATACGTCTTCTGTCTTAACTGCAGTTTTGCACTTTAACACCTAACAACTAGCAGTATTAGTAATAAACATCTTATTAACTATATAAATACAAAGACCTGTAACTGTACAGTGTAAGGCAGATGGGTTATCTCGCACTAAATAGGGTTGAGAGTAGGGTTGGAGGTAGATAGGAGTGTATTGTAAGAGAGACGAATCGCTGCCAAGCCACATTGGCAGCGGGGGAACACTAATAGGCTACATCACATGACATCACAGCCATATCGCCTCCGTACAGGCCTGGTACCAGCCTTACGACATGTACAGGCAAAACCAGCCTTACAGTATCCCCCTTCACAATCCAAACGTCCCGTGAGGAAAACAAAGACAGATATCGTCCAGCTCCATTCCTTCACGACGTATCAGCACTCCAACCAATCTACCACCACTCATCCTGTTTACTTTTAGGACCTTTCGTGCTCTACAACAGTAATCCCAACCGTCACACGGTCCTTTAGGAAGAATCAGGGACAATTGTCCTAACGTGAGCCACTCTGGCCCACCATAAGCCATTCTAACCCAGAATAGCCCACCCCGTACTGGCAACTTTTACTGGTGAAGGTGAAAGAAACCAACACAGTAAGAAGGGTAAAAGAGGTGACGACAACAAGAGACAATCGTGAGTCACTATCCAATCTCCCATCAGCCAGGTTGGGTATATATATACCTCTCCCTGCTACCGTCCTTCCTTCCTCTAACAACCACTTTAACCTTCAACTCAGCCTTCTAAGAAAATTAGGGTGAGTACAGGCTGGCCCATTCTAGCGCAGTCTAGTACTAACAAAGTTTATCTGGCGCAACAGATACTACTCCACCTTCATCTACCACCATTAACCTTTGCATAACCATGCTGTTAATTAAGGATAATTGCATTGCGTCTGCTAAGGCCAACAAACGCACTAATAACCCTTGCGTGCGTTGCGTTAACAAGATGGCGCGTGATGGGATCTAGGAGCAGTTGGGGGGGTGCTACCTGCTAACTAACAATACTCTGCGTTGTGGCATGGAGGAGGAAGGTATTAAGTACACAAAATGTGCTTACTGCCTTTAGTTAGGTGAAAAGTGCTTTAAGGTAAGCATCAGGACCTGACCTAATCTAACCCAGACTCATTGACACTATGTAGCTTCTAACTAGTTATGAGAAGAAACGCACAGAGCTTAAGGCTGCTGTGCGAGCTGCTCTAACCTGAAATAAGGAAGATGACCACAGCTAGCAGGCTGTCAGCCAGGAGGCACTTAAGAAACATGCTTCCAATATCATCAAGTTTCTTTAGGCGTAAGTTAGCTTGTTCTGTCCTTCTCTAGCTTTAACTAATACTAAAGATTGTGTAGCAACAGTAAAATCCTATACAATAACTACCTTTACGCCCACAGCAGTGTATTAGGCAAGATTGGCGAAACTAGGGTCTGCTTTGAAAAGCGTGCCTGTAGTAAGGCTGACAGGGCTAAGGCTGAGGCAAAAAAGCGTAGGTTGGAGGAGGTTAACTCTGATAACAAAGATATAGAGTGAACTCTGTCTAAGAGGGTAAGTACATCTCCCTCTAACCTATCCTGGCTCTAATTGTCTGCATAGAAGAAGTATAGTATTAAGGGTGTTCGCGTTAGCGACACTAAGCGTGCTTGTTGCGAGGCTGAGGCTGCTCAGGCTGAGCGTGCCCGCAAGCGTGCTGCTGATGATGAGAAAGCTTTAAACATCTGCAATAAGTTGGTCTGCAATCGCACTGCTGCAGAGAAGAGATAGTTGACTGCTTTTAACAAGAGACGTGCTTGCGAGGAGGCCGCCATAGCTAGTGAGGATCCTTTAGCGTTTGCTTATTTAGTGTGATCCCTTCTGCGTTAATCTAACGTTCTCTGGCACCCCTGTGCACAGATGGACTAGGTTTGCTAATATTATTAGAGGCATATACCCTAGACAGTTCTTTATAGTTTAATTTTGTAGATTTAATTTCAGGATAAGTTCCTTTAGGTAGCAATAATACAGTCTGCCTGTAACTTGCATCTGTTGGAACCTTTGTAATTTAATTAACATCTATAAGGTCTATTCATGGGTAATATGTAATCTGTTTGTAGGTAATCTGTGTTATTCTAGATTATTCTAAGCCTTTCTAGGCTAGAAAATTCTACAGGAAGTACTTGTTAACAAAGGTGCGGCAGAAGTAACTGTTCTCTGTTCCTCTAAGTATTATCCCCCTCCTTTTAATTAGTTTGTCCCAAACTGGCCTTCTTCGCCCTTCTTCCCGCTATTCCGCGCCTTTTCTAGAATTCTTTAAGGGCGTTAGCACTAATGTTTAGCCCTAGTTCCTAAGAGTTCTCTTCTAGTAAATACCCTTCCTATTAGACAAGATATTCCTAATTTCCTACTAAATTCTTCCTTTAGTCAAGAATTTTGTCTATATAGTAGACGTTGTTGCTAAGAGTACGCAATGTGTCCTTAATTGGTTCTAATTAACTTGGAATTGAACCTCTTTGCTTGTATAGTTCTAGAAGTGAAACATAGAAGACTAGATGTGCCCTTCCTAGTTTGGGCAGAGACACTTAATATGCCTGTGCACTAACCTAGGCTAGAACAGTTCTAGGTCCTAAAAACTTCTAGTCTAGCTTCTTCTTTAGTCTTGTTAACTTCAAATGCTAATTAGATATAAGCACCTTGTCTCCTATGTGTAGTGATAGGTGTTTCTGTTTCTTATTAGCATACTGTTTCTAATACTTGTTTACAGCAGCAATCTTCTTGCAGCATTCTGCCTGCAAAGCAAGTACAGTTGCTGCAACTCTGTTCACTATGTGTAATTCTCCCTTGCCCAGGGGCTGTCTAGGCCAATCTGGCGCTCTTAGACCTGCTCTGTAGTAGGCTTTGAACAGTGTAATTGTTGTAGTTGCGTGGACACTATTGTTGTACGCAAATTCTGCAATTGGTAACCACATTGCCTAATTGTCTTGCTCCAGACAGCAGAAACAGCGTAAATACTGCTCTAGTGTTTGATTCTGTTGTTCTGTCTGGCTGTCTGTCTCTAGATGGTAGGCAGATGAGAGTATCTGGCGAGAATCTAGGTAATAACAAAAGCTGTCCTAGTACTTTAAGCTTATTATTAGACCTCTGTCTAATATAATGTTCTTTGGAGTCCTATAAAGTTGGATAATCTCTTGCAACTAAACTTAAGCTAGCTCTAGTGCGTCCTAGTTGCTTCTTGCAGGGATGTAGTGAGCTATTTTAGTTAAATAGTCCACCACCACAAGGATGCTATTGTAGACCTGTCCTATGTATTTGCATAGAGGTAGTTCTGTTATAAAATCTATTGTAACATCCTGCCAAGGTCTAGTTAGGACTAGCAATAGGTTGAGTAGTCTGTAAGGGTAGTGTTAAGGAGCCACTAAACATTAACACTTCAAACAGTTGTTGCAGTAGTCTTCTACATCTTTTTGTACCCCCTTCTAGTAGTATTGGCGCAGGATCTTCTCTAGCGTCTTCTTTACACTAAAGTGTCCTGCTATTAGACTGTTGTGGCACTCCTAAAATGCCTTTGCCTTCTTGTAATTAGTAGTAAGGATCTTCGCTCCTTTCTGTGCTTATTTGGACTCTTCTAGGCTATTTTGTAGCGTATTAATGTCTTGTAATTTAGAAGGCTCTGCATTAGAGTTGTTAGACTTAGAGGAGCTTAAGGTGTTGTTAGGTTTATTAAATAGTTCCTTATCCTTGTTGTCCACTTCCTTATCTACTAGTTCCTCTCTAATGTCCATGTCTAGGGATAGCTTCCTTGGTTGTCTAAGAATTAGTAGAAGTCCTGTTGCGTGCTTTACTAGTCCTTTTAACCGCGTAATCACACTAATTACTACCCCTTCTTTAAGGGTCTTCTAACTTAGAAGGGCTTGCATGTGCTCTGCATAGGCCACGTTGCCTTTCTATAATAGGTTCTAAGCCTCCTTTATATAGTCTAGCTGTCTTGACAGTCTATTGGCTAGGTTTGTCTTCCCTAGGTGATAAGTAATTGCAAAGCTGTACTCTAACATCCTTTTGTAGGCATAGACTTGACAATAGTTTAAGGTCTTTGTGTCTATAAACTAATAAAGGTTGTTGTAGTCTGTAAAGAGTTTAAATAGCATCCCTTGTAGATAATGCTGCTAATATGCTAGACTTTTGTTAATTGCAAGCAACTCCTTGTTGTAGGTATTGTAATTATACTTAGCTTTAGACATCTTTTGTAAAAAGAAACCAATAGGCTGCTACTGTAGACCTTAGGCTTAATCTAGGACTAGGCTGGCGAATGGGTAGGGGTTGGGTTAGCTTGGGTTAGCTTATATAATAAACCCAACCCAACCCCACTCCTACCCAGACTAAAATGCTATGGCTTGGGTTGGGTTGGGTTTATATAATACTAAGATTGGGTTGGGTTGGGTCAATTTGCTTRGGTTGCCTTGGGTCTTAGTAATTGTATTTATTGTTCTAAATATTAAAAATATCACGTTAGTATAGTGGTGTGACAGATCTACATAAGCTAAAGGATACAGCTAAGACTCTAAGAGTATATCTATATTAGCAATTAATCCACAATCTACTTAGTAAGTTGTTATATTAGCATAGACACTGTCACGCTGCGTTGCTGCATAGTAGACAGAGTCTAAACAAATTTATTAACAAGAACAATTAAGCTGCAGGCTTTATATACACGTGCGCTTAGTGCACACAAGTAGATAGATTGTTAATCTAGCTAAAAAGCTAAAAGGTTAAACGCTATATTCTCAGCTGTACCCTTGGCTGTACAGCTTAGCTAATATAGCTCTATCACACGAGCACACGTGTATATAATGTAAGGCCACTGTTATAGTAACCACCGCAACACCTATTAAACAGTTCAAACCGTCCCCAAACAACCGCCTCAAACGACTGTCCCAAACAATCGTCCCAAACAACCGTCTCAAACAACTGTCTCAAACAACTGTCTTAAACGACCGCCTCAAATGACCGTCCTAAACAATTGTCCTGAACAACTGTCTCAAACAACCATCTTAAACAACTGCCTTAAACAACTGTCCTGAACAACCGCCTTAAACAACTGTCCTAAACAACTGCCTCAAACAACTATCCTGAACAACCGCCTCAAACAACTGTCCTAAATGACTGCCTCAAACAACTGTCCTGAACAACCGCCTCAAACAACCATTCTAAATAACAGTCTTAAACAGACTAATAAGATTTTAGCAACTTGCGCTAGCAGCAGTAGCTAAAATCCTATTAGTCTATTTAAGACAGTTGTTTAGGACAGTCATTCAAGACAGTCGTTCAGGACAGTTGTTTGAGACAGTTGTTTAGGACAGTTGTTCAAGACAGTTGTTTAGGACAGTTATTTAAGACAGTTATTTAGGACAGTTATTTAAAGCAGTTGTTCAAGACAGTTGTTCAGGACAGTTGTTTGAGGCGGTTATTCAAGACAGTCATTTAGGACAATTGTTTAGGATGGTTGTTTGAGGCAGTTGTTCAGGGACAGTTTGATAGGTGTTGCAGTGGTTACTGTGACAGTATCCTTCAGCCATATCCTTCAGCTTTTGTAGATCTGTCACGCTATACATAGCTTAAATAGAATACAACAACTTAAATAGAATACAACAAAACTAAAGCAACCCAGTTGGGTATCCCCTACCCAACCCAACCCAAGCTTTGATCTAACCCAACCCAACACTAGTACAACTAACCYAACCCAACCYAAACCTTATATAAGCTCACCCAACCCCTACCCAAGCTTAGGCCCCATACTAACCCAACCCCAACCCGTCGCTGGGTATACCCCCCCCATTCGCCAGCCTATCTAGGACTAACTAGCTTAGTATGCTGCAGATTGCACTACTAGAGGCATTAACCTCTACCTTAGTTTTCCTATTAGCTACAAAGTAGGCTAATATAGGAATATTAAGGAACGCGTTTTGGAGTTTCCTAAAAGCATCTTTGCCTTCTTAGCTAATATCTAGCCTTTGACTTTCTTCCCTTCTTTGCGCATGCCCACCCTAGGCTGCACCTAGCCCCTTCTAGGTTAGTTTGGTCAAGGGCAACGCAATGCAAGAGAAATTAGTAATAAACTGTCTATAATAGTTTATAAAACTAATAAAGACACAAATATCCTAAACAGTCTTAGGCAATAGCCACTCCTAGATTGTCTTAATCCTTAAGGTGTTAATTTTAACTCTCTCTAGGCAAACTATGTACCCTAGGTATTTAGTCTCCTACGTGTAAAATTTACATTTGCTTAGCTTTAAATAAAGCTTTGCTTTGCGCAATCTCTGTAATACCTCCTTAACGTAGAGTATATGTTCCTCTTCTGTGTTAGAAAAGACTAGAATGTTGTTAAGGTACACAATACACGTCACATTAACTAGCCTAACTAGAGCCTAATTAATATACGCCTGGAATGCTGCTGGCGCGTTGGTAAGCCTAAATGGCATGACTATGTACTTAAAGTAACTGTATCTAGTCTAGAATACAGTCTTCCACTCATCCCTAGACTTAATACAAATCCTATAATACGCGTTGCAGACATCTAGCTTTGTATACCACTTTGCTTTTGCAAGCCTCTCTAGAGACTCTAAGATAAGCAGGAGTAGGTGATAATTTTTTATTGTAATTTTGTTTAAGCCTCTATAGTCTACACAGAGTCTTAATAACCTGTTCTTCTTCTTTGCAAAGAGAATTAGGGCCCCTGTAGACAACCTAGACTAGCATATCTATCCTCTCTACAAGTACTCCTCTACATACTTGCAGAGATACTCTAGTTTAACTGTGGACAAATTGTACAGTAGCTAGTAAGGTGGACTAGTCCTAGGCTTAAGCTTAATTGCTAAGTCTTGCGGGCTATGTAATAGTAGTTCTAACGCTTTGTTAGTCTGTACTACATCTACATACTCTTTATACTCTAACCTAAGCTTAGGTTTAGCTATAAATAAAGGGTTCTTAGCAACTAAAGAGGTGATACTACAAACGTAGACGTCTGTCTGTAGACTCTACATAGTTCTGCTAAACTTGTTTGCATCCTCTAGGGCTACTTTAGTGTACTTTAGCACACTATAGTCCTTTACGCCCCTAAACAACATCTAACGCGTTTAGAAGTTTAGTTTTAGATTAAACTAATTAATCTAAGGCAACCCTAAGAATATTAGCAGTCCCTTTAGATCTGTTACTACAAACAGTATCTGCTAGGTCTGTTTCCTGCCTTAGGAATCTACTATTAGCACGTCTGCTATAGTGTATCTGTAAACAGTGTAATCTAACCTGCTTAGTGCCTTTACTTAAAGACTAGGGAGTGGTTTAATCAACAGCAACTAGTCCTTAGCAACCTCTGCTAATAGGACGTTTAGCTAAGCCCTACTGTCTACTACAGCCTTTAGACTCTCTAACTCTCTAATTATTACTAATAATGTTAGGAATGTTAACTGCTTTAGGTACAACAGATCCCTTAAGCTCCCTAACTCCCTTTTGTTTAGCAAGGAGTTAATATAGGCTAGGAGGACAGAGCTTAGTCCTTCTAGCCCTTGTCTTTTCCCTTCTTGTTGTTGTCTAACAGTTTGTCTTTTTTAGGACAGTCTAGCGCAATATAGCCCTTCCTGTAACAGTTCTAGTATGTTACGTTTAACTTGTTGTACTTTAGCCTTAACTCTAGTGCTTTTAGCTTTAATAAAGCCTTCTAGTCCTTCCTAGGCTTCTTTGCTAGCTTAGCAGCCTCTTTAGTTGTAGGTAGGGGAGTAGAATGCTTAGCTAGATTTTTGGATTAAGCCTTAATTGTTCCTTCCTTAATTAGCTGTTAATATGTAATGTTGCTTTGTTCCTCTATCTAATTAAGCGTCTCGCGCTCCCTCTAAGGTAGGTAGGTTAAGTTGTGTTTAATGCTGTCTAACAGCGCGCTTGTGAAGTTGGCTGTTATCCTTTCTAGGCCAGTTTCCTTAATCTTAGCCTATAATAGCCTAAGGTATGCTAGCAGTTTAGTAGGGGACTAATTTAGTTGCTGCTTACAGTTCTTGATAGCCTTGTAAGCAGCCTGTTTGCGTTCTGCTAGTGTTCCTAATGTGCCTAGCATCTTGTCCTTTAGGCTTTGCCACGTTAGAGTCTATAGTAGGTCAACCACACACATGTATGTACAGTGCGTCTCCTACAGGGACCTTAGTGTCTCTGTAACGTACTGCAGGCTAAAGGACACCTTCTGTTCCTCCCTAATAAAGTGTGCAGGACTCTTTGTGTAATAGTCCTTGTTATCTTAGCACTACTAGTTGTAATCCGCCCAATTCTTCTTCTTGTAGCAATGTAGTAGTTTAGGGCGCAGTAGGTTTGCCCTATTAAAGGTTAGTGTTAGTGCAACAGGTTGCATCACCCTAACAGTAGGTTCTTAGAGGGCATTAACGTCTCCCTCCTTAAATTAACATTAGATTTTGTTTATCCTTGCCAGTTCTTGGGCGTCTCATGCTTGTTAAAGCCATGCGCAGCCTTCCGCCAAGCCTTTAATTACTGTAGTAGGGTTTTGGCTGCTCAACCCCGCTCCGCGCTCATCTAGGCCACTCTGGCCTTAACAAGCCTCTTCGTCCAAATTATTATAATTTCCGTTGCCTTTATCTACGTCCTTGCCTCTTAATCCTAAGACTGTGCTACTCTAGGTTGAGATGCTTGTCAGGAGGTCAGCTTGCCGTGAGGCAGATAGCTGCTCCCCTGGCTCGCTAGGTGTCGCCTGAGCAGTGCGCTTTGGCCCTATACGGACTATTAGAGGTTACTCAAAACCGTATATAGCGTGTGAGCGATTTGAATGTAAGGCAGATGGGTTATCTCGCACTGAATAGGGTTGAGAGTAGGGTTGGAGGTAGATAGGAGTGTATTGTAAGAGAGACGAATCGCTGCCAAGCCACATTGGCAGCGGGGGAACACTAATAGGCTACATCACATGACATCACAGCCATATCGCCTCCGTACAGGCCCGGTACCAGCCTTACGACATGTACAGGCAAAACCGGCCTTACATACAGTAATTCCTGTTTACAATTAATTATATACACAGGATGCCTAGTTCTCTTAAGTCCTAAAACAAAAAGTACCTAGATTAGTACTGTACTATTCTCCTGCTGCTTTTAAAAAGCTACTTGTACAAGTTGTAATAGACAACAACTAGTCCTTCTAAACAGTAGAGCAACTATTATTCTAACGCTTTATATAGTTCCTACACCCTAATACTGTAATAATTAGTTGTTATAAATTCTAGTCTATTTTCTAAGACTAGTACTTAATAGCTAAAGCGTCTCTTCTTAAGGACCTTAGCAAAGAAACAAAAATATTAATTGCCTTAGACGTATAGTCTGCAAGCAATTACCTTAGCTTTCTTGCAATTAAAGGATATTATATTAGCAATAACTAGCAACTTTAAGAGAAGCTACTTAATTTTCTTCTACTCTATAGTAGTTATTTAGGTGCTTCTATAGTAACAGAGGTATTAAACGTCCTCTCTAATAATAATATAAAACGTTAACTTCTAGCAATTACCTGCAATAACACTAGTAACAACAGTACTTTAATACAGAGTATTTAAACAAGTCTTAACAAGGAAGGCATTAACTAGAATTTACAAGAAAATACAATTCTATGTCTTGCTTACATTATTAATCTTGTAGTTTAAGATATTATCTAGCATCTTAGGTTAGCGCCTCCTAACAAACTAGAGTTAGACAAGCCCCTGCAGCAACACTATGTACAAGATATCTGCAATTAGATATCTGTACCTAATTCTCTTTGCAAGGTAAGCTGTTATTTATTACAGTTACTTATTATATACTAAACTACCTATAGCTCTAAGCAATATGTATTACAATTAACTAGTCTCTACAACATTTTAAACACTTTCTTGCTGTACAGGACACTGTACCTGCAAAGGAACGCCTGTCTGTTATACAAGATGTAAAAACTAGATAGAACTTAACATTTAATATGTGCAAACGTGCTGTTAAACTTCAAAAGTCTATTAATAGATAGCTTAAACAGGAGATTGCGTTAAAGACAACAGCTAATACTAGTACACCTAGTAGTAATACAGCTAAAGTAGACTTTTGTAATTTTAGGAAGCTCCTCCTATTATTAGCTAAGTAGCACTACCTTAAGCTTATTACAGAAATGCTAAGAAAGTTTAAAGAAGCTACTAACTACCTTAGCTAAAATTAGAAACCTTAGATCTAGTATATTTAGTTAATGTACAACCAACTTTTTAATTTTCTAGATAAGATTAATAAGAAACTTAGCAACAAGGACAAAAATTAAGAGAATGCTAATTAGCTAGCTGTTGTACAGGCTGCAGCTAAAATAGGTAGAGAGAAACTTAAGAAGTATTATTTAAAGACAGAGGCAGAACAGGGTTACTTATTTAACTGCGCAACTATCTTAGACCTAACTTAGAAGCTTACAGTATATAAGGTACAATTATTACAGTTAATTATTACATGTGTACACTAACACCCTAAGTAGGAGGAGACGTGGGATCTATGCTACAAATACTAATATTACTAACAGTTTCTTAAATACCTTAATTGCTATAATAGAACAGAGAACAGAGACTCTACTCTAATCTTAACTAATTATAGACAGTCTAAAGGCAATAAATAGTTCTGTAAACTACTAACTCTAGTTTAATTATAGTTAAGCAGTCTTTCTTAATTATTAACAAGATTATTGTTAAGTTAAAGTCAAGACCCTAATTTACAAGATATTAAAGAAGATATAGGACTAACTTGTTAGGAAGGAGAATCCTACTTAAGTACTCCACATACTATAGCAGGTAATTCCTTTAATATTCTAGATTAGTAGAAAGAGAATAAGGTCTACTATCCTTAACTAGCTTAAGTAGCAAGGGATATCCTACCTATCTAGATTGCTTTAGTTAGTGTTAAACGTGTTTTTAATGTTGCTTAAGAGGTAATTAGGGATTAAAGGCATTATCTTTCTGCTTAGACTATTTAACAGATTATAACTCTTAAGCATACAATTCCTTAAGAACAATTACAGTCTCTTATTACAGACAACAACCTAGCACCTTGCAATAAAGTTAAAGACCTTTTTAAGCTTCTATCTAGACTATCCTAGATTAAACACAAAGAAGAGGAACTACAAATTATAGAGATTACTGTTGTAGATAAGGAGCTGTGCCCACTACTATAGAAGCGCTGTAACGTACAAAGGCCTGCTTGTTACTGTAATTAATAGCTATAATTAATCTAATTGTTCTTACTGTATTTCTAACGCTTTCTCTAAGTGTTCTTTTCTTTAAACCTTTTTTTACAGGCAATATTTTTGTAATATACTAGCTACACGTGACTTTTAAATAGAATACAACAAAACTAAAGCAACCTAGTTGGGTATCCCCTACCCAACCTAACCTAAGCTTTAATCTAACCCAACCTAACACTAGTACAACTAACCCAACCCAACCCAAACCTTATATAAGCTCACCCAACCCCTACCCAAGCTTATGCCACATACTAACCCAACCCCAACCCGTGGTTGGGTATACCCCCCCCATTCGCCAGCCTACTTATTAATTTCTTCTACAGAACCCTTAGCCTAAGGTTATTGTTGGCACAAGCAGGTTTTAACCCTGCTAGCGCTAAATTGTACAACTAGTTTTGCAAACGCGCTTAGATTACCTAGGAAAACCTGTAGATAGTAGACTAGATTACTAGTAGAAGAAAGTTGTACAAGTCCTTAACAACCTTAGCTGCCCCTAGAAGCAACAGCCTAGACCCTAATGCTATAGACTAGATACCTACAGCTTAGGCAGGCATAGTACAGAACACGCTATCCTCTTAAGAATTAAACTAACTAAAAGAATTCTAGGGCACCTAAGCACAACTCTTATACAGGAAGGAGAACCACCTCTACCTTAGATGTGGGGCTAAGAACTACTACGTCTAGGACTGCAAAGTTAACATCCTAGCACGCATAAAAGGAGACTAGACCAAAGTTAAAGCAGCACTAGCCGCCCTAGCAGCTTTAGCTAAAAGTATTAAAGACCCCTTAGACAACAAACACTAGGGAAAAGTGTAGCCCTAGATAGAAGATAGCATCTAGGGCCTAGAAGGCCCTTTATACAGGACAAAGCTTAAGAAATTGTAGATAGTTTAGATAGATTAAGTGGCAAAGCAATAGTAGTTTCCTGTTTAGTAAACTAATGTTACAATACTACTACTATAGTTAACATAGGATGTTTAATCTATTCTCTTGTTAGCAAAAGTCTTGTACAAAAAGCAAAGTTACTATGTTAGGAAGCCTCTCTAAGAATAGTAGAGGGACCTAATAACTAAGAAAGTATAGTCTTAGAAGTAACTAAATTCTATCTAGACGTAGCTAGCGTGCAAAGACAAGCATATAGATAGATTGTTCCATCTACGTACAATTACAATGTTATTTTGGGCAAGCCCTAGGGGAAGAATGTAAAAGCTGTATTAGACATTAACAAAGGATCTCTCTACATAAAGATATACAGTATTACTATATAGTCCCTAGAAAACAAACCCCCTAGCAATATTTAGGAAATATCTGCTGCTACATTTAGTTACCACGTACAAACTAAGAAAAGGTCTAAGGACAAGAAGATTAAGGTGTTCTCTGCTAGCATAAAGGATATTAAGAAAGCCCTAAAGGTTAAAAGCAAAGTAGACCTCTATATAATTTAAGAAACCCTACTAGAGGAACTCTGTAATTTAGCAGACCTATAGCTTCTACAGGAAGCTAACAAACTCCTACTACTACAAGGATTAGTAGACTATTATATTAAACTAGAAGAGAAGGATAGCAAGACTATAGAAGTACTATACAGACCCCTCTACTCTATGTTACAAAATAAACTATTAGTCCTAAGGAAGACTCTTACAGAGTATTTAGACAAGGGTTTTATTTAAGCAAGCAGCTCGCCTACTACTTTACTAGTGCTCTTTATATGTAAACTAGGCAGTAGCTTAAGATTCTGCGTGGATTACAGAGCGCTAAACACTATTACAAGGAAGGATAGATACCTACTACTGCTTGTACAAGAGACCCTAAACGCTATTAGCAAAGCAAAATAGTTTACTAAGCTAGACGTGGCTGCTTAGGCTGGCGAATGGGTAGGGGTTGGGTTAGCTTGGGTTAACTTATATAATAAACCCAACCCAACCCCACTCCTACCCAGACTAAAATGCTATGGCTTGGGTTGGGTTGGGTTTATATAATACTAAGATTGGGTTGGGTTGGGTCAATTTGCTTGGGTTGCCTTGGGTCTTAGTAATTGTATTTATTGTTCTAAATATTAAAAATATCACGTTAGTATAGTAGTGTGACAGATCTACATAAGCTAAAGGATACAGCTGAGACTCTAAGAGTATATCTATATTAGCAATTAATTAGCAATCTACTTAGTAAGTTGTTATATTAGCATAGACACTGTCACACTGCGTTGCTGCATAGTAGACAGAGTCCAAACAAATTTATTAACAAGAACAATTAAGCTGCAGGCTTTATATACACGTGCGCTTAGTGCACATGAGTAGATAGATTGTTGATCTAGCTAAAAAGCTAAAAGGTTAAACGCTATATTCTTAGCTGTACCCTTGGCCGTACAGCTTAGCTGATGTAGCTCCATTACACAAGCACACGTGTATATAATGTAAGGCCACTGTCACGGTAACCACCGCGACACCTATCAAACCGTCCCCGAACGACCGCCTCAAACGACTGTCCCAAACGATCGTCCTGAACGACTGTCTTGAATGACTGTCTTGAACGACCGTCTTGAACGACCGCCTTGAACGACTGTCCTGAACGATTGTCCTGAATGACTGTCTCAAACAACCGTCTTGAACGACCGCCTTGAACGACCGTCCTGAACGACCGCCTTGAATGACTGTCCTGAACGACCGCCTTGAATGACTGTCCTGAACGACCGCCTCGAA
>BCHH01000004.1:1846488-1857082 GCA_001599595.1 Beverwykella pulmonaria
TAGTCAACTCAAATAACTTCACTCGTCTCTTACCCAGATTGATACAGCAAGTTAGTTAGTCAATTTATTGATTGGATTTACCACCCCGTTGTCTTATATCATCGTCTTCGAACCTCACAGAATAATCCTACGACACCTACGCTTACGCACCGCCTTAGTACGGACCGGACCCAGTAAGTGTTCACCTCGTATAACACCAAAATCTCTAAGATAAACTTGTCATTCACATATTTGTTAGCAATAATTTGTTAGATAGATTAGTTAGTCTCCACTAGGTTCAGTTTAGTGTATAGGGGTGCTGAGGAAGCCTTCTTGTCAACCCCTATAGGGTTATTAAACAAGTCAGGGCAGAGCAGTGTTTGCTTGCAGGCTTCTTAGGCTTGATCCTTGCCTAGTTCATCCTAGGATTATTATGTCAGTGCATTAGGCTTCTTACTATACTTGCTAGGCTAGTAGGTAATTGTGAAATCAAATCAGGACAGGTATTTAGACTACCACGCTTGCTAGTGGCTCAGTTGTTTTGTGGTAGTAAAGTACTGCAGGTTCTTATAATTGCTTAGTACTTGTATTAGGAACAAGGCTCCTTTAAGTTTAGGTCGCCATTGTTTGAAGCATTAGATAATTGCTAGTAACTCCTTGTTATAGATCTTGTAGTTACACTTAGCAGGGTTTATGCGTTTTAAAAAGTACGCGACTAGTCTTAGGATTCCTTTAGCATCTTGCTGTAAGATAATGCCAGCAGTCACGTGGTTAGAAGAGTTAGCCTTAACCACTATTAGTAGATTAGGGTTAAAGTGTTAGAGGATTAGAGCAGATACAAACGCGTTCTTCAGGTTGTCAAAGGCATGTTAACAGGTCAGATTAAAACAGAACAGGATTTCCTTTTAGGTAAGAGCAATTAGAGGAGCAACAATCCTAGAGAAATTATTAATAAATCTCCTGTAGAAGTTGGCAAATCCTATAAAGGCTCTGACGTCTTAGACGTTCTTTAGGTACTCCTACTTAACAATAGCTTGTACCTTCTTTGGGTCTATCTTAATGCTGTTAGTTGATATCATATATCTAAGGTAGGTGACTTTAGTTTTATAGAACTCACACTTGTTAATGTTAAGTTGTATACTATGTTCCTTAAGGGCTGCGAGGACAAGTTAGACGTGTTTCTTATGTTTCTTTAGAGAGTTACTGTAGATTAGGATGTTGTCAATGTACGCAGTACAGAAGATGTCAAGATAAGGACGCAGGACATTATTTACAAAGTGCTAGAACGTGCTTAGAGCATTGGCTAGACTAAAGGGCATAACTAGGTATTCAAACAGGCTGTATTAGGTTTAGAAGGTAGTTAACTATTCATCTCCTTTAGCAATGCGCAGTTTGTTAAAGGCAGCAATAATGTTAAGTTTTGTGTAGTATTTAGCCTTGCTAAGTTAGCTCAGGGTTTCTTGTATTAGTGGGATTAGGTAATAGTTCTTAATAGTTAAAGCATTTAGGGCACAGTAGTCAACGCAGAATTAGAGACTACCTCCAGGTTTCTTCACAAAGATAACAGGTGATGCCACAGGAGAGGAGCTAGCTTGTATGAATCCTTTGGCTAGGTGATTGTCAAGATACTTTTATAGTACTTTTAGTTTATTCTGTGACATGCTATATAGTAGTCTAAAGCCGTGTTCCTTTCTGTCCTGCAGGATAATCTTGTAGTTGTATAATCTTCTTAGGGGAATCTTATTAGCTTCCTTACAGGAGAATACATGCAACAGGTTGTAGTATTCTGCTAAGACCTTCGTGGCTAGATTAGTGTGCTCCTTAGGAGCCAAGGCTTTATTAATGTCAGCCATAGTGACTGCAAAGATTTTATAATTGCGTTGTTGGGCACTGTGGAGGAACAGGGCGGCTCTAATGCAGTAGATGTCTATTTCTAGGGTAGACGTTAGTTTAGGTTTAGGTTTAGGTTTAGGTTTAGTGTTGCCTCTCTTAGTAACAGGAGGAGAAGCTTTGTGTTTGTGAGTAAGGTCATCCGCAGACAACTGTTAGTTTATCTTAGCTATTGCATAATAGTGTTGGGTTTAGGTAGTGAGTTTAAGACAACGCTTTAGTTTACAGGTTAGTTTCAGGGGACAGTTGTAGATAGTTGCTAACAGTTTGTGTTGTGCTGCACTGTGCGTATTTTGTACTGTGTTACACAGTACGTCTAGGGTCTTAGGTTAGCGCAGACAGTGCGTCTAGCATTAGGGGGCGTTGAACAGGAGTTGTCTGTTGTCATAGTCAGGGACAACCCTGTATTTGTACAACTATAGTTGGCCAAGAATCATATTATGTTAGCTAGTAGTTGTAACAAAGAGGCGGATGCGTTTATAGTAGTTTATGTGCTAGAGGGTTATTATCACTGTATTAGTAATTGTACCTCCTTTAAGTTGTTTGCTGTTAAAACTAGTAGGTATCAATAGCTAGGCCAGCAGAGTTAGTTAGAGTTTTAGTTTGCGCGCCAGAGATCTGTTTATGTAGCTGCAACTAGTGGCTCCTGAGTCAACTAAGCAAAACGTGCTATAGGTTACCATGTCTTGTTGGAGGCTAACGGGAATATTAATGTAGTATTTCTATGAGCTTAGTTTAGGAGGTGTGAGCCATAGGTTAGCAGAAATCTAGTAAGGGTGTAGTCCTAGGCAGCAGCTTACGCTCAGGACTTTCCTTTTAGGGATGGGTTGTGCTTGTCGCGAGGACTGCGTGATCGTGGCTAACAGTTGGTGATGGTTGACAATGCTGTAGAACTTATAGTAGACGATAAGTTCCGTCATGTTTAGGTTGGAGCCAAGGGAGGTTAGCTAGTGCTAGTTGCTCTAGCAGTAGGCATAGGGACAGTGCATTGCGGGGAGATGTAATTCTTTGAGTTACATTTAAAGCAACAACCCTCCTTTATCTGTTTCTGGCGTTTAGCTAATCCTACTAGGGCGTAACCTGCTAGGTTAATTTCTATAGCGTCTAGGTCTTGTTTAGCAGCAGCAGCGTAGGTCAATTAAGTTAGTTAGGCAGCAGAATGTTTGTGGGGTCAGCAACAGGGCAGCAGGCGGAGCATGTCATTGTATTGTTTGCCAATAATGTTGGCACAGTCAACAAGTTTTTCAGGGAAGTCTACACCAATAAGGGCTCCTTAGAGGTCCTTGTTTAGTAATTTAAGCAAGCAGTCTAGCAGTGCTGTGTCATTCTATCTAGATTCTTGTCCATAGCAATAGAACTTAGCAAAGTATAAAGGGAAGCTCTTCTTTCCTTAGTGGAGTCTTGCTAGTTTTCTTTGTGCAGTAGCTTGTTAGTTTAGGTCGCCATACGTAGATTGTAACAGGTTCACAAGTTCTTCTACTAATTCTAGGGAGAAGGAATTAACTAGGAGAGCAGCGTTGTCTTAGAGGCGTGTGATTAAGTATTAAAGGTGTTTAAGTTCTGTAGGATATCAGTCAAGGTTTCTGTGTAGCTTGTTCTTAAGTTGAGACAGGAAGGTAGGTAGTTCCTGTTGTTTGCTAGTAAAAAGAGGGGGATTAGGTAGTTGTTTAGTTCAGCAGGTGGTATTGGTCAGCTTAGTGGTTGGTTGCGTCGGCAAGCTGTTAGGTGTGGATAATAGGGTAACTATAGTAGGGATCTGTGGGTAGGCCAGAGATTCTACAGCTTTTAATCTATTGTTTGATTCTGTTACTAGTTGGTCCGTGTTAGACGCATTAGGGGACAGAGTCTTTGACTTAATTGTTTGTATCTCTTTGTGTAGAGACGCAATTTGTTTTTCAAAGGCCTGTTGTTGATTGCTTAAGGCTTTAGCAAAGGAAGTCTGCATAAGCTGCATCTGTTCCTAGAAGGTTGCCATTAAGTCTATTAACTAAGGATTTAGTTTAGTTGGCGTTGTTATGTTGGTGAGGGTTTAACGCAACGTAATGTCACAAGAGGCTATTAGTAGCAGAGGATAAAGGTTCAATTAAATACTAGATACTACAGATACAATCTCAGGTGCAATAAATTATCATACAAGACGTTGCGTAAGGAGCTTGACCAGAGGTCCTTCAAGGTTCAATAAATACTCAGTCTGGTTCATGCGTCAGGGGTCTGGTTCGTGCGCGGGCCAAGCCCAGTTGGGACTCAGTTCAGTATTTCAGGTTAGATCAGGTCGGCTAGTTGCCGACCTCGTTGAACTGTGAGTCGCAGTACAGTGCCGACGGTCGTCACCGTCGGTGTACTGTGAGTCAGAATGGGATGATGTGCGCAACGGGTATTAGTCGGTATTGTGCGCGAGTTCGGGTGTGTGAAGTACTGTGCTGCGGAGTACAGTACTTGTCGGGACCGTCGTTCAGGACCGTCGTTCGGGACCGTCGTTCGGTATCGTTCGGGACCGTTGTTCGGAATTGGTGTCGCGGTGGTTACCGTGACAGTAATGCATGATTGTGGCACCAAGCTGTTGTTTAGTCAATTCTTTGTTGTTGTAGTGGAAGAATTATAATAACTACTACACAATTGCTTTTACCTTGTTTTCTTCTCCAAATAGGGTGCTTGTTGATAGACGAATAAGAGGCTTATATTTCTTGAGGTGAAAGAGGAGTTATTTTGTTGTTGTTGGGGGCAACTACTGTTTTTCACCAGTATATCAACAATCCTACCTTCCTATTTTCTTCTCTTGCTTGACTCATCATACATTTCTCTTGCGTACGTATTGTTTTGTCCGTTTTCTATTGTTGTTGGTTCAGTATTGTTGACCTGTATTGCAGCTTTATGAACACACACACATACACACCACGCAAACATGCCGCTCTGCGCGCCCCCCAGTGCTTCTGCCTTAGCCTTTTAGGTTATTTGCCTTTAGTCCTGCCGTGCGTTCGCGCGTGGCACAGCTGTACAATACAGTTTTAGGCGTGTGAGCTCAAAGAAGTGCCAGTACTGCGTTTCCAAGAATAAGAAATGTCACCCTGTAAGATTTTTATACTAGACTAAATTACTAGTAATTTAGTAGGCATAGCTGTGTTGTTAACATAGTTGCAGGTTCCCTCCTATTGTAAGGATAAGTTTATAACCCTCTAGGGTGCTTTAGCAGTGTGGAAAGCAGTAGAGGAGGGTGAGGTAAAGGAGACTGCATTTAGTGCTGTTCAGGCGGCTGCCTAGAAACTAGCGTTGGTTGCCTAGGTTGTGAGGCGTTAGGAAGCTAAGCTTTCTGCAATTGACGTTTAGGTGGCTTTATATTATTTAAACGCTTAGTTGCTCTAGTGGGTTACCTCTCTAGAGACGCTTGCCTCTTCTCTAGAGACGCTTGTATCCTTGCTGCGTGATGATATAGGTAGGCTTTTAGGCGGTGCTAGAAAAGACAGGGGTTTAGGAGGTGTTTGTAGTAGTTAGGTAGGAAAAGGAAAAGGAGGACAGGGTGGAGGAAAAAGAGGGCAGGGTGGTTGTTGTTAGGAGGCAGAGGGTGATAGTTGTCTAGAGGCGGAGAGTGAAGGATCCCATAGTTCTGTCTCTACAACAGCTGCCAACTTGTTAGATAGAGCAGAGGGTAGTAGGTAAGTTAGACGCGTTCTAGATGTACTTCTAACATTTTTCTCCACAATAGGATGCCCTTTAGGGAGGACTTTCTCCACTCTTACTCTGCTCTGTCATCTTCCAAGTAATCTATGTCTTCTACACTAGCTTCCCAAGCTTTAATCTAATAACTAAGTGTACAAGGAGGTCCTAGCTAATTTAGATACTTATTGTAAAAGGCCTTTAGCTTGTATAGGGCTCCCATAAAGTTAGATGCCTTATACTAAACTAGGTTAGGATTATAGCCCACCTATTTAACCCTGTACTTAAGCTTGTTGCAATACAACTTGCTAGCTAATATCTCTTCTACTTCCTATTCTTTAACTCTGTTAATAGGGATACTAGGTAGTTTTAGAGCTTCTTGTCTAGGTAGGGGGTCCTAGAGATCTTTACATAGAAGATTGGGTGCAAATATGTTAAAGATCTTTGATCTAGGAGGTAATTCCAACTAATAGGAGTTACCCACTTGTTTAAGCACCTTAAAAGGACCTTTCTACTTATTAGATAGCTTTTAGCTAGGACGTTGAACTGCCAAGTTGCAAGTATCTAGGTAGACTATATCACCAACTTCCTAGTTAACTAGTTGGTGATGTTTGTTAACCACTGTTTACATCTAATCTTGGGCCTTTTCTATATTAACTTTAGCTATTTCCTAAGCAGCGTGCATGCAGGTGGCTAATTTTAGCGCTTTAGTGTAATTGAGCTTGTTAGTAATTGTGGCAGGCTTAGCTAAGTGTTTCTAGTCCTAACTCTATTAAGGTTTGTAACTGTATAGGATATAATACAGAGTTATGCTAATAGCTAAGTGGGGCAGTAATATCTAAGCTTAGTTAATTATTGGCAAGAGTTCGCTCCAATTGTCCTAGTAGAAGGATATAAAAGGGCGCAGCCTCTAGTTGATATACTTGTTTATAATTTCTGTCTGTCTGTTAGTTTCTTTGTAGTAGGCAGTTGACAACTTAACTTTAGTGCCTATAATCTAACAGAACTTAGACTAGAAACTAGACACAAACTAAGGTCTGTAATCTAAGATAATAGTTTTAGGAGTATAACTAAAGCAATATACCTATTAAATAAACAAGTTAGCTATGCCTTGTGAGTTGATTGTCTTGTGGCATAGGATAGAAATCGCCTGTTTTAATAGCTAGTTAATTACTACTATTATCTAGTTGTAACTAAACTTGTCCTTTAGGAATTCTTTAAAGTTAATGCACAAGTGCTACATAGGACAATTAGGAATTAGGAGTGGGTGGATTAATCTAGGGATTTAGGTCTGTCTTAGATGTGCCTTCTAACATGCAATGCAATTCCAAACATATTATTTACACGTAGCCTCTATACCTTTCTAGTAATATCTTTGGGACAATAACTAATAGGTTTTTGTAGCACTAGGGTAAGCTAATAACAGTTAGTTGTGTACTTCTTAGATAAGATAAGTAATTATAGGGGAGTCTGTTGGGACACACAACTAGTTACTATAGAGTAATAGTCTGTTCTCTATCTAATATTGCTTTAGCAGCAGTTTCTGTTCTAAGTTAAAGGAGGCATGGTTCTCTTAAAGTAAGGCATTGATTAGCTCTAGCAAATCTAAAGACATAGCTTCTTCCACGCCCTAAATAGTGTTTAACGTAGCTACATAGGTAGTGGTCTGCTTAAGGTATACTAGGGCTAATTTAGCATTAATTTAGTTGTTGAGTTAGTGTGGACTAAGTAAGACCTGTAATTAGTTGTTAATTTAAGCTGATCTGAGGTTCTCTATGTCCTGTTCTTGACAACTAAGAATATTGGCATAAGCATTGTCCTTGCCTGGGGTGTATACAATTTGAAAGTTATACTAGGCTAATACGTCTGCCTATTAGACCTGTTGTGAATTAAGCACCTTAGTAGTTATAAAATATTCCAACAAACAATAATTAGAATACACCTGGGTCCTAGTTGTAACAGAGGTTAATTTAGCTCTCTATAGTTAGAAGGTGGTAACAATTGCAAACAGTTTCTTGTTATGTATTTCCTAGTTGAGTTCTAAACTAGACAGGACCTTGCTGTAAAACGCCACAGGATACTATTTTCTGTCTGTGTGTTTCTGTGAGAGGGTTCCTGCTACCACACTATTAGAGGCATCTGTTTTAACCTTAGTCTCTAATAAAGGGTTAAAATAGCAAAGGGTAGGTATCTTAAGTAACTCTGCTTTTAGCTTCTTAAAGGCTGCATTACACTCTAAAGTCTATACAAAGGGGATTACAGGGCTTTGCAACAAGAGGATTAGTTTTGCAATTTAGGAGAACTTAGGTATAAATTGTTGATAGAAACTATAGAAGCCTAGGAAGAATTTCACGCCTGTAATTGTAGTAGGCTTTTTCTAATTGCGCAGGGCTTCTACCTTAAAGGGGTTAACTTCTAGTCTAGTGTTGGTAAGGATATACCCTAGGTATTAGGTCTAAGTTATGTGGAACTTACTTTTTAGGATATCAACCTAGAGGCCAGCTTGGCAAAGTTGGTTGAATACTTTCTTGACATGTTTAATATAAGTGGCCTTGTCTTTAGAGTAGATTAGGATGTTATCTAGGTAAGCAATACAGAAGTTATCTAGATAGTTAATCAACACATTATTTATATAACGCTGATAAGTAGCTAGGCTGTTACATAATCTAAAAGGTAGGACCTTACACTTGTATAATCTGTATTAACTCTAAAAAGTAGTATACTCTTTAGAGGCAGGGTCTATCCTAATTTTGTTAAAAGCCGCACAAATATCTACCTTAGTAAAGATCTTAGCTTTAGCAGGTTGTGCTAGCAGTTTATCTATGCGTGGTATTAGATAGGAATCCTTACAGGTTAAGGCATTTAATTTGCAATAATCTACATAGATGCGTAGACTACTGTTAGGCTTCTAAACACACAACAACAGGGATGCAAAAGGGCTCTTGCTTGCTTTAATCTAACCTTTTGCAAGGTAGTTTATAATGTAGGCCTTGGTTGCTTTAAGCTCCTCTACATTCTGCTTGTACAAGGGGCTATAGTAATTTAGGAGGGGTTTAGTAAGCACTATCTTATAATTATAGATGTAATGTTCTGCAAGCTAATCTGCCTCTATCTAATTAAACAAGTTATAGTACAAACTATAGATTTTTTGCAATTGTTTGTTTAACAACTGTTTGTTATCTAGATTATCTACAAGTACCTCCTATTTCTCTTCCAACACCTATTTAATCTTGTACAAGGAGGTTATAAAGAATTTGTTTTCCTTTCTCTTTATATTAAAATAGAAGGCGTTGGCAGAGATTATAGCAATTAAGGCTGTTTAGATAACAACTAGAGCAGTCTTTGTTTCTAGCCAATTCTTGTTAGTTTAGAGTGCTTGTAGTGTTTACAGAAGGTGGGGGACTAGAATTTAGTTGATTTTTGGAAATTGGAGTAAGCCTCAAATACAATGTACTGTGGGGCTGTGGGCCTGCTAATAACTGTCTTGTTCCTATAGGAGATTTCTTTGTTTTACATCCTCCTTAGTATTGTAATCCTGCTTAGGACAGTTAACTTGCATAATAAGGGGAGGGGAAGGCTTATAAGTTAGGGGATATTTAGCTGGCTAGACAATCCAATTTTTGTCTGTATTAAGTAGGAGTTTAAATTTGCGTAGCCATTTGATTCTAATAATACAATCCTAAGAACTAAGATCTATTACTACAAAAGGGCAATTCTAAATAGTGCGTCTGTTGATTTGCATATAAAGGCAGATATATTAGTAAATGTAGGTCTTAATTGCATCTTGGAACCCTTTTACTACAAGCTTAAAAGGTAGGCGTTAGATAGGAACATAAAGGGATTTAGATAGGGATTTTGCAATTTTTGTATTTAGAAAAAGAAAACCTTGTGCGCTAGTATCTAGTAATAAGCGTAATTAGATGCTAGCGCCCTGTGAACATAAAATAATAGGGACTTAGAAATGTTTTCCTCCAAACAAGTGCAACAGATCTATGCCTAATAGATTATACTTGTTTAAGCCTAGGATAGAGAGTTTTCCTAGGTGTCTCTGTTTCCCACCTAATATGCATTAGGATTAAATTCTTTAGCATCAACAAACTTATCTTCTAGTTCCTGTTGTTCAACTTTAATCTTATAGACTCTAGGTACAGGACAATTGTTTACAAAGTGTCCTGGCTTGCTGTAGTTGTAACAGGTACTAGGGGTTAGCTGCCTTTTAGGGGCAGGTGTTTAACTAGGCTGCTAGGGGACAAAGGGCGTAGACTAAGGCGCTGTGGAGTTCACATACAAAAGCTTAGAGTTATTAGTGCTGTACACAACCTTAGGGGCTACTATAGTTAGCTTCCAGTTCTTATCTAAACTAAACTAGGAGGTGGAGGAGGAAGGCGTTGATGAAACCCTGTTAATTGTTAGATTGTGCTGCTGCTCTATGTTATAGGCTGTGAGATGGCAAACCATCTCCTTAAAGGAGTCCTCCTATAGGTGTTTGAAACCAAGATTAGCTATCTTTAGGGTAGGGGTAATCTTCTCCCATAGGTAGAAAAACTACTCTAACTAAGGTACAGATCTACTAATAGCTGCACTAAGAAATTAAGCTTTAAAAGCAGGAAAGGTTTTACTCTTTTCCATGTTTAGTCTCTAGAAGGCCTGCTAGGCCTCTGCTTCTTTATTACTAGAGAGGAAATAGGATTAGAGTAGGGAGATTATCTCTTCTATATTTTAGAACTTATACTTAGGTGAATTAGATAGGTATTGGGGTTCTAGATACGTTGTTACTAATCTAGAAGTGTGTCCCTATACAAGGTTTATACGCGCGCGTTTACTCTAATAGTGGTCCGCATTAATTTTAAGTTAGTCAACAATTAAGGCTTGCTACTGTTTGAACGTAGGATTCTTGCCATCTTTTAGTTTAATAATGTTAGGCGTTTATTCTGTAAGTTTAATCTAAGATAGCTCTAGGGTGCCTAAGGGAAATCTTATGCTAGGAGGAGCAGGAGAGATTTGGGCGCTTATTATTGCTAATTTAGTAGTTAGTAGGGCTTGTTCTAGAGGGACAGATTGCGCCTGTGTTAAA
>BCHH01000004.1:1888050-2067674 GCA_001599595.1 Beverwykella pulmonaria
TGTCAGGAGCAAGCTCTATACCACTCGACCAGCGCTACCTAAAAAGGTGCAGTGAACCCAATAGGGTGAGGTGCGTATAGAATAACATATATACCGTGACATACAAGAACTAGACTAGGATTCCCCTTACTTAGAATATGTTGTTAAGAAAATACTAGACAAGCACGTACAAAACAAGATCTCCTAATTTAAGGTTAAATAGAAAGGGTATAAAGAAGTTACGTAGGAGCTAGAGGTTAATCTTGTTAACAATTATTAATTTAAATTATAGAAGGAATCTATAGCCTACGTACAGAAACCAAATGGGTTGCTAAGAAAAGGATGGAAAACGTTGCTTTCTAGCTCCTTACATAGCAGTTAAGGATAAGCTAGAGGAACAGAGACTAATGTAGGAAAGATAGGAGAGTTGTTTAGGCAGTAGGTGCTTAACGCATCCACTAAAATTTTTGCAAATTGCACAAATACAGAGAGGAGGGAGCTTATGTTAAGGGCTGGGCCCTGGTTATGTGGATCCTTTGGCTCGCCTTGGATCCTTCGTCTGAAGCCTTGGCAGGAACTTATAAACTCTGCCGGCCTCTGCCCTCCTTGTTCTTCTTCATGCTTCCTTCTGTCGCTAGATAGGAATACAATGCTTATTATTTGAGCCTCTTCTATATCCTTACAATTCCCGTGTCTTTATAGCAGTATAGATCTTTGCGTTATCCTGCTGAAACAGATCTCCTTGCTAGTAATTGCGTAGAAGGCCTTTCTTTAAAGCTTTAATATAGCTCCAAGCTAAATATCCACAGCGTGGAGCGTTAGGGTCCCTTTCCATAATTATAAGGGGGCTCCTCTGTACCCTCCCCCTCTTGTCAATCTAGATTAACGCCCACACTATTTGAGCAGCTAGTCTTGACGTAGATTTCTCATTAATTATCTTGTGCATCTATTTCTTATTAGGATAGCAGAAGGACTACTCTGTGCTAGCGCCAGATCCCTTCTAAACAGAGCACTTGTCACTAAATCTCATGGTCCTCCTACTCTAATCAAAGTAACGCCACTGCCTATCCTATGCGCGCCTCCTCTTTGCTGTAGCTAGATTAATCTTGGGCCTGCGCTTTGCTCTATAGTTGGTAAGGTTGAATTTCTTTAGCGTTCTATAGGCAGTTTTGGCGGATATCCTTCTAGTAAGAGAGGCCTCTTTAATTAATGGTTTGTACTCTATTTTTGGATATTTTCAAGCGATTTGAAACAAGACCCTCTCGTCACGGCGTGTAAGCGTAGAGGGCCGACCAGATTGAGGTCGTGACTGATTGCTGCCTGTTGCTGCATACCTGGCAATAGTACGGTTGATCGTGCGCCTGGTAGTGTTGAATTCCTCTGCCAGATCTGACGCCGCAACACCAGCCTCAGACTTCGAAATAATCGACTCGCGCTGCTGTATCGTCAACTCGTCATGCCGACGACGATTTCCTGAAATTTCTGTACCAAACGACCTCATGGTTGTGATGTGAGAATTTTTTGAAGTTGGGGTGTTCCATTGTGGAGTACCTCGCTTATGCACTGCGGGACAACACTTTTGTCCAGTGGCTGTATTCTTTCTTGGTAGTGGAAGGAGAGGAGAGGAGCTTTCATATATGTTATATCTCTCGAATGGACAGCCTCGAACCTGAATATAATTTAAGGATCAGAACCCAGTTATCATCTCAGAAGCTTTCATCCCTCTTGCGTCTCTGGCACCCTCGTTCGATCCTACTTCCAACAGCCACTTATAGAATATACGACTGCCGTTCATTGCGGCAATGTGAAGTGGTGTCAGTCCCGAAGCAGTCGCATCATTTAAGCCGGCACCTTTCGCTAGAAGAAGTCTTCCCATCTCATGATCGCCCTTTTTTGCTGCAAGCATCATCGGAGTGAATCCATTATTGAACCGAACCGTGCACGAGGCGCCGCCATCGAGGAGCGCCCTGACTGTTTCCAAGCTATCCGATATGATAGCTTGGTACAAAGGAGGGTCCAGGCCGGAGAACGTTAAGTTCGGATTCGCGTTATGGTCAATCAACATCCGGGTAGCTGAAGCATTGCCATATCTTGCCGCAAGGTCAAGTGGGGTGATAAGACTCTGGCTAGGAACATTGGGGTCACTTCCTGCTTGTAACAAAGCCTCCAGTACGTCGTTGTTCCTATTCTCACCAATGGCGCAAAATATGGGGCCCCATCCGCCTGCATCCACGAGAGAGGGATTGGCCTGGAGAGCGAGTAGAAGGTTAGTCAATTCAAGCCCTTTCCTTGCAGCTGAACATAAAGGAGACCAGCCCATCTTGTGTGATGCATTGATATCGGCACCAGCTTCCCAGAGCTCTGCTACGGCGTCGATGTTTTGATTGTCTATCGCAAGTATCAAGGGACTCTGACCGTTCATGTCGAAAGCATTGACGTCTGCCCTGGCGTCAATGAGAAGAGGGATCACTGTCCTCTGATCGGCAGCTGCTGCAACATGGAGTGCAGTCCAACCCCTTGAGTCGACCATGTTGACGTCTGTGGTCGAGAGAAGACTTTGACACTCCTCGGCATTTCCTTCGAGTGCTGCTCGATGCAACGGGAACCGCGCATAGTCCGCAGCGGCGTTCGGCTGAATACTCTTGTTAAAGGAATGGATTAGTTCCGTCGATGACTCTCCGCTCAAAAGCTGGTCTGACACTGGATTCTCGTGCAACAAAAGCCAGTCTCGCCACTCGGCTTTGTAAGTTTCTTCTGTTTCTCCGACGGCGAGAGTGAGACACACCCACGCTTCAAGCTCTTCCACTTTGGTGAAGCGAGCAACAAGGAGCCCAATCCGGGAAAAATGGCGCTTGGGAACAAGGGGTTCGTCAGCAAGCAGATACGCAGTACCCTCTCTAACAGCTTTCTGGAAGAACTCGACACTCTCCGGACTTTCAGTCTGCGTCTGCTCGCTGATAAATCCGACGGTCATTGCTCCTTCAGCAAAATCACTTTCCAGCTGGAGGACAAGCCTGCCAGGCTTGCTAGGAACTATGGACTTGACTTTAGTCGTCAACCAGGACCGTTGCATACCGCGCGATTTCCAAACTCCGGGCTCAATGATCTTACAGTCAACCAGCCCATTGAAGATTGCAGGTGCCCAGCCGGGAAACGAAGCCCGGGGTGGCCCATGAAATAGAGCTAAGCGCAGTGCATGATACTTTTGGCACTGGTAAATCTTCTGCATGGCTTGGTGTATATCATAGTTTGTCTTCCACTCCACACCCAGCGTTGGAAACAGCGCTCGAGCATAGTCCAATCGATCCCACGCTTCGCGGTATCCGCATCCGATGGCGAAATCTGGAAGAGAGACCCCAAGCTCGTCGTTTCGTTGGAGTCTATTAATAGTTTTGCACAGGCTGGGATATTTTCCTGGAGCATCACCTGTGTATTCCTCGCCTGCCTCGATGAGAGCTAAGCTCTTCAGTTCTTGTGCTATGGCGTTGAAAGAGACATATCCACATTTGGTAGCGATTGTGGCTTTGGTTGCTAGCTTGATCTCTTGGTAGGTCCACATTCTCGTCATCCATGCTATAATCTGTTAGCGCTATGTAAAGCCTAAGCACCCTTCACTTACTTCCAAGGCAAGTCACAACAGCTACCTTCACTGGGTCGACTGAGTTCAACCGTAAGCACAGAGCGTCGAAAATCACGACCTGCTTCGCTTGACGATAAATGTCTGCCATGGCATTGATGAGAGTACCCTTGAGTTCCTCTTCAACGAATGTGAGTGCTCGTTTTCCACCTGGAATTGCTAGGCTATCCGTCCATACCCAGTTGATCCCAAGAGGTTCAATCTTATCAAATACCTGCTGCAACAAACTCTTATGCAAGCCCTGATTATCGTCATCAGCCCCGAGCCCTTGCGACCAGACATGCGATAGTGCCGCAAAGCCCTCCTTTGGATTGACACAAAATTTCCCACTTCTATTGACGCAAAGAGCACCGAGACACCCCACCGACCGCTCTATGTCCGCCAAAGTTGGCTTGACGAAATTCTCCAGGTCTGTTCGTCCAGCCTGGCTGTCTTGAACTTCGAATGAAATGAGCTTGTTGAGGGGAAGATTAGAGGGAAGGTCCAGGTCATTGAAGATTTCATCCAGCTCTTTCTCGGTCCAGTAGCACAGCTCATTCATCGACGTCAGCCATGCTATCCGTTCAGGTACCCCTTTGTTAAGAAGGTATTGTTTGATGGCGCGGTTATTTGGCTGCCTTCTTTCCTGTGGTTGGTAGCCTTGGAGGGCGTTTAAAAGGGCTGATAGGTCGTACGATGCCATTTTTATATTAGGAATAAAAGTATACCATCTAAATCTTAAGGATTATGGTTGAAAGTGAAGTCGTTGTGAGAGAAGGCACATAAAGCTTGCAGCTTTCATATAAGCGGAGAGTAGTTAGGTCCTAAAGTTCAGCTCATAACCCCGCTCTAACTTGAAACGTAATAGTTACATTTTAGTCAGTGCTAGACTTGTATGGTAGAGAAACAATGATTAGAATCTCTTCTCGAGAGAATATGTAGGCCTATCGTTTAATTTTGAACTTTATTTCGTACATTTCACTCAGAGAAGATGCTTTCGGTCTACGTTGTCATTCCCCCAGAAGTAAAGCGCAGTATCACGAAAAGAATTGAAAAGAGTTCTGGCTTATATAAGAGAAGTAAATGATCTCAGATGGAGAGGCACAAAAAGATACTTAATGCAAATGCAATCTTGATACAGGGGCTAGCTGATTCCCCCGAATTTGTTTTTCGGCATAATTAGATAGGTACTACGTATAAGCGGCGTACTTCTCTTACACGACCCTCCCATGAACAAGTGACTAGTACTATCGGTGTGTCTTTCTTACATGTCTTTAGTTTTCCATATACATTTTACCTGTGCGGTGGCTCTCGCGAGTCACTTGTTCATGAAAGGCCGTGTACCACTTATTATTGCAAATCTCGTTTAGAAATGCGTATGATTGGCCGATTGAAGCAATTTCTTTTTTAATCAAGACGTCTAGTTCATTTTGCAAGCCTCTAGCCACCCCTGAAACCATATTTTCGTCCGGTCATCCTGTAAGGCGCCCTGCTAGTGAGCTGAAGTACTATGGCACTGAATGGACGCGCAAGGAATCGGTTTGGAGATGGGAAGAATTTGGTCGATGTATATGTGTAGAGAGCTGCGCAATTGCGCATATCCTCGCTGCGAAGGCACTTGTCAAAGCCTCTGGAAATTCTTCATTGCCAGCGAACAAAACGGTGGAATGCGAATTGTTCTTTGTCACTAACAGCAAACCGATCCCGTTCTGGGAATTCTCGCGACTTGCAGCAAAGATGGCGGGTCGGCCGGGGCGAGATGAGGATATCAGATCGATCCTAAGATGGTTTATGATGACTATAGCGTTCCTGCTTGAGTGGGCGTATTGGATTTTTACGGCCCGTATGAATCGCCGGTACTGACAATTCATGCGGTTAGGATTATCACGATGGAGAGGACGTTTTTTATTGATAAGATTAAGGATTAAGGAGGGTTGGGGTACGAACCGCTGGTCACGACTGAGGAGGGGTGGAAGAGAGCTGCGGAGTGGTATTATAGCGTGAATTGGGAAGATGCAAATAGAGCGAAGACGAAGGATGTCTGAATACTAATCACACGTGCAAAGCAAGCACTACATCTCGAAGTTTTGCATTCACGAGCTTTCCCGACCAACTCAAAGTTTCCTTATCTGGACCAAGATCTGTACTCTTTCTCTCTTATGGAATGGGCATGATTTGGGCGCTTTCTGCACTGTGCCTCAATAATATCCTTCCTATACTAAGATTCGGCGTTAGTGTATAGAGGAGTTCGAAGATGATGGAGGCGTGGGCTTGTTTGTTTGCAGCGGTGATGTTTGTTGTAGAGGTAAGTGTTTTCGATTTCCGGCTTTTGCGTCGTCTTTGCATATAGGACTGGCTTCTAGGGACGGCGATGGTGGTGCAAGACCTCTGGTTGCTAGACGCATGGAATGTTTTGAGTTGTACATGCCGCACCAGGAAACTTATTCAAACCATCAAGTAACGTGTCGAAGTGAGACCACACCAAGAAAGGAGGAGAGAAAGTTAGGATAAATAAAGTAAAAATTACGACACTGAGAACCTTTGGTAGCGGAGGCTAACAGATCATAGGCCACGAATTGCCCAACTTCAGAAAGAAGTATTGTTATCAAACTAACAATTAGATTACGTAGCGGAACAGATATCTCCAGATAGTTCTCTCAGGAGGGCCTCCTAACAATGACACATCCCAATAGGACATGAGCGAGCGATGCAAAGGCATAGTCTAAAAGACCCTGTGATAAAATCGCCTCCATGCGGGCCATGTTTCCATCTCGGCGCGTTCCGCGTTGATCAACTCCCAGTAAAGCTCCCTCCTGCCAGTGTCGACATCCATTTGGTGAGTCCTCAACCACGCTTTCCCTTTCCATAAGTATCCGCAGCCCCAGAATAAGATGACGACGGGGAGCGCAAGGTAGGCCTTGAAGAAGCCCTCGGCGGTGCCGAGGTTCTCGCCAAGAGGAGAGACGGCGGTGTAGAACTGGGTGATAATTAGGGCAAATTCGAAGTAGTTCAAGATGGAAGAATCATACCTGAGCGCAGAGCACCATGAAAATGATGGAAAGACCAAGCCATGAGCCATAAATGCCACCCACAGCTTTAAACGGAAGCTCGTCAATCGTGTGGCCATGGTAAGCCCAGGCCTTGCGGAACCGGATGTGAGCAAGGCAGATAGAACCCCAGGTGAAGAGAGCAGCGAGGCCGGATAAAGCCAGCAGCCAGTCAAAGACAACGGGACCTTGGGCGTCGAGGTTGACGTACGCAAGGGCGCCGAAAGCCAGGACAAAAACAACGGCCCAAAGTGGGCGCCCAGAGCGGTCAATATAAGTGAAAAATTTGGGAGCGTAACCCTGCTCTCCAAGGGCGACGAGTGTTCGCGATCCACCGTAGACACCGGAAACACCGATAGAAATGACCGAGACGAGAATAACAACGTTCATGAAGCTATCAAATCCTTTCAGACCAGCATCCTTTCCGACAATGACAAAGGGCGAAGCGGTGACATCAATGTACCCAGAGCCAATAAGTCTCTTGTCGTCGGATCGGACTAGAAGGCCGACGAAGAACAGTCCGAGGACGTAGAACCTGATTACAAATCAGTGGCGGCTGGGGATAACAAATGACACACTGTGGCGTCAAAAAAAGAGGATGGCTTACAGGGTAATTCGCCAAAACACTTGTTTGATGGCCCCGGGAAGTGACTTGAGAGGGTTCTTTGTCTCAGCAGCGGCAAGACCGACAAGTTCGGTGCCCGAGAAGGCAAAGGCAGCCGTGACGAAGACTGAGCAAAAACCCTTGAAGCCGTTGCGGAATGCGCCGGGATCGTACCACAGACGGGCGCCCCAGTATTCGTCGTAAATTCCGTTAGACGGTCCGCCGCCAAGAACACAGACAAGAGCAATGATCATGAAGATGACGGTTGCAGTGAGCTTTAGACACGAGGACCAAAATTCCTCTTCGGCGTATCCAAGAGTTCCAAAAACGTTGATGAAGATAATAAACAGCCAGAAAATAGTAATCCAAACACCGACATTTACACCCGCTTTCCAGTATTCGACCGTGATTCCAGCGACCGTAAGCTCCAGTGGTAAGACGATGGCCCATTGGAAAACGTAATTCCATCCCATGGCGAAGCCCCAGGAGGGGTCGATAAAGCGAGTTGAGTATGTGTAGAAACCGCCAGAGACGGGATACATGACAGCGAGTTCACCGAGAGCGTAGACTACGAAGCTTGTTAGCGCCATGTACGAAGATCAAGAACGCCACATGGTAACCCTTACCAACGTTAAAAATCATAACTCCCATAATGATGAAGTCGATGAGCAGGAAACCAGGGCCCTGTTGGATGTAAGTAAGTGATGATGTACATGCGACAATGATTACATACACCTTTGGAAAGAGCGCCCCCAGAGCCGACAAAGAAACCAGCACCGATAGAGCCTCCAATGGCAATCATGTGTAGATGGCGCGTCTTCATTGACTTGTCGAGGGGGACATTCTTGTCGCCGACTGGACGACGCTGAAAAGACTTGAGATTGAGACCATTGCGGGTCATGAAGCCCTCGCTCTCGCGCCATTCAGCATCGCTGTAGATGGTAGGAGTTGCAGGATCAACGCCATTTTCGGCGGGAAGAACGGGTTTCTCGTCCATTGTAAGCAAAGTAACTCTGCGAGCCGGGAAACAGGAGGGATGAAGACCAGATCCCTGGGAAGACGGTGGCCTTTAAGGGCATCTCGAGATCAGCGGAGAGGACCAATTTATTCCCACATCCAGGACGGCGCGTCCGACAGGGCAGGTATCCAAGCCTCCCTTCATGGAGGGGTCCTGATCACTGAAGCACATGAGCACTGCCCTTGGCGGTGGTTGGGCGCATGCCCGTCAGATTGTGGGCGACATGCTGGTTGGCCATTTGATAGAGGCGACAATGAATCTTGTCATCACAGCGGAGGTCCAAGCCTTGGTGACCAACGTTGTCTTTTGTTAGCGCCACGGCGGTTCTTGGACCTCCCTGAAGCGGTGTCGTCATGGCATTGGCAAAATCGCGGCGGAGACCTTGGCGTGCTTCGCAACGCCGACGGAGTGGAGAGACTGTGCACGACTGGCTGGACAAGGTAGTTGGACGGAGATGGGTAGCAAAACAGGACTGGCGCCCTGATAGCAGAGAGGAAGGCAGCGCGGCGACAGCGCGGCGGCAGCGCGATACTCTTCCGCGCATCTTCGACGGAACTCTTGGCACTTCCGCCTCTTTCTAGAACTCGTACAGGCCTGGGCGGACGCCCTTGGCGGGCCTGCGGGGGTAGTAAGAAAAGGCTTAATAGAGGCAGAATCTTGTGAGCTGCCCGAACGGGTGGTTGGTGAGTTAGATGAATCTGATAATATTGGAAATGCCTTATCTGCAGCTCTTCGTGCCGCTCTTGGTTTTGAACAACTATTTTGTGGCGCTGAACGAGGTACCAAGGGGTGAATTTCCAAGCTGCCCAACAAGTGACAGTCCTCATGCCTCAAATATCGACCCTCCTATCACGCCTTGTTTTCCACAGACGTCGTTGCGCGTCTCTCTGTGTTACACCTGATGCCGAGAAGAAGTAAGCGCTCCCGCTCGATCTGAATGGATGCTCTTCGCCGATTACATCTGCGACGAGCAACGTACGTCGGGCCGATGTCTTGCCCTCCTGATTGCGGCGCAGCTTGGTCTTTATGAACCAAGACTGCCTCTACCTCTACGAACTCAAGCTCGTTTATCGATCCGGCCGCCGATATAAAGCAAATTATATTTTTAGCGCACTCATCATCGTACTTTAGTATCCTTTTTTACTGTGTTAGATCATCGTCCGCATGGTTAATGTGAGATTCTCCTGAGCAGGCTTAGCGTAGTCTAGAGCGTAGCGACGGTACTAGGTCGTGGATCTACTGTTAGCGGCCGCATAAAGTACGTAATTCACATCCCAGCTGGTAGCCTTGACTTCGGATGAGCTAACATCTGTATATTAATTTATAATGCTACGGAAATCACAGCGTGGATCTACAAATTTGTTCAATTCGTTCTCGCTTTCTTGCTTGATGTTGAAGATTTATGCGAGGGCTTACGAATTGCACCATTCGTAGCCCTCTCTATAGCGAGGAACGGTCTCTTGATTTGTAGTCTGCCCCAATGGTAGAAAATGTTACGGCGGATTTTTCAACGAACGTCGTCCCTTCCCTCTGCACCTGAAGCATGGTACTCGCCTAGTGTTCCCCGCAATTTGTCATACTGCAGCGTTAAATTCCCATTGCCATCCCAATTACTCAAAAGTAACAAGGGCAGAGACCGCCCAACATGACGTTGAACCGCGTCTAGCCGAACATGGTAAACTTTTAGGTTACAGCCTGTCAACTTCATGTATAGCAGCAATACCCTTCCGCCCCCCAAGAACCTCGGTACACGAAACAAATTTAACATGCTCTCATTCGTTTCAGCAAGCTTGTTCAGCAGCCCGCCTTGGCCAACTTGGGGCGTCTTGTTCTTACCCTATTAGGGAGGAAAAAGGGCGCGAAGACATGGATTCCGGGCCTGAGAACTATTGAATATTTTTAATAATGGTTCTGTGTCAGAGGAAAGCTTTGGTAATTTACTAGCATGGCGGTTGGAGACTTCGACTACTATGAGCATTGATAAGATGTCAAGTGAAATAAGAGAGTATTGAAGCATGCTGTAAATTTAAGTCTAGAACGCGAATTGCAGTTTTATAGTCTAAGAAATAGACGTGACTAAGAGCGACACGTCACTTTGAGGGCTGTGTTTGGGAGACCGACAAGAAAGGAATGTGATCAACTAGAAGGTTATCGCGCGTAGTGAATGGAGCTAATAGAAAATCGGTCATGCTCATTCAAAATTTTTTATAGTAGTACAAGAAGTCATTTCGTTTGCTAGATACAAATTGAACAGCGGTTTTTGTTTGAAAAGTGGGGTATCATTTTCGGTACCTGAAGCATCGACTGAGATATTAGTTTGTGTCTTTGAGGTGGTGGTATGCCGATCTAAGCTTCGACGTTGAGAACTTGTCCACGGTCATCCATAGCAATCTTGACACGTTTGATTGATGCACTGCGCGGGTTCGGTGCCTCGAAAATCTCCTTGAGCTCTTCCAAAGTCTTGCCGGCTGTCTCTACGAAGAAGCTGTGAAATGCCGTTACCGATTGACTCGAAATTCCAAGCTGAAAAGGGAGAGGGGATGCTTACAAGTAGATGATGATAATCTCCACACAAATCCATATAATGAAGACCAGGTATAACTTCCATCCAATCTTCTCAATACCAACCGAGATACCGTATGTGTTAACGACCATGGCGACGTTCAGGAACAGGAAGTTCAATCCGGAACCCTTCGCACGAGTCCGGTTCTCGAGAACTTCGACAGAGTACAGTGTTTGAAGCGGCGTCCATCCCCAAGCAAAGAAAATACCAAACAAATAGATAGCCACTATAGTACCGTACGCGAGGTTGTTGCCAGGATTCGCGTTGGCAGTGAAGGCAGTGAGTAGGACGTAAGAAATAAGACCACCGAAGAGACCGCCCATCAACATTTTGCGCCTTCCGAGACGATCAAGGAGCGTAGCGCCGTAGATAGCAGCTAACAGACTGAAAATGGGATTGATAGCGTTGATCAGGAGTTGTTTCTTGACGTCGGTGATACCGGCGTTCTTGATCATAGCTGGCATAAAGTACGAGACAACATTGTTACCGCTCCACTGGCCGAAGAACGCCATGCAGATCACGAGACCGATTCTATATCGCGCAGCCCTGGTATTTCCAAGCTCGCGGAACTCCCACCATGGATTGTCGTTGTGAGTAGCGCTATTTTTGGGGGTATAAGTTTTAGCGAGCATTCAAATGTTAGGAATCAAAGCAGAGGGATGTAGCTTACTACAAACTAGTTAGCAGATGTTCATCATTTTTAGGAAGGGTACGAGCGCAAGAGTCTGAACCGCTCAAACATTGGACAGGTAGCAGACCCTGCGCGTTGTACTAAGACTCACTGACCGCAAAGTCTTCTGTAATTTCGTGAATTTGAAGTTGCACAACAGGAGCATTGACGTCGCCGTCTCCGTGGTACTTCGCCATGACAGCAATAGCTTCTTCGCGACGATCCTTTGCCATCAACCAACGCGGTGACTCTGGGAAGAACATGATGACACACATAACGACACCTGGCATACCACACTGCACAATGGTGGGAATACGCCAAGCCCAGGAGGAGTCTTCCATGTGGAGATTGGTGCCGTACTGGAATCGTTAGATAGATACGAGCAACACAAACAAATATATATAGACTTACAGTAGTCCAACTCGCAATTATGTTTCCAACCCACCAGAAGTTGTTATACATACCAGCCATGGTTCCGCGGTATGCAGGATGGGCAAGTTCGACAGTGTATGCAGGGCCAGCAGCCGAGGCGATTGAAGCACCAAAACCAAGCAGGAACCGCCCCCCGATGAATTGACCCATGGTATGCGCACTAGCTTGTACTGCAGTGCCTACCAGAACAAGTGCGCAACCAACGAAAATGCAAACACGACGTCCGTAGCCATCAGCGAGGAAGCCGCAGAATGGAAAAGCAGCGATTTGGCCTAGGTTGTAGATGATGAAAATGATGCCAGTAGACGAACCCGCTCCAGTGAGGTTGAAAGTGCTTTGGTATGATTTCATGGCGTTGATGGACCCCATGAGAGATGAATCAAAGCCGTTCATGGTCGAGACTAGGTAACCGATGGCCATGATACCGTATAGTTGGAACATGCTCTTGGAAAGCAGTTTTGGCTTCTGGGCCTCGAGCGCAGCAGCTGGTATTGGTCAGTTTCATACTCGTTGCAATTGTCAGAATTGTTGTTGATATGACATTACCCAAACAGAAAGTTCAAAGTCTTTCACAAGGGGAGTTCATAAGAAACGTAAGAAACGTACCCAAGGCCACGGAGGCTACATTGGTCTCGATGACATTTCCGGACTTCTGCAGGCCATCTTCGACGATGCTCGCCTGGTGGGTAGTACCGTACTCGTCTTTGGTGTCCATTGCGACCTTAACGTTGAGACGAATAGAAAATTGCCGGGAAAGAGACAAGTGGAGACGTCGTTGAAGACCTAGGGTCCATCCTTTCCAGTCTAAGGTGCAGGCTAATTTATACCTGCACTCGATGTGCAGGCTTCTCCGCAATCTCAGACCGTGTATACATGCTGTGAACCGAGGTGTCAGCCATGACAAGGGCACAATTCTTCTCAGGATTGCGCAACGGGGTACAGCAACCCCGTTAGCCAAGCGTGCATATTTGGAGCGGCGATGGCCCCGTAACGAGGCCGGTGTGGCCGTGGCGAGGGTGCCAACATCGGCTTCAAGCTTCCAACGAAAATCCAGACGTTAAAAGTATAGGATGGGACGGACGCAGTTCCCAAAACAGGGCGGAAGCAGGGTGTGTTTCCAGGAGAGCTCAAGGCGCTGCTGGAGGCTCAGAAACTTAAAAGGCCACCATGAGTCGATGGTGAAGTGGTTTAACGGTTCTTCGACTCGTGGCATGTGCGAGATGAGGCCGCGATCTAGCCATGGGCACAGAATTGTGGATCACTGGAGAAATCCCGGGATTGCTAGCATGCACTAGTTAGCATTAGGACGTGCTAGGTTAGTCCCGGCCGCACCCCGCCGCACTAATGATGCCCCGAGACCCATGGCATCTCGCTCGATATGCATTCCGCGTTCCCTCGCCGTGCTGCACCACATGATATGAATGATTGAATGGGCCCGCGCATGAGAGATATGTGACGGGGCTTAGTGACCAACCTCATTGGCCTCACGATGCACAGGCGGACAGCTTTCCCCATGCGTCGCTGCCATGCCCTGCACATGCCAACGTGCGAGGCTAGTTCTTGGTCAACTGCGTCTGAGTGTGAACCTGCGCTCTTCGACGCTACCAAAACATACACGCAACATCTGATACACGATCAATATGGCCTCTCTCTCGGGCGTACACCCAGCTGAAGTCCCAGACTGGAACAACCTTAGTGTTCTCCACAAGAACACTCTTCCTCCACGTTCGTACTTCCATGTGTACTCATCTGAACAAGATGCCCTCACATACGACGTGAGCAAGTCGAAAGCACACCCTTTGTCTGGCACCTGGAAGTTCCAGCATGCTTACTCGCCATTTGAGGCCCCCGAAGGCTTTGAAGATCCCTCGTTTGATCGCTCGTCATGGAGCGACATTGCTGTGCCTGGCATGTGGCAGATGCAGGGCTTTGGCAAAGGTCCTCACTACACCAATGTTAAATACCCAATTCCTGTTGATCCTCCAAATGTGTCGTTCACGGAGAACGAGACGGGCTCCTACGTGAAGACGTTCAAGATACCTGAAGAGCTGAAGGGAGGTCAAATCCGTCTTCGATTCGAAGGCGTCGACTCTTCCTTCCATGTCTGGGTAAACGGTAAGGAAGTCGGGTACTCTCAGGGCAGCCGGAACCCCGATGAGTTTGATATTACGGCGCTGGTGGACCGGGAAAGAGAAAACACTCTTGCGGTGAGAGTCTATCAGTTCTGTGACGGAACGTACATTGAAGATCAGGATCAATGGTGGTTGAGTGGCATGTGAGTAACTTCACTTTATCTCTGTGAAGCATGTGCTAACGTGACTAGCTTCCGCGACGTGCTATTAGTTGGCTTCCATCAGGAGTCTCGTATTGAAGATCTCCATGTTCAGACCATCTTGGACTCAAACTACGTCAACGCCGAGCTGAAGATCAAAATCAATCTATCAGGATCTGGGAAACTTGAGGTTAAGCTTCTGGACGTGCAACAAAATGTGGTTGGCTCAGAATCAAAAGATGTCGACAATGAGCCAAATATCGACATCTCTATTCCGGTCGATGACCCTCTGAAATGGACAGCCGAGTCACCGAACTTGTATCATTTAGTTATTTCTTACAACTCAGAGCAGTACATCGCGCATCACGTAGGGTTCCGCCAGGTTGAGATGAAGGATGGCTTGATCAAAGTCAACGGCAAACGAATAGTGTTCCGCGGGGTCAACCGCCACGAACACCACCCTCAATTCGGACGCGCAGTACCACTGGAGTTCATGAAGCAAGACCTGCTCACGATGAAACGCCACAACATCAACGCTATCCGTACATCCCACCAACTGAATGATCCGCGCCTGTATGCCCTCGCCGATGAACTGGGCTTCTGGGTTATGGATGAGGCCGATCTCGAGTGCCATGGCTTTGAATGCGTTGCCGATGCAACACTCTCCGTTGATGAACGGGCAATGCCTTTCCGCCAACGCCAACTCCTCACCAGGGAGAAGGCTGCCAAATGGACTACTGACAATCCCGAATGGACGGCTGCGTACATCGATCGGGCCCAGCATCTGGTCAAGCGAGATCAACTGCACCCATCAATTATCGTGTGGAGTCTGGGTAACGAAGCGTTCTTTGGGCGCAATTTTAAGGCGATGTATGAATGGATCAAAAACTTCGACAACAGCAGGCCGATTCACTACGAAGCCGATATCCATGCAGAGACAATGGACATGTTCTCGAGAATGTACCCTCCAGTTGACGAGATCGTAGCGTTTGCAAAAGATGAGAGCAAGAAGAAGCCGCTAGTGCTGTGCGAGTTTGCAAGTCTACACGAAGCTGTCACTCTTAAATAACCAGACTAACTGAAGTACAGGTTCATGCTATGGGTAACGGCCCTGGTAATATCAAAGAGTACATTGACGCCTTCTATAAGTATCCCACGCTTCAAGGAGGGTTCGCTTGGGAGTGGGCAAATCATGGTCTTTTGGCCAAGGATAAGAAGACGGGGGAAGAGTTCTATGCCTATGGTGGCGATTTTGGTGAACTGATCCATGACTCCACATTCGTCATGGATGGCCTAGTCAACTCCGACCACACCCCCAACGCAGGCTTGATCGAATACAAGAAGGCCATTGAACCTGTACAACTACTTGAAGCCGACGCAAAGAAGCCGAAGTTCATCAATCGATACGACTTCATAACTCTAGACCATCTCAAATGCCAGTACATCATCATCTCAGATTCTAGCGTAACATCTAAGACAGGCTCGCTCGATGTCCCACTTGGAATTGCCCCTGGGCAGGCCTTTGAGCTCGAGCTGCCTGCCGTATCAGATTCAAAACAGGAAACGTTCATCAGCGTTTCCTTCCAGCTGAAGGAGAAGACGCCTTACCTCAATGCTGGTTTCGAGCTTGCCACCGCCCAAATTCCCATCACTGCTTCCTCTCCCCAGCCCGTCCCCCCCTCCGCCAAGAAAGACCTGAAAGTCACCATACCATCGAGAAACGCTCTTAAGATCCAGGGCGAGACAACGACTTGGGCCTTCAATACGCTCCATGGCACGCTCACATCGTGGCTGCAAGGCTCTACGGAATTGATCTCCAAAGCTCCCGAAATCGACTTCTTCCGCGCCCCAACTGACAACGATATCCCCCAAGACGGCTGGGACTGGAAAGACAAGCTCTTGAATCTTGCCAAAGTCTCTACCCGTAAGGTCGAATGGTCGCAGCCTTCACCTGGCGAGTTCACCGTCGTTGCGTACCAGCGTGTCGCCCCACCTGTGCTATCGTGGTCCATAGACTGCACACTCACGTACCGCTTTACCTCTTCCGGGACGTTGCATATCAACGTCGCCGGCACCCCAAAAGGTGAGAATCTTCCCCGTACACTGCCACGCATCGGGCTTGTAATGGAGCTCCCGCAGGCGTGGCAGTCTGCAAAGTGGTTCGGTCGTGGACCCGGCGAATCATACCGCGATAGCAAGCTCTCGCAGCCCATCGGCACGTACAGCGTCTCCGCCATAGACGACCTCTGGATCGACTACGAAGTCCCGCAGGAGTCCTCCAACCGGACAGACACCCGCTGGTTGGAGCTTCAGAACGGGGGCACTAAGCTCCTGGCCAAGCTTTTGGATGAACAAGGGAAGCTGCAACATTTTGACTGGCAAGCTGCACATTATCGAATGAAGGATGTAGCGGACGCAAAACACCCGTATGAGTTGCGGAAGTTGAAGAGAGAGGAGGTAGTGTTGAGGTTGGATTATAAACACCATGGGCTAGGGAGCGGGAGTTGCGGTCCGAGGACGTTAGATGAGTATTCTTTGTTGACGGGTCCATTTCAGTTTGAGGTGCTTATGCAGATGTCTTAGAGGTCGATGGAAGGCTTGATTTGAGGAGGAATATAGATGGCAGTAGGCTTACCATCTCGAAATTTGACGCCGAATCACAGTAATGGCAAATTGTAAATTTTTCATACGGAAAACCTAGTCTCGAATAATACCGTTACGTCCCCACAATTCCTTAGCAGGTTCTTTGGAAGTGTCAAGAGGGCTCTTCATCTGGCTGGGGAACCCCTATATATTAGGTTACATGCTGAAAACGTGCCTGTGACGAAACACCAAATAAATCGGAATGAAGGCTCACTGAATTGACAATACTACGCGATAGGGAGAGTGATAGATGTATAAACATCTACGATCCCATTTGGCCCCAAACAATTTCATTCCTCCAAATCCTACGTATCCCCATTAAAGGCCGGCCTAATAGTAAGCGCCCTCACTCTCTGTGCCCCAAATTTCTTACACACACCTACCTCCTCCGGCCCTACCTTCTCAATCAACTGCGCGCACCCCTCATCCGCATACCCCAGGACCTCCCATGCGCCCTCGCTCACCAACTTCAGCACTTCCCACTGAAAATGATGGTCGGGGAAGTAGATGATCGGCACAAGACAAGTGACCGGGCCATCCATGAAGAATACGGAGTCGTGTGTGTCTGTGACATTGGTGGAGGTGGTGCAACTGTTAGCCACGTCTTTGCAGAAGTCGAAGGACTCATTTCCGGCTTCGGGGCAGGTGGCATGTCCGCCAAAGGAGTAGGATAGATCGGTTGGGATGGGATATTTGGAGGGGGCGGATGGAGGGGTGGGAGTGGATGTGAGGTTGGAGAGGAGGTGGCCCGCGTAGACGGATATGTGCTCGTCTGAGGGCTGTTAGACGAAATCCTGGTAAGGGAGAGGGGAGCGTTGAAGACCAAGAATGAGGGGAATGCCTATAATATTGGGAGGCTTCCCGGTGTTCCAGCTTGTGCCGCATGTGCAGCTTAGTGTTGCGTTCGTGGCAATTGTGCAGTCTTTGCATGTACGCGCGTAATTGCCACTGTGTCGCGCATGTTAAATGGAATCTTCGTGATTTATTTCTGTAGCATGGAGCGCCACGTACTCTGCTTTCCACTTGAGCGATCCGTCGTTATTCTCAACTTTGTTGTCGAGATATACGGCGCTCTGGATCCTTGTCGTTGAGTCTTGGCCGGTGAGACAGTCCCCTATTAGCCACTTCTTTCGGTATTCAAGGTTGATGCATTGAGTGCTTATAGGAGCTGGGGTGGCGTCTCGATGAGAGATTGTGGGAGCAGCACGTGCAAGCGAGAAGCCAGTGGCCAGCAATGAAAGCATGGACGAATGTTTCATGTTGAAGGTTATTCCAACAAGGTCGGACCTTAGCGTATGGGTTGTAACGACAGCTAACGCTAGATAGATGCTTGACAAAGATCGACGTGCGAGGGCGTAGCAATTTATATATCGCGTAGTTCATAATATGTCTGTGTGGCGGCTAAGAAGTCATGAAGTACATGTCATTCCATCCAACCTGCCGCTTCTTGGCTATGTGCGGAACTCAAATCTTGGAGATGGAGTGATTATGGACGCGAGATACTTTTCGATTGGCTGGTTGGAGGTACGTAGGATGCAGCTGCTTACATAGGAAGGCCTATGTATTTAACCGCATGTGTCACGTGGCTACTCCGCGCCTTTTAGATTGCATATTCCAAATTGTTCAGTATGCTGCAAATGAAAGAACAGGTTGTTTATCTAATTTGACTTCAGTGCGGCGAGGATGTATTTCGGTGCACTCGTGCGAGTGCTAATTGTTCGTCTACGTTGGCCAGTAGCCAGTTGGACTTCTGACACAGGGCAATATGAACATGTCGATGCACGGACCATGATGGGAACGGCTATCACACTTTCTTGCATAGATGTTAGCTGGAGGCCTTTGAAAAAGCTTTACGGTACTGACAAATATGGAATTAGACCCACACAGCCCGAATAATTCGCCCAGTTTCTGCTTCTTGGGCTGCTGCGGTTAGCAGTATATTGTTCCAACATTCAGACACATGACATACTTGCCTGGCTCGTTTCTAGCAGCTACAGAGCAGTGTACTCTTCATCTGGTTCTTCATCTGGTATCCTTGTCTCTGTTTCGTCAATACCCTTGGGCTTGGTTTCCTGTTCTTGAAGTCTTCTCCATTCGATCTGCGTGACGCATCCGCATGGAATAGAAGACTCTCGTGAAGTCAAAAACGTGCGGTACGGGTCGAGGAGTGACGAAAGACTTAGTATGGAGCAGCTGAAGAGTGGTGAATTGATGGAGGTGGATTTTGGATGCTGCCGCCACATGGTTCGCTAAGATATGACTAAGCGACTTCATCCTCCCTCTTCCGTCTCCAGCTCTTCCAAGTCTTCGCTTCTTCTCACCTTCGCTCGCTTGCCATACATCCCACTTTCGTGTCGTCATGTCTCCACCGCGCCACTCGCCATTTTCGCTCAATGGAAGTAAAGGTGGGGCAGCATCGGCGGCAATTGGGCCGAGCGACATCGGTATGGTGTTGCATTGATAAAGACATGAATTGTTACTGCCACGCTGCCGCACCTTCACTATCACACACGCCCTCTCCACGTTTTTTCCGCTCATCCATCTTCCCGTGAACAGCTACAAGCCACTCTTCCCATCATGTCCTCCCCCAAGACGATCCGCTGGGGCATTCTGGCGACGGGCGGCATTGCCCAGACGTTGTGAGTACCCCGCGCCGCTGCAGTTCTTCTGGCGCACTGCCTGATGGGTATCCTCAGCACCAAGGACCTCCTCGTTGACCCTGCCACCCGCGGCGTCACCAATGTCAAGCACACAGTCGTTGCAGCGGCCTCCTCTTCCTCCAAGACACGCGCCGAGCAGTTCCTCAAGGACACGGGCTCACCCTCGGATGCGAAGGCCTATGGCTCGTATGACGAGTTGGTGAAGGATGCAAACATTGATATTGTGTATATTGCCACGCCGCATTCGCACCACTATCAAAATGCCATGCTCTGCCTGGAGGCTGGCAAAAACGTGCTCTGCGAGAAGGCATTCACCGTGAACGCCGCCCAGGCGAGGAAACTCGCCCAAAAGGCCAAGGAGAAGAACCTCTTCCTCATGGAGGCAGTCTGGACGCGATACTTTCCCCTCTCCATCTACGTGCGAGACCTCATCACATCCGGCAGCATTGGTCCCATTGCCCGCGTGCTCGCCGACAACAGCATGGCCACGAACCCAGAGGAAGCTTGGAGCGACGGCAAGCATCGGATGGTGAATCCTGACCTCGCCGGCGGGGCCTTGCTTGATCTCGGCATCTACAGCTTGACCTGGGTGTTCCAGACCCTGTATCACACCCAGCCAGCCGACACCCGGAAACCGCCCAAGGTGCTGGCCGCACTCAAGTCTTATGGACAGACAGGATCAGCCGACGAAACGACAACCATTGTCCTCACATTTCCTCGTCCTGCCGAGGCGGGCGGCGACGCGCATGCCATTGCAACCACTTCCCTCCGCGTTGCCACAGCGCCAAATGGCGCCGACGACGTGCCTGGAATCCGCATTCAAGGGCCCAAGGGCGAGATCCAGGTCTTCCCTCCTGCATTCCGCCCTACACGAACCCGAATCATTCTCAAGGACGGCACTGTCGAAGATAAGCAGTGGCCGCAACCTGGTCCTGGGAAAGGCAGCGGCTGGTACAACGGTTTTGGCGGTTCATATCAAGCCGAGGGCGAGGGCCAGGGTATGTTTTGGGAAGCAGATGAGGCTGCGTTCGCGCTCGTCGAGGGTAGGAAGGAAGGCAAGTACGAAGACCTCGCCGAGAGCATCCTCATTATGGAGGTCATGGACGAGGTGAGGAAACAAGGTGGACTGGTCTATCCGGAGAAGATCGAGTCGACAGCGTACCCTGTGCAACTGTAAGCCGCTTCTCGGGTCTCGATATTACCAAATGCGTGCCCATCTCGGTTCCAATCCAGCATTCTCTTGGCCATAGTATAATAGAGCCCGACAGCTGGAGAATTTCATCTCCAGCAATCAACGCCTCGTGGCTTCTGTACGACATCATGACGTCTATTGTTTTTTGATGTCGGTCATCATAGTCGAGTTTTTCCGCGTCATAATCCCTTCGTTTCAAGTCGCGCCGCCAAGTTGTTTCGTTTATGGACCTTCTCAATAGTTAGCTAATGTCCACGATTTCGACCGACCTTGTTCGAGACCGCATCGCGAGGCACCATCATTCATCCTATTCACATTTTCCATTTTTCCATTCATGCCATCTTCAACTTCACCAAACGTCGTGCATTCAGCCTGATTTTGCCGATTCGGCTCACTCCGAGGGGTAAACCTGGAGAACCCTGGCAGCTGCGACCTAGCGCCGCCGACCTTCATCAACCTCAATCAAAACAAAGTGTTTTCAATTATTACGCAGCCCTCGCGCCTGGTTATTCGGCTCCTGATGAGAACAAACCAGGAAACCAGTTCTGTTGTGCAACCATTGTCGGGACACAGGCCGTCGTGCAATTCTCCATGGAGTCCTTCGCGCCTTTTCCACCACTTATCTCCATTTGGGAAACTGGTTACGGTAATGAATGGCGTAGCATGATGGTGTGACTTCAAATTGTTTGCTGTCTTCAGAGCCGCCAATACTGCTGGTCCGGAGTAGTCAAGGCAACGTCAATAATTTCATCCGCCGGTTGCATTCCCGCACCCTTTACGCTATTGAAATAGTATACCCCTCCAATAGTCAGGCCTCTATACCCCCATCACCATCTGCCAGAAAATTGTGCGCAACGACCACTACGGTTTGTGCGTTTCAGGCTCGGGTAATGCCCTTCCCAATCAGACTGGATGTTTTACGCCTGGAAAATTTCCCGCGTCGCCCGCAGGACCGTTTGTGGGGTAAAACATCCTGGCTTATATGTACCACAAGCTTCTTTTCTTAATTTATTTTGAGGTCATGCGAGTGTTGCCGACCAAACGCAACAATCTTAATTTCTCTTTTTGGGGTTGTCAAGGAAGAAACGGAACACACAAGCCATGTGAAGCCAGGATTTAGGAACGCTCGACGCCTTCCCTCATCTTGAGGCAAGCCGGGTATATATAGCTGTTAATCTGGTCCCACGGTGGAGAGGTAGAGCTCCGTTGAACCTTTTTCCACCGTTCCAATAACTGTCCTGTCTTCATCTAATCTATCATATATCACCATGAAGACCGCCATCCTCACGGGCATTACAGCCTTGGCGACAGGAGTCGTAGGTCATTCCACTTTCCAAGAGCTCTGGGTCAACGGGAAAGATCAGATAAGTAGTCTCGCGTGAAATACCGATGCTCATGACTGACCTCTCTTCACGGGTCGGTATGTGCGAGGCTCCCAGTTAGTAACAGCCCTGTTACAAGTGTCACAGGCACCGACATTCGATGTGAGTACCCCTACCGTCGTTCCAAGCCACCCCGTCTAATTCATTATAGGCAATGCCAATCAAGGCTTCGCGGCTTCGAAATGCAGTGTAGCAGCTGGCGGAACCGTCACCATCGAAATGCACGCACAACCCAACGACCGCTCATGTGCGAACGAGGCCATTGGCGGAGCCCACTACGGCCCCGTACTGGTTTACATGAGCAAAGTTGCCGACTCAGCTACCGCCGACGGCTCAAGTAGCTTCTTTAAAGTCTTCGAGGACACCTGGGGCAAGGCATCGTCAACATCGCAGGGCTCAGATGACTACTGGGGCACCAAGGACCTCAACTTGAACTGTGGAAAAATGGACGTCAAGATCCCGTCCGATCTGGCTCCTGGAGATTACCTCCTCCGTGCAGAGGCTATTGCCCTGCATTCTGCATCCTCGGCTGGCGGCGCGCAGTTCTATATTACGTAAGTATATTTTCTCAAAAGTAAATAGACAGCACAATCTAATCAGTTTGTTAGCTGCTACCAAATCACCGTCACCGGTGGTGGATCTTCGAATCCAGCAGGCGTCTCCTTCCCCGGCGCATATAAAGCCACCGACCCAGGCATCCAGATCAACATCTATCAACAACTCAGCACTTACATCGCACCCGGCCCGACAGTCATCGCAGGTGGAGTCGAAGCCGTTGCCGGAAAGGCTGGAAGCGTTGTCACTGCAACAGGTGGCGCTTCGGCAGCGCCCACCGCTACCGTCACCAAGGCTGTTGTATCATCGACGCTGCAGACGTCCGTGAAGCCTACCACCACTGCTGGATCGGGGACGTGCAGTGCGGTTGCGAAGTATGATCAGTGTGGTGGGACTGGATGGACGGGTTGCACGACGTGTGTCTCAGGAAGCACGTGTAAAGCGCTGAATGCATATTACTCGCAGTGTCAGTAGGGTGCCGCCACAGCGACCAAGTGCAAGTTTGGGACTTTTGTTGTATATATTTACGAGTGGTAGGTCAGTGTATGCAACTGGCTTGTTAGTTGGCTCACCTCGCCCGATGATCAACTCTACATACTCTGTTGCTCTTTTGAACGTTGCTGCTGATGGCCGCCTAACTGGCAGGAATGTCGTCATGGCTGTGTATAACTTAGCCTTCTTAAAATTACATGGCGTTCGCATTCGGAGAGATAATCGAACCGCTCTCCTAGCTCTTGCTTCGACGGCCAGTTACAAAGTGTTTTTGCTCTACTTGGGCCCGATACCTAATAGTTCGTACCCAGTCTTCTTCCCCCTTTAAAATGCTCATACTTGTGAACATATTTTAATGGCTTCATAGATTATCCTTACGGTCGGCCGCCGGTATCGCCCATGCAAGCAAGAATCGGCACGAGAGATATTGCAGGGTTCAACCCAACCTTGGGAAGGCCTCACGCAGGAACCGTCACATTGCGCCAACTATGCATCGAGTCATTTTATATTCCCCGTCTTACTTCAGATGGAACTGTAGCTGCCGCTACTACGACGAACTGCCGGCAGTAGGTTGCTCTTCTCGAGTCGTATGAGGGGGGCCCACAAGGTCTACCCTCGCCGTTTCACGCAGGAACCATCACATTCTATATCAAATGTACATCAATAGTTCTAAGAGTATATCCCACCGCGCCAGGAGAAGTCTCCACCAGCCTCCAGCACGTGACCGTCACCAACAGTGGCTCTGACAAAGCCTCTGTCTGGACTTAAATGCTTCCCAGCGGCAGTTGTCGGAGAAGTTCAGGCAAGTATTTCGTCTATGATAGCTTTACCACTCGATTCAAGGAGGCCTAGGTGGTTGAACGTTGCTGCTAATAGAGCGTGCATCCGGTTAGCGTCTCGCCAATGCACGTTTCGATCCGACACGTCACAGCGCCAACAACTTCTTCCTGCACCACCCCAACTGCCCCTGGCCCGGTCGCGAACAGCACATCAACCACGAGTTAATGGCGGGGTCGTGTCTCCACCTCGCGCGGTCGTAGTCACGTCGAGTTGGGCGTCACTGTGTCGGCCGCCGGCGACAGCACCCAAATAGAGAAGCGCGAGCATGTCGGCAATGGCTAGCGACCACCACGTCAGAAAGGCAAATTCGGGGTGAACCCATGGCCTGAGCAAGGGGCACTTCGGGACGACTGAGAGCGAGGGGTGTGTGCGAACTGCATGTTCGAGCGGGACTCTAGACGCACAGGGCTGAATGCTCGTCCTGGTACCCCTCGAGCCCCAGCGCTTTCATTCAACAAACAAGCAACAGGGATTCGGGTCCGATTGGATACGGCCCGTAAAGGGGGGGCTGGCGAGTCCGAGTCCGGATGGCTAGCTCCACGTCACAGCAGGGCCCGCGGCATGGCATGCTTGACACGCGATCGGGCAGTTCGAGATGACGCGCGCCTCCGCCGACGCAGATAGTGGGACGGAAGCGGCACGGCGCGCCCTTTGCGAATGCGGGCCGGTGACTGTCATCGAACACGCCTGCTTTCTGCGCAACATCGGGTATATGCTCGGCCGTGACTAGCACTCTGGCTGCAGAGCCAACACATACCTTGGGCTAGCAAACAACACCAATACAGGCGCCCTAGGCCTTCGCAAACTATTGGCCGAATTGGGCCCACCATACCCACGACGTTGGTTGCTGGCTTTTCACCAGCATGAAATATACTTGTCTCGGCCTTGCTTCGTTTTGCAGTGCCGGCACCCCTTCTTCTTGCATTTGCCCCCCTTCCCCCTTACTGCAGCATTTGGTCCAACCAGGAGGCTGGCCATCTGCCTTCGTGGCCACCGCTCGATGGCTATTTACTCGTTGCACGGCATCCAGGCTGCACTCTCCGCATCCGATGGGAGGGCTACATATGTCTTCGGCAGGAGCGCCTTCAACCTCCTGCGCCCGTTTCACCTGCACCGCATGTACCTGATATCTATATACGTTGGCCTTGAATCCCAGCATTAAGCGCTGTCCCGCATTCCTTCATCCTAAGCTTAGCACTTCCTGCCCTATACCCCCCATTTACCTTTTCGCATCGACTTTTGCCTCATCACCAAGTGAAAAAAGCATCTCACGCTGAGAAACATTACCACCATGGCCGCTAGTAGACCCGAGACCTACGTCCAGCGACTTCAAAGTATGTCCCTGCGAGTCATCGTCTTCGAAGCTAATCAAAGTTTCCCTTCCAAGACTATTGCGCCTCCAACGCCATCGAACAACCTCAATGGCAGGACTACTCGGACCCTCGAGGTTCGCCACTCAGCCATATCTTTTAAGCTTCGACACGGGTCCTAACTTCTCTCCCAGGTATCAGAACCGCTTGGTCGAGCGCCGTGTTCGTCCAAGGCCGCGAATACAGAGCCCAGCTATGGCGCGATTATCGATATCTCGAGCAGTCCCGCGAGGAGGCTGCTGAAGTCGCATACCGAGCCCTCGTTGGTGCGCCAGCTACAACCGCACAAGCGCCATCACAATACTCATATTCGCGGACTGGCTATGGTACCTCACGGTAGTGCCTCGCCCGAGGGCTCGACTACTGCTTCCTTTTTTGACCTGACTTTGGTTTCGGTCTTCGTCCGTTGCGTTTCGCCTCTGACCTTTAGCCATCGCTGTTCTTTTCCTTGGTCTTCGGCCTCTTTTGTCATATCCTCCATCAGATTGCTTGGGAAACATGAGAAGTGTGCTATTTTTCGTATCTTGACTTGCAAGGGCGCTGGATATCCTGTGTGCGTGGGCTGGGATTCTGAACTTGGTTTTCTCTTTTCACAACATTCTGCACATACTGGACCTTGCGCTTCTCTTCTTCGTAGGCAGCAATACGAGAGGAATTGCTCCCGTACTGCCATGGTACGGAGAGATGTAACAATTTCTCTGGTAACGCATCCGCGCTCCAGTACCCGTTTCTCTCGTTCTCCGGACTCCAACGTCGCCCGGCACTTTTTCTCTCCGACGGATTTGGGTATACTCTGTAAATGTTTCTGTATCAACTGGGTCATTGGCTTTGAGAATCGGAATGCCGAATAATTCTCCACGCCAGCCGTGTGCCACCATTAATTGTTCTTGGGACAAGGGGTTCTATCTTGACTTAACAAGTAGCCACATGAATAGCAGAAATGCATATAGCGGACTGTGAGGAGGTTGTTAAAGCTATAATAGCTGATACAGGAGGGCTTAGTAGTTTATCGCTCATCCTTTGCTCGTAGCCTACATATACTCAATTGTCCCGCACATTCCCCATGCACAAAGGAATACGGCTGTGCTCGCTCATAGCCTTAGTATACTCCGCCTTCTTATCAGCCTTGTTCCCCTTTAATTTTGGACCCTCGTTCGCCTCGTCGCTTCGAGAATCACTCTCCTAGTCCTCCCCACCGTCGCTAACCTCCTCGTCCTCCTCGCAGTCGCTGACCTTCTCACTCTCACTCTCGCTCACAACCCTCTCAACCCTCCTCGGAACCCCCTTTCACGCTAAAATCCCACGCCAGCTCATAGTTACCTCCGTCTCGCTATCCGCCTCCGACCCATCGGCTTGAATGCCATGCAACGCTAGCTTACGAATCTTAAAATTCTCCATCAGCTGCGCATACAACACCTCATACTTCTCTACCACTGGCCCTATCTCCGCTGAGCCCCTCTCTTCAACCAGAGAATTCTGCAGCGTGTGGTCAAAGCCCATGTCGAGGGCTTTGATGGCAATCAACTGCCCATGCAGCACTTTGGCGAGCTCACTGAGAGCTTCGTACATGAGTTTCAGGCGCTCAACATCTTCGTCGGGGGCAGTGGGGTTGACGAATGGCATTTCGATGTCGGATGATGTCTCGTTCTCTTCGAAATTCGTGTCGTAGTCGTCTGGCTTGCTGAGCTCAACCGCGGGAATTGCGACTTCGTCGATGGACCAACCAATCTGAATCGGCCGCTCGACATACTCGTTAGGATTCTGTACGTAATTAGCAAGGATATCTTCGGCTTTCGGTGGCGTCCCCACGCCTTGCACCACATCCTGCACCACGTCCTGCACCACGTCCTCGTCATCCTCCCCCACCTCCGCAGCATCAACCGGTTTTTCAACTTCTCCAGGATTCTTGGTGCTGCCCATATGACAAATATCCTTGACTGGCTTCTCAGGAATGATTGGTTCCCTGAAGTTGTACGCGCTCTCAATAGCATTGTCCGATTCGTGTTCGCTCTGATACTCAGTCTCAACATCCTCGTCCTCGGTCTCAGCATCTTCATCTGACGTTTCGATATCCTTATCTAACTCTTCTATGCTCTCTTCCGATACCTCGTCGCTTTCCTTAGAGTTTTCATCGCTACCAATTAACCCCTCTTCGCTCTCCACAGATGTCTCATCGTCATCCTCCTCCTCTTCCTCCTCCTTCTCATCCTCGACTGGGGGCGGCACCCATCTTGGATTCTGTTTCCGCTTTTCGACAATGAAACGCTTAGGCCTCTCGATATTCAGCTCTCCTCGAATAAGCGCTAAGTTTACATTCCCCTGTTCGCGTAAAACACGCTTCACATGACAATTGATAAACTCGGTAGTGCTAGCAATACTTTTTAGAAAGTCGGCAATCTTCAAGGCCATCTCTTGGTCGACTTCAGGGTATAGTGGGGGCTCTTCGGGCTCCCTCTCGGGCCATAATGAGTCGAGATGTAGTGCTGCGATGCCACTAGTGTACGAGACCCTTGGGCCGTCGGTATCACTGGGTTGAGAGGGCTTGGGGGCATAATTGTCACCCTGGGATGAAGTGCGGAGAAGGCGGGCATCGCTTTGGTACGAGGTTCGCACGCACAAACTGTCAATCTCGTACAAATCGTCGGTGCTTTGCCGACGTGGAGTAGCACTGATACGTGAGGAGGAGGAGCCAGACTTGGCATGGTGAGATAGCCAGTGATCACTGTTGTTGAGATGTTTGCGGTACTTAGTTCCCCGTTGCTGAATGTCCTCGTCGTGCTCATTCTCTCCAACCGAAGCCTCGTTAGACGCCCCCTCGTCTTCTCCCTCTTCGTCTTGCTGCTCATGCTCAGAGCTCTGCGGGTGTGGTCCGAAGAGATCGGAGGCTGGTCGCTGCCGTTGGAGATTGAGCGGGCTCTGCTCGGACGCTCGTTGTGTGCCCGACGAAGAATTGGATCTACTGCGCCGAGAGAATACTCGGCGTGGGCTCCATTGTTTTGAGAGAATCGTGTGCTCGAATTGCGGCCGTTTGCTAGGCGACGACATATTCGCGATGATGGGGTGTGTGATTTGGAGAGTCGAGGAGCAAGGTGGAGCGGGAAGGCGCGAAGGTGCGAGACTGGGTATCGCTTTTGGGAAGGCAGGATCGTGAAGGTGAAGGGAAGTGAAAACGGCAAGGCGGTGAAAGACTGACGGCCTTGATTGAAGTAACGTGCAGCAATATGGCTGGTGAGGAAGTCAGACCATGTTAGGCAAACAGAGTAGCGAACCGTACTTTTTCAACTATCGTAGGAGAGACTGCATTCCAACCTGGAGCCAAGAAGATACGATTTCCTCTAGATCGCCCTGCCGTAACTGCCAGCGTAGGGTATGCTTTGTAGAGAGTATGTCTCATTATAAGTAGTAGGTTGCAGCAACCACAATCATAGAAACGACTTGTTGCACGGCAGACGTAAGGCATTCTAAAGCCAATTTCGAAAAATCCATCTTAAATTTCTCCAAATGCCGGGTGTTCATTCCCTGAATAGCAAAGTCTCTTACTCCTCTCTCGTTGAGAAGCCCTCTAACCGCGCTTTGTGGCTTCACAAGGCGCGCAGATGTCATCGACTCAACTTTGCGCGTAGCTGTAGATTTCAAGAAACTGCAATAAATCGTCTGCAACTTCTCCTTTATATGAGCCAATATTTATGGCCGAAGATTCCCAGAGAGTTTTGGACAACCACGAGTGCCGAAATAGAGCGAGATGCAAACCAACATTGCTCCCACGGCACATTGCCAAATCACGTAACGCGATCCACAACTTTATCTTCCAACCCGACAAAACCCCAATGAACCCCCTCCTCGCCCTCCTCAGCACCCTCCTTGTTCTCCGTAAACATCTGCTCCACAGTCCTCCTCATCGCCTCCGGGCTGAGCGCCTGCAGCAGCCGAAAGTGCTTCTCATTGTATTCCCTCTTCATGTTTCCAAACTCCTCAATCGCCTTCTTCAAATGCACCACAAGGCCCCCCTCGTCTGCTCCATTATGCTGTTCGAAGATATCCCTATAGGCTTGCTCGTGTATAAAGAGCTCGATCAAATGCCGGCGTGCAAGGACGATGATGTCTTCGTGGAGAATTATTTCCCTGAGTAAGTTGTCCGCCTTCGGGCTCGTAGAAGGGAGCAGAATTACTTCTTGCTGTGCGCGGTGAAGGAGGTTTTCGAATGCAGTGATGCCGGACTGGAGGAGTGCGATGCGAGATTTGAAAACTTCGAGGGCGGTACCTAGGGAGACAATTGCGAGAGAAGAAGAATGAGAGCCTTGTTCTTCTGGCGTGGAATCTTGGAGGTGTAGCGGGGCAATCCGGAAATAAGAGAGTCCATTACGAGAAATTGGTAACTTGGCGCGGGTGCCGAAGGGAACCGAGTCTGCTGTCTGTGGACCGATGGTTGGCGCACTGATGGCTTCGGTGGGAACGTTTTGCTTCTTTTGAGGCGGCTCGGTTGCGCTCGGGCACAGTGGATAGGCACCATGGAGGTCCTTGTCTTGCGCCGCACCGCTCGATCTTCGCTTCCTCTTCCTCCTCCTCTTCCTCTTCCTCGGCTGTTTTGAATTTTTCAGCGCATTCTCCATTTGACCAGTTGGCTTAGCGTCCTGGTTTTCCATTTCTGCCGGATTATGCTTGACGTTGCCACGCAACCTTGGCTTCTCTCTTACCCTCGTAGGTTCCATGGCTATCATTACAATTCTCACTACGAGTTAGTGGAGAGAAATAAGAGTGTTGAGTGGAAGAATGGTAGTGCTGCTGTAGCAGAGGATATAGAGTGTAAATCATCGTCACCACTGATGATGGAGCGAAGAAGGTAAAAGCACGTAGCCGGCAGTGAAGTGAAAGCATGGAGACGACAAATTACTACTTGAAAAAAATCCGACCGCAGGAAGCACTCCGATACGGATATTGTAGACTGCAGAAAAATCACAGAAATGTATGGAATGAAGGTCTAAGACAGAAAGAAAGAAGAATGCATACCACGTTTCGCCATCAGCCATTCGTTGTCCACCGCTCCATACTCCTCCTAACCCCCTCATCTTGCTCCAAAACAGGCATATACCCCAGTAGCCTTTTCGCCTTCTCGCTACTCCAACAAAATCCCACATCCAACATTTCATTATCCTCCCTTGTAACTGTTGGCCTCACATACCCACCCCAGCGTGAAAGCCCAATACACCCAATCCATCACACTAGCAAACATCCTCATGACCTAAAAAGGAGCAGCCTGAATCTCCTCTTTCGCAACAGGGTACCCTCCTGCAGCGCAGCATTTCTGATTGAAGTCAAAAAACAGCGTAGGATTGTCGTCGGTGATGAAATACGCCTGTCCGTCTGCATCTGCCACGCTAGTGACCAGAGCTTTGGCCGCGAGGATATGCGCTTCGGCCGCGGAATCAACGTACACGTATTCCCACACGCGCTCGTTGAGGCTGACTTGCGTCTTGTGCTGGCCTTTGCGGATGCTGGCTATGAGTTGTGGGAAGAAGTTTGGATCGCCCTTTTCGCCATAGACGAGGGGGAAACGGATGGCGGTCTTTATGTCCGCTCTGTTTGCTGAAAGAACGGCGATTTCGGCGAGGGCTTTAGTTTTGCCGTAGATGTTGTTGAAGACTGTGGCATTCCAAAGTTGTCACTCTTCTTTGATAGGGTTCAAGAGTCCAAGGGAGACAACTGGGCGGTAGGTAGAATTGGAGCCTGTATATACAATCCCCTTCGTCTCTTTGCACGAATTTGCGGCGTTCAAGAGATTTTGTGTTCCAACTACGTTGTGGCCTCATGAGCAGTAAGTGGGGCTCTTGGAGCGGGTGCGGCGGTGTGTATCACGGCTTGCGGTTTCAACCTCGCGAACATGACATTGCCAGCTTCCTGGTTGCTGATGTCAACAGCATGGTAGAAAAGGCGGCGATTGTCTACGGAAATTGGATTACGACTCGTGATTGCGATATGGGAGGCCTGATTCTCAGCAAGAAGGCGTCGCACGATGTGCACACCAAGAAAGCCAGAACCACCAACGATGAGAATGGTGCCGGGAGGGAATTCGGTTATATTAAAGATGAGGTGCTCTACGAAGTACTGAGAGATTTCGGGATTCTGCCTCGGGATAATGTTTGACATATGTCACGGCCAGCCCCTTGTTAATACCACCACCAATCGACGCCGCACTAACCTCAGAGAGGCTTTTCGCACCGCCAAACCAGGGGCGCTGAGTAAGACGGAATCCTCCGCCACGTATCTTGGCCGACCTAACGTCAATGAATACATAACTGCGCGTTTAACATTACCGTAGGTTCAACACTTAATTTGTAAGCCCAGGACACTATACAGTGCCGTGGATATGCTACTGACTAATCAGTCCGTCACATGTATATCAACTGTCCATGTCTCACACCCATCAAACATATATACATATACACAATACGCATCTTAATACCTTTTCTGCCACACCCTGCTTACATAATTCTAGCCAGGTTTTAAAAGGATCCTATTAGGCGTATGTTGCCCAGTCGCGTATCTGCTAGCGTGGACTATACCCTGGAAGGGATATGTTCTATGAGAAGCTGTAAGTTTATAGGGGACTTCCGGAAGCACAAGGTCGAAATAAAAGCTTTCGTTAAAGCTTCATGCACAAGTCTATTGTCCCAGAATCTGAATGTCAACCCACCACCTTCTCAACGATGGGCCTCACAAGGATGCCACAACTCACTACCTCATATGCCGCTGCCTCATAGACGCTCAACTGGCACTCTACTTCTTCTGCTCTTTATCCGAAACGCATACCCTGTTACTATATCCCACCCGTTTACATCTACTATTGTTTCATGACGCTTGAAATTCCTGATCTTCCTACTATGTGCACACGCCATCGCTAAATAGGGATCCTCACAAAGCTCTAGGACACCTATAAGCTTGTATTTGTGCCAGAATATGGGGACAGCAAAAGCACCGCTGCTAGTGCGCATTCCCACTGGAGCAGTGAGGCCACTTCTGCAGTGTATGAGAAGAGGCTCTGCTCTCTTCGCATTTTGGCTTCAGTTGGGTGAATAAATGAATAAATGGGAAAACGGAGTCTACTATGCGAGAGTATCCCGGGGGAGGGGGGCTTCCTATAACGACGGCCTCCTAAGACAGCCTGAATAACGGAAGCTCTCCTATCTTGGGTTGGGCAAAGGGAGGTCTGCGATGGGAAGCCCTCGGTGACAATCTCACTCGTGCCTTCGCTGAGACTTTCGCTGAGACTTTCGCTGAAACTTCTACCATTGTCTTCGCACATGGAAAGATCAAAGAGCGGCATTGCTAGATATGATGAGGTGTGTCTATAAGTTGCAAATAGAAGTGGTATAAAAAAATTTAAATGCAGAAGGCGATTCACGATGGAGAAGGCTGTTAGACGATGGCTGCACGATTCAACTTAGGTGTTGACGATTACCTTGGCTACTAAGAGTGTCATTTTCCAATTAGGAACCTGCCCTTGAACCTTAAACCAGGATCGGGGAGAGCAGAAAGGTCTCAAGACGTTACTAGAGAAATACACAACCCGTCACTCAACACCCACAACCCAATACACCTGTACCCACACATCACCCAATAAGCCATAATTCCCCTGCGGCGGCTCCACAAATCCCTTACTCGAACCCGCGTCCGCACTCCCCGGACTCTCCCCACTACTCATCAGCTGCCACCACATTGGTCTTAAAACGTTACCCAGCGGCGTGGAAACCACAGCCTCCACTGTATTCATCCCATCTACGAGATAGGAAGATATGTCTGCGCGCGCAGATGTCACATCTAGCGGTGGGAGAGATTTTCCGTTCACAGAGGCACGGAGAGTGTGGTAAATGGGGCCGAAAGATAGAAACGCACCGTCTGGCGTGGAGTTAGAGGCATTGGATAAAGAGGCGGGTGGCCAGACAAAGTTGGTAGAATAGTATCCGCGTCCCGACACATTTTGCAGCCCGGGGATATCAAGCCACGGAACGAGAGTGGGGAGGTAGTGAGTGGTGTTGTGCTTGAGGGCGCCGTATGTGTAGTTGTAGAGGTCGAGTGGAGGGTCCCAGTGCTCGACTATGAGAGTCCAGTTTGACAGGAGGAAAGTGGTAGAAGGGGGCGCTATCAGGGTTTCTGTAGAGCCGGTGGATGTTATGCAAGTTGTGTTTCCTGCGACCTTGAGATGCAAGGTGCCGTTCACGGCAGTGACGTCGAGAATGCCGTCAGAGGCACTAGTCAAATGAAAAGAGGTACTGTCAATCTCTAATGAGGGTGGAAGGAATGCAACGACAGTCGACTCATTTCCCGCTAGTCTGAACGGTATAATCGTGGACGTATTAGTCGTGGTGTAAATTAATATTGGTTTCTTTTCTCCCGTCCAGGCATTATACTCATAAGGAACCTTGGTAGACTGAAACTCAATGGTCCCTTCTGATGTGCCTTGACCCTGTGGCAAGTGCATCGCATCATTGTACACAAAGACGTAGTCGATATCTGAAACCGTGTCCGACCGCCAATATGTGTACCACGACGCATTCGTCGATATCCTTGTCAATGGCTGGATGCCAAGAAAAGCCATGGTAGAAGCCAAAAAATATGACGATGTAACATGGACGTTTGGCAATCTCGACATCGTATCCAAATCGCGCAGAACTTGGCGGAGCACAGTGGGCGCGAGCGAACCCAACACAATTGACGGAACACCACCCGCGAGAACGATCGGAAGCCCAGCGTTGGCGAACTCGATGAGCCTTGTCACTCCATCAAGCGTCAGAGAATCGTTTGCTCTTACAACAAAAGCCTTAAAGGCCTGCGCATCGGGTGCCAGCACGCCATTCACTACTTTAGCCGCTGGAAGTTCCAAATTATCAGGACTGAGATATTCATAAGAGTATCCCATTTCTTCCAGGTCGGTGGGTTCGTACGTTCTCGCTTCAATGTGGCCAGGATACACTGTCATTTTCTGCCAAATGGCGATGTCCAAGCGTGGGATTCCCGATTGGAAGATCCAGTTGTTCCGGGCGATGAAATCGAATTGATCTCGATAGAAGTCCCATGCTGGCTCATGCGGACCGTGCATGCCGGAGTATTGGTAGTTGAATGTTGTCCAGGTTGGCCATGTGGTGTTGCCGTACTACACAGTACGTATAGTTAGTAAAAGTCCCATATCGCGAGTAGCGAGCGAAAGACTGACCTGCCCAGAGTACGGAAACCCATGAAACACAAATTGATTCACCGACCCCGCATAAGAGCGTTTCACTTTCCATAGAATTTCAGGGAGTGTCTGCGCATAAGCTTCTCCACGCACGGCGCCACATTCCGAAGAGATGATACGCCGACGCGCAAGATTTGCTGGCCCAGAGTACTGGCGATAGCCGTCGATAAGATCGCTGAAATCGAGAGACTCAGTCTCTGGGGCGTCCACGGTCGGGATGTTTGCTAGCTGCGAGGAACGTTAGAGGTTACTCTTGAACAGCTGTGCGAGAAAACTCACCATGTCCATTGGAAGGTTATACGACAGCTGCGCCGAAAATTGTAGGCCTAAGTACTTGTTTACCCATTTCTTGACCTCGGATTCGTACATCTGGTATTGCGTGGCAAGCTAGGAAATATCAGCATTACTCACAAACCTGCTGCAAACACAAACAAACCGTGGCTCGATAATCAGCAATATGACTATTCCCCTGGCCTGGCTCATCCGTAACCCACCACACCCCTGGGTTCGATTGTTTATACTTGCCATTCCGATGAAACAGAATCGGCAGCCACTTGTTGATCGAGTAATGATGCTGTTCTTCGAAAATACTAGAGAGGTTCTTCGTCCAGTACACATTTGCCTCGATCTCGACACTGTCTTCCCATCCGTAGTTCCCAACATCCTCTAGCAATTCTTTGGTACCATTATTCAGAATGTGCTCTTCCCAGAACTTGGTCATGACGCGCGCCCCAAGAGCGGAAAAGTGATCAACAGCATAGGAACCGTTATTGATGTAGGATCCTGGCGCGGTCTGCGGGCCTTTTATTTCGAGAGGGCCTTGTTGCGCCCGATAATGTGATTTATAGAGGTAAATGGCGAACACGATATGGTTCTGTGCTGTAGTTGATGCATTCACGTGTGAGAAATCCAAAATAAGATGCCCAGAATCGTCAACCTGCTCGGTAATGTCTGTGAGGCTGTCGGCAGACAAAGTGTACTCCGTGCGATCGAGCGCGCGGTCTCCTGGAAGTCCCCCGGAAGGATCGAAGGAAGTGATGTTCTTGACGCCGAGAACGGTACCAGATACAGCAGCTTGCAGAGTTCCAAGACCCCAGCCTGGGAGCACTCCATCGAAAGTGCCTCCAATCGGAACAGTGACATTGAATGCGGATAGGTCCCACATCAGACCCTCGCTGTCCCTTGGCGCAGGTACGCCAGTTCCCTGATTCGGACCCATTGCGAAGTCCATAATCAGATCGTTGTCCTTGTGTGCTTGTACAAAGGCCTTGAATACAGTATCTAAGTGAGTCAGTAATAATTTTAAGCTCTCCACAAATGACTTGATTTCTTACGCCATGTCGGTGTGCCAAAGCCATACTCAGCCCAGTCTACAGGAGCATACGTTCCACGTCCAGCACCGTTTGAAGGCGGCCCACCGTACAGGTAGTACCCAAGCAACTCGAGTCCCCCAGCGCCGACATCCCGGGCACGCTTCACATCCTTGGCGACCACTTCTATATCAACGGAGGCATCAGGGATCCAGTATCGGAACTTTGGTCGCACGTTTACTGAGGGATTCCCAAACGTGCCCTTGTCGACGACTGCATCAAACGATGGATCTGGTACTGTTTTCGCGAGAGCCAAGCCGATGGCGATGGTCACCAAGTAGAGCTTTAGCGAATGCTGTAGGAACCTTAGTACGAAGTATCACGATATTTGGCAGTACTCACCATCTCGTTCGCTTCGTTCGATTAACATCAAGTGCATCTTCTTGGCGGCTGGCTGTTGACAGCCAAGAAGATTTAAGTAGCAATTTAATAATCCATGCTCCCCACATGTGCGGCAAAATTGATACTTGCAACGAGCCTCAACGGGCTCCGGGGAAGCATTGGCCCGGGACTTTTGCGGGGAAAGACGATAAGGCGCAGAAGCGCGACGGAGCTTTCATAGGGAAAGACCGAGGCTAGCTCAAAGAATCAGCACATGATTCTTAGAAAGATTCTCCGAAAATTAGCAACTATTCCGCTTCTAGGAAAAAGCGGTCGGGTCAAATTCACAGTGAGATCCTTAGCAGCCTCTTGTAGTAAGAACTACTTGTAGAACGTAACCTTTATTACCAAATTTTCCGTGATGTCTATATACGTTGCTCCCCATTCTCCTTCACTATCCCACCAACTTTTCTGCACAATTTCAGCACTTTGTCCTCCAACTCCAGCCATACTTCAAACCCCTCGCCGTCACACTCAACCCCATCCCACACGCCGTACTCGCCCCTGCCCAGCAAATTGCGACCCTATATCCACCTACCTTAACCAGCGCACCTGCCAGTGGCCCGGCAACCAGCGCCGCAACCCCAATAACTGCAAACGCCATCCCCAACCTCGTCCCCGTCTTCGTGATATCATTTGACAATGCCGCAACACTCGTCGGAAACAGCGCTTGAGGGGCCGCACTCGCAAGCCCGTAGAGCACGGTGAAGACGTAGTAGGAAGGGGAGGAGGACACAGCGAGCCAGGTGAAGATGAAGACTATATCAAGGCAGAGGGAGAGGAATATGGTATTCATGACGCCGAGATAGCGGTCTGCGATAGTGCCGACAAGGAGGCGTGATGGGATGCCGCAGCCGTTAACGAGGATGACGAGGTTGAGAGATGAAGAGTAGGACATTGAAAGTTCGTCGGTGGCGTACGAGGCAATCTGGCGCAGCATTGTTAGCATACGTGCACATGATGGAATGCAGCGTATAGTATGGTTGTATCTGTAAAGGAACAAATCCAGGAGCTGCTTGCCCAATGGCCAAGATCTAACCACAGGACAAGAAGAATATTGCCCTACGCTGTTTTCTTCTACGCGCTAGCTGGTAGCATCATTGCTCTTGTGATTTTGCCATTGCAGGTGAGATAATCATGTTGAGGATTGTAGAGGGGAAGAAGATGGCGGGAGTGGAGAGAAAGTCGAAGCTATACGCACGTAGTAAAACGCAAAGTAAACCGGAGGGATCAGACAGCAAAACGCTAGCACCTGAAGCACATACGGCGTATCCCTCAGCGCGTCCCAGTCGACCATCGGTCCACTCTTCCTCGGGGGTAGTCTCGCTTTCATGAACGTGATCACGACGGCTAGAGACACGACGTTGATAAACCCAAGCACCCGGACCGTCCAACCAAATCCCACCTTACCGAGCATCTCGCGGACAACAAGCGGGTATATGATGCCCCCGAGCGCATTTCCACTCGTGACAATGCCAATAGCCATGCCCCTCTTCTTCGCAAAATATGTTGACACTATTCCCATCACTGGCACGAAAAATATACCTCCTCCAACTCCTGTGCAAATGCCTTGGGTGAGCAGCAACTGCCAATAGTTCTTCGCGAGACTCATGGTGAAGATGCCAACTAACTGCAACGTTATTCCCAAAATAATGGTCGGCCTAAATAAGCCAGCGTCGAGAGCTCTCCCAGAGAACAGCCCTAGAATAAAAAGAATAGACGCTTGCGTAGATCCTATCCAAGATATAGTGGACGGACTCTGTGGTAATATCTCTTCATAGTACGTCTGGAAAGCGCCAAAAGAGTTCACGAAGCCCCACGTGTTCATGATAGCCAGCCAGGCACAAAAGACCTGTATCCATGCTTGAAGACCGCCGTCTGGTGGAGGGCCGGGATTCGTAATCGATTGAGTTGTGAGGTACGAAGTGACTCTTCCGATGGCTGCTGAGGTTGCGGATTTCGCTTTTGAAAGGGGCGGTCCTTGGGCGATTGGTGAGAAGGGTCTCGACACTGGGTGTGAGTCTGGTACCTCAGCTTTCTCAACATCCATGATATCTAATGTCAACAAAAAAAAGTAACCAAAAATTGAGGTCGAGGTTGCATCTGGGAATGATGAAGGCAAGCAACCAAATACATTAGTTAATTGAGTCATTTTTAAGAGTTTGCATCCGTTAGTGTAGGGCGCGAAGTTAGTTGCCGATGTTCCGAAGGGTGAGGGGCAGATGCATTTCCGTTGCCGACTAGCTGATAGGGTATTGCGATAGGAGAAAGAGCGAAACACGGCAATAGACGGCGAGTATGTAGGATTCAAGTGGGACTCGGGCGTTTTCCGCACATTGGGATGGACGTTGAATGATATGAGCCAGAAAAGTAGGTTAGCCGAATCTCCGATGTCGGAACATGTTTTCAAGTTTATCGTTGATGAGTCGAAGCAGATATCAGTTTGTGCTGAACGAAGGTAGTTTAGTTCGTAGATTTAATCCTTTGAGATCATTGTGGATGGAGGAACGTTCGCACCTACCATACTAGCACATGCATAATTGTGTAGAAATGGATAGCTTTGTTGAAAACATCTCCGACTTAGAGATAGACGCCGAGTTACACTTTGCAACTAATAAACAAAGCTCTGTGCACATTGCATCACCTCGCCAGTTGAGAAAACTACTATTCGCGAGGGGAGCATTTCTGCTGTGATCGATATGGCTTTTAGCATATAGGACTCTTCGAGGTAGCACGAGATGGTAGAATTGAAAGCTGTGTTTGGCCGCGGACTATTGTGTCATACGCGAAAATGTCTGAAGGATCGCGCTGACTCAGAGTATCGACCTCAATGAGGTATGAGGCTGCGAATCCAGATGATTGGGCTTTATCAATCTGCAGGCAGTATTTTAGTCCTTAAACGAGGAACCAGCAGCAGCATGCGCTGGCTGAGTTCACCTCTTATGCACCTGGTAACATCTTGATGCCGAAGAGTTAGCAGCAGAAGTGAGTGTCGAATCATTGACTTCGCGCTGGGTGAGAGTAGGGCTGTCGAGAAGCTCATGAATGCTCTTTCTCCTTCTCGGTTGCTCGTCTTGATATTTATTGATATCAACACCGGCAAAACGGGTGACCAGCTCTAGATCCCGCTCATGGCTCCCTGCGATTGTGTATACCCACTTAAGTTCGAACTTCTTCCACCATCGATTGGGAAGATATGCTTCGCTGGACACAATTAGCACACCTTCAAGAATGGCAAGGAAGCCACACGCACAGCAGATAGTAGTTGTCCCGATGGTATGGAAACTCGAGGCTTAATGGGCCGGGCTTCTCGAGGAACTGGTCTGTTCCTCTGGCTGCCTCTTCTTCCGTCATCTCGACGTGTTTCCTCTTGTTGCCTTTATTCTTGGCGTGCCTTCGTATCGACCGAATGGTGCTATTCAGATGTGTTTCCAAGATGCGGGCATGCCAGAGCGACTCGGTCACAGCTCTGCGGGCGATTTCCGCATTCCGCGCTACCAGCTTCTCATTCCATTCGGTCACTTGACCACGGGGAGGCATCGGGATAGGCTTTCCTGTGTCGAGGTTCTCCTGCCAGTGGGAAAAGTCTAGGGCTAGGCCAAGGTTGTTCCAGGTCAGGATGCAGGTGAGACAGGTGCAGAGGATTTGCGGGTTGGGTGGTTGCACGTGCGAGTACGGCTTATTGTGGATGCTGAGCTGCTTCTGGCGGACGGGGTCTCTGAGCAGAGCTGCCACTGGGCTACTGACTTCGGATAGTAGCTTTGGAGGAGGAAAGCACTGGGCGAGGATGGCATAGCGCCGTTTGATGATGACATCTCCAATCACACTGGCATTTGCGTGAACGAGGGAGTGGAAGCGGCGGCTGACGAGGGCGAAATTGAACACGTCGCTCGGACGAAGCAGCTTCAGTGCGTCGAGAATGAGCTCCGTGGGCAGCTTGGCCAGGTTGGCCATAGCGGCGCGTTTCTTGTCGCGTGTCGCCTGCTTGCGTTGCATACGCTCGGTGCGCTTGGAGTGGAGGGGAATAGCGGCCGTGGTATCTTCGAGGGGCTCATCTTCGACATCGCTAACATGGATATGGCGCTGTGTGCTAGTGGGCATGGTGAGGCGTTGAGGATTGATGCGAAATGGGCGAAATTTGATCGTGGAGGATCGTGCTGCGCCAAGATTGCTCATGTCATATCACCTCGTTACCAACAACTCTTGAGGACCCCATTTCACTCCACCTCCCACACAAAAATCAAGTTCCATTCAGTTCATCGCATTGAGCTATGCGTTTCCCCCATGCAAAGGGCGTAGATGTTATTCCATTGGTCGCATTGATAACGAACTTTGCCACACCCTAGATGTGGCCAATCATTATCCAAGCCGCCCACGAATGTCATCACGTCTCATGGAGCTGAATTTCTAATCACAAACTTTGTAATCATCACGCTTCCGCCTTTAGTATACCTATCACACTCTTCCAACTCACATTCAATTCTGTATTCCATAACACTCGCACCTGCCAACCAGCATGACAACCGCAAACTTCAAACACATCGACACCACTTCATGCACCGGCAAGCCCTGGACCAAAGTCGACGGGCCAGGCACATCCTTCACACTAGGTGACCACACTCGCCCTGTGCAAAATATTCGCGGCCAGGAAACTTCATTCGGCACCGACGTCTCCGGCTTCGCAGTGTACAACGCGCCCGCGCAAGAGAAGGTTTTTACTAATGATGCTGCTGTGCGCTCAGGTTACTACGGCGAAGTCGAGGCTCTGTTGAGAGAGAGACTACCAGGGATAAAAAAAGTAGTCATCTTCGACCACACAATCCGGCGACGGATAGCAGGATCCCCAAGGCAGCCGGTGCAGCAGGTGCATGTGGACCAGACGCCTGGCGCGGCCGAAGCGCGTGTGCGCCGCCATCTTCCCGCCGATGAGGTGGACGAGTTGTTAAAGGGAAGGTACCAGATCATCAACGTGTGGCGTCCCATCGAAAATCCAGCATCCGATTTTCCCCTCGCGGTCATTGATTGGCGCTCCACCTCCCCCTCTGATTTCGTTCCCGTTGACCTCCTCTATCCCCGGCGGGATAGCCTGTCCCCAGACGATGATGACGACCGCGGAAAGGAGAAGCTTCCAGATCCAGAGTCTTTTACTTCCACGGAGGGGTATGAGGTGAAAGGCGAGACGTTGAGCGTTGCGCCGAACGAGAAGCACAAGTTCTACTACGTCAAGGATATGACGCCCGATGAGGTCATGTTACTCAAGTGCTTTGATTCAAGGGGGGAGGGGATGGAGAAGGGAGTAAAAGGACTGGCATTGAGAACGCCGCACACGGCGTTTGTGGATCCGCAGACACCGAAGGATGCGCCTGGACGCCAGAGTATTGAGGTCAGATGTTTGGTGTTCTATGAATAATGAGTTGAAAAGTGCACCACACAGGTAGGACAGACTGGCGATGAAGCTAGCTATTTGTATATACCACCTCCAAGAACGGCTCAATGACCAAGCTCACGTTATGACAATTCCACCATCTCCATGTATGGTCAGTTGTACCTGTAATGGGACTAAGATTGAAATTGGAAATATGATTTATTGCTCGAAAGATAGTGCGGAAATCACGTGCAATGACCGCTACGGCGTAAGTTGGTTTGTTCCGTCCCTTCCTGGCGTTGACTGGTACTAAGAGTTGTGTAGCGACGGCAAGATCCCGTATAATGACCACCTCTATACCCAAAGCAGTGTCTCGGGCAAGATCGATGAGACCAGGGTCTGCTTCGAGAAACGTGCTCGCAGCAAGGCCGATAGAGCTAGAGCCGAGGCCAAGACGCGTAGGTTGGAGGAGATGGATTCCGATGATGAGGATATGGAAACGAACTCCTGCAACCTACACTTCTTGGCCTCGGCCTTAGCTCTATCAGCCTTGCTGCGAGCACGTTTCTCGAAGCAGACCCCGGTCTCACCAATCTTGCCGGAGACACTGCTGTGGGCATAGAGGTAGTCATTATACGGGATCTTGCCGTCACCACACAACTCTTAGTACCAGTCTACGTTCCTTTTTGTAGCTAATAGGAAGCTGCATAGTGTTAGCAGGTTTAGAAAGGGTTAGGCCAGGTCCTAATGCTTGCCTCAACACGTTTCTCGCCAGATTAGAAGCAGTACGCACACTTAGTGCACCGTACACCTTCCTCCTCCATACCGCGGCGGAGAGTGTCGTCGGTGAGCATAAAGCAGCCTCCAGACTGCTCTTGGATCCCATCGTGCACTATTTTGTTGACGCAACGTACACAAGGGTTGTCAGTACGTTCGTTGGCCTTGGCCGAAGCGATGCGATCGTCTTTGATAGACGGCATGGTTAATTAAAGGCTAGCGGTGTTGGATATGAACTGAGTGGTGTCTATCGCGCCAGATAGGCCTTGTTAGTACCAGACTGCACCAGAATGGGTTAGCCTGTACTCACCTCAATTTTGTCAAAAGGTTGAATCGAAAGTCGAGTTGATTGTCGGAGGAAGGAAGGACAGTGGTGGGGACACGTATATATATATCCAGCCTGGCTGATGAGAGATCGGATGGTGAATTGCGGTCTTTTCTCTCTTCCCTCACCTCTTTCACCTTCCTCACCGTTCATCTTCACCGAGGAGAGCTGCCAGTACGGGATGGGCCATTCTGGGTTAGATTGGCTCATGTTGGGACAGTTGTCCCTGATTCTTCCCGAAGGACCCTGCAACGGTCGGAACTATCGTTGGAGAGCATACAAGGTCTTAAAAGTGAACGGGAGGAGTGCTGGTACGCCATGAAGGAATGGAACTAGGCAATTTTGTCCTCTGTTTCCTCACGGGACGTTCGGATGTTAAGGGAATACTGTAAGGCCGGTTTTGGCCTGTACAGAGGCAATATGGCTCAGATGTCATGTGTTAGCCATTAGTGTTCCCACGCTGCCAATGTGGCTTTGCAGCGATTCGTCTCTCCTACAATACACTCCTATCTACCCCGAAACCTTGCTCTCAACCCTATTTAGTGCGAGACAACCCATCTTGCTTTACATTCCAATATGGGTAGATACAAACCCGAGGAAGATCGGGACATGTCGCATACCACGTGAGAGCAAGTCAAACGATGGTGTTGTCCTTCAACGATGGAACAGCTCAAAAGCATCATTGTCCACATTTGGAATGCTATGTAGTGGGCCGAATTTGTAATCGGAGTTGGGTCATAAGAGATATGAAGAATAATCTCAGACAACATGGAGAATGATGAGAAGCACTAGAAACCCTGCTCTCTCTGGCTAGGGCTGCTCCGCACAACGAAGGTTGCATACAACCATCCTAGTCCAGAAAGGAAGATGAAATCTGAAGACCTGAATAGAAGATGGAAAAGTAGATTTTTTAATTTATATAAACTTTTGAAAGCGAGTGTACATGTGAGTAAAAGTTAGAAGAAGGTAAATGTGCACCCCAGAATTAAAATATCTGCTCAGCAGGTCCGAAAACAACCATCTCATCTTGTGGGAAGAACGCAATTTATTACGTCTTTTCATGCTATCCCCTAAAACCTCAACAATCATTACAGACGTATCTTTTACATCCAGTAAACAACGCCCCTCTTTCCAAGCCTCTGTCCTCTCAAGGCTTGAGCCGCATTGTCATTTGGCTGTGCATCACCGAACCCGCACCCTCCATCGCGCTCCTGCGCTACAACCGGACCAGCACATTTTCCTGAGTTGAAGCCGCAGCAGCCCAACGCGCAATCGGCATCGGACGTGCAAGCTCCGGTGATGAACTGGGTTCCAGGTGTCGTTGCTGGCGCGGGAGCAGCAGCTGGGGCAGATGCGGCCGCTGGAGCAGACGCGGCCGCTTGAGCATTTGGGCTGTTGCCTTGAGCAGTCAATCGGTTTGGCTGAGCCTCGCCGAATCCACAACCTTCACCCCTTTCTTGAGCTGGGATAACTGCAGCGCATTTCCCAGTCTTGAAGGCACAGCACGTGGACGCACAGTCCGCGTCAGCCGTGCAAGCACCAGTGATGAATTGGGTTCCAGGTGCCTTCACTGGAGTGGTGGCCGCGGACGGTACAGGGGCGGCGGCTGCTGCTGCTTGTGTATTTGGAGCATTCCCTTGGGGAGTCAGCCTGTTTGGCTGAGCTTCTCCAAATCCACAGCCTTCGCCTCTTTCTTGGGCGGGGATAATTGCAGCGCACTTTCCAGTTTTGAAGGCACAGCATGTGGACGCACAGTCCGCGTCAGCCGTGCAGGCTCCGGTGATGAATTGGGTTCCAGGCGCCTTCGCCGGAGTGGTGGCCGCGGACGGTGCAGGGGCGGCGGCTGCTGCTACTTGTGCATTCTGGACATTTCCTTGGGCAGTCAATCTGTTAGGTTGAGCTTCCCCAAATCCGCAGCCCTCGCCTCGTTCCTGGGCAGGAATAACTGCAGCACATTTTCCAGTTTTGAAGGCACAGCATGTAGATGCGCAATCGGCATCTGCTGTACATGCGCCGGTGATAAATTGCGTGCCTGGAGCTTTGGCGGCTGAAGAAGCAGCTGGAGCAGGTGCTGCTGGGGCAGGTGTTGCGGCGGCGGCAGGCTGAATGGAGACGGAGAATCCAAGAGCTTGCGCAGCGTTCGAGTTAGGTTGGGCATCGCCGAAGCCGCACCCACCGTCACGCGTCAAGGCAATGACCGCGCCGGCACATTTCCCAGTGTTAAATCCACAGCATCCTGCTTGACAGTCGGCATCCGATTTGCATGGTCCAGTGATGAATTGGGTGCCGTTACCGGCGACGAAGAGACTGAGGCTTAGAAAAGCAGTGATTTTGAGAAGAGGTGCCATATTGGAAGTTGAGATTATGCGTTGGTCTAAAAAGAAGGTAGTGCTGTTGTAAGGACCGGCCGGCTTCTCCAGGAAGTATAAAGAACAAGAGAAGAAGAGAACGTGAGGAATGGTAGATTATGAGATGCGATGAGATGAGATGTTGGAAACAATCTCCAAGAGTGTTCTTATATCAAGCACTCCTATCCAGACCTCCCCCAGGGTAGATCAGGCTGACACTGCGGACCATGGTCAGGGATAGACGCCTTGTCCCGAAACAGTAGAGTGTGCCTGGGTCCTTGCAATTACACTAAACAGTGTTACCATTCACGCGGTGGCAAATGCTCGATGCTCTGAGGTTGCATACAGAAGGATCAGCAGCGGTAGCATGCTGGATGTCATGGGTTTGGCGCCGGTGTTGTTTGCGAATGAGGCAGCAGAGACGACATGGTGCCTGTGGTTTGGAAACAGCCAGAGCCCAGAATAGGGGGCAGGAGTTCAGATGATGCATCTGGGGTGTCTTTTCTGATGGTGGCGTGGCGGGGAGGGAAGAAGAGCGAATGTGGCGGGTGCCGTGCTCGATGTGGGGTCGTCGGCGGGTGAATGTTCCGGCAGCAATTGGCCAATCAGAACCGCCTCAACTCATTCACCAACAAGTCCGACGTCGCGTTCCCATACCCCGAGCTCCGTGCCTTACACCGCTCAGGTTTCTTCTCTGTCTGAAATCTTTGCTCTTCCTCGTTGAGATGAGCTACTGTCTTCCTCATTCGTTCCTCAGTCGCGTGCTCCGGCTGAGGCGTGCGGACAGGGGTCAAACCTATCCGGTTTCACAGCCCAGCTTGCCGCTCACAGCGTCAGAACTTTGTATCAACCGTACTTATATGGATAGTACTCGCCTCGTTTCTCATGCATTGTTCGCGTTTCTTCATGCCTCAGTCCAAGTTTGGCCTTTTGTCCTTTGGTTTGCTGCTATTGTTTTGGCGCCCGATGCTGTGCCTTGCCGCCTGCTGACATTCCCAGCATAACCGCCCTCTGTATTTCGAGATCTCCTCCACGATCGAATGTCCATGGTTGCAATCCATCAAACAAACGATTTGCTTCCCGACATGAATTCGGCCGGAAGTTCCTCGAGCCGTTGCTGCCACGCTCGCTTCGACTTACTACCTGCTACGCTCTATCTACAGTGATCATTGATCTTCTGCCAGTTAGTATGAGAAAATGGCTTCAGCATTATGGGGAGGCTGTCTTGTTTGGCGACAAATCAGGTCTATGAATCGCGGCGATCACGTGATTCGCTCTCGTGCGAATGCCTCGACTTCCTATGCCTCACGAGTGCGCTAAACGATCGCCGTCCGTCCATATCACCTGTCTCCACTTAGGACCGAGCCCTCGGAAGCATGCTAGTCAAGCAAATTCATGCCTTCTGGGACCAGGCTACCACGGTCACTCTGTTTTGGAACCAAATACATGGTAGCAGGTTGCCCTTTCATTTTATTTTCTGTTTGGAATCGAATACCATAGTACCTTCACGAATCTGCCTTGCCACAGCCGCATTTGGAATAGCTGGACTGACTACCTGATTCGAAAGGGTGTTCGCCTTCAAACTCTTACTCAATACATAATTCCCCTTCTTAAAGATATCCCCTACAACACTTCATGCCTCCTTCTGAATCAAAGCTTCCCGTCGCGACTTGCTGTTTGGATCCAAATACGGCCGTTCGCCCAACGAAACCGCTCTCTGTCCTGTCCTAGGTCCTAGGCCTTGGTAATCGTATGTAGCCGTGTGATAGACACTCCTATTATCCCATATAGCTTCTTGGTGTCAGCAATATTACTTTATTAAAATTGGGGCTCATTACTCACCGAGGTCGTTTACATTCTGCCACCGATGCCTGACCTGCAAATCGTGGTTTTCTACAATCAACTGGACAAACCAGTCCAAGGCCCTTCGACTCTCTTCTTGCGTGAGACCATTGATCTGCTGGACATGGTGTCCCACAGCAAAAATTGACTTCCATCCCGTCACGGGATTTGTTCGGATAACTGGGTGGATGGCCTCCAGATTTGTGCCAACGTTCTCTGGCGCACCTCGGGGTTTGCTGTACAGCTCGAAACCATTCTCCTTGGCACTCAGGCCGAAACCGGGTTGGGCGTAGGTGGCCGTGAGGCTTTCGAAGAACTTCTGATACGGTTCAGATAGACGGTCGTACAATTCATACCCGGATGCCCACAGAGTGTCTATGGTTGTCTTGTTAGCCGCAGTTGTTCGCCTTGTCTCCACAGATGGGTACTCACCACCTCCAGTCTTCGGCAATTCGGTCAGTCTTAATAATGCATAGTCGCTAGGAATAGGCTCAAAAGTGATGTCGCTATGCCATCCCTCCTTCGCGCTCTGCTTCTTCTCTGAGAAATTGAGGAAGCGGTTTTTGTAGAGCTCCTTCGCCTGCTCGGAACTGATTACGCTAATCTCATCGTCCTTTCCACCAAGTCGGCGACTAGAATTGCTGACGGGATGGATGTGCAGTTTGGAAGATGCAGGTTTGCCGGATTGTTCGCCAAGACGCTGGGCCAACTCTTTCTGCAAGTCATTGTCCAAGTCGTCCTGCTTGCGAAAGAATACAACACCTCGCTGAGAAACTAAAGACAGTCAGACCAAGAATCAGATTTGACCGATAGACTCACTAGTGATAGCAAGGTCGCGGATCAACTCGTCCGAGTTCGGTGCTCTAAGCAAGTCTTTTAAGTTCAAATCGACAAATTCTCGACCAATGACTGGCGTGACATCGAAGGACTTGTACTGATCAAGGAGGCCCTTTAGTTGGAGAGGCTCTTTGAGGGTTGGCACTCCCTCCAGATGCTTTGTCTGGACGGTGACGGTCAGAGTTTGGGTTTCGGTTTGGGTGGCCATGATGAGGGGATTGTATGAGTTGTATCCTGATATTGGAAACTTCACAGGCTGATGCTTTTTTCTCGCCGACCTGCTTGCTTATATATCCATATGCACTCCTCATAAGTCATAATGACGAATGAGTTCAGTTGCTGGCACCAGTCCACAATGTCTTTCTCACTGACATTGCATCATCGCATCATAGCAGGGTTCCCATATGCGACGCATATTGAACTTACTTCGCACGTCCATCCAGTTACTCCTGTTGGTCGCGGGGCAACCTCTTTTCCACATCGAGAGAGCACAAGTTGCAGTGCAGAGCTGTTGCTGAGGGGTTGTGTTCACGAAATGTGGGGTGGAGATGGCGTGCGAGCTGCGGCGAAACAATTTTCCGAATCAGTGGATGTCAAATCCAGCCTTGACACCTCAATCGCTTTCAAGTCGGCTCGACTGGCAAGATCTCATTTACAGCAGGATCACGGACACTGCGCTTCGTGACAATGCATTCACACTGGTGCTCTTGACAGGGGTTTGTAAGCGCGATACATTCTACGCTTAGGTCCTGGAGATAGATGGATTTAGGACATGTTGCCCCGGACTCGCTTCCGCATGATGCAAATGTTCAATATAACGAACTTCTATTCGCTAGGTTTGCTACTCGTCTTCCTTATCGCAATTGTATCATTCTCGCGCAATATCACAACCACAGTTCACCACCTCTGGCCCCGACATCGAAGCCTCATTCTCGCCTACCCTTACAGCGATCACTCGTCCCGCGCAGTGGCAATGGAAGTAGGCCTAGACTTCATGGCTTTTGCGACATGAAAGATGTCGCTAAACTTAAGAGAAGCCACTGCGTTTTGAGAGTTCGTCAGTGCTCCACGATGTTTGCTTGTATCGTTACCGAGACGAAGCTTCGGGAATGGTCACTTCAATGTTTACCTTTTGTGGCAAAATCTCTGTCTAATGCTTGTCTACTTAGACTTCTGCATTGGTGGCAACAGAGAGCGCTGACCACTCAAGATGCGGCTATGTAGCTTCTTCCGTTGAAGCTTTCCAACCGTTCTTTCATTGCTGATGCTGCCAAGGGCAATATGCCCAGTTCCAGAAACCAATTTGAATCACACATCGCAAAAGGTGCAATTTAAAAAAGATGAGGATTAATTTCCAACAATCCAGGTATCGCACTTATCACGGCAAAGTACGCTTTGATGGTGGAGGCGTTTAGAAACGATGTTTCCATAAAAATAACCTACATGCAACCTAGATTCTTATCAGCTAGGACTCGCACGTTCTCCATTAGCATCCGACGAACTATTGAGGGTTGCGTCTTCGGGAAACATTTTGTGGAACAATTTGCCATCTCCCCCTCCAATGGCGTATATTCTGCCCGCTAGCCAGGTTCACTTGTGCGGCCCAACAGTCCTAGGATTTATATACCGATGAGATCTTCTCTAAAATATTCTGTGTCACAGTCGACTCCATCTTCACTGGCCTCTGTGTAATCTCTTCCGTCTGTGCTTCACTACCATGACGACTATACTGACAGGGGCCACTAAGAACCCCAACCTGGGTTCGGGAAACTCAAGCTCTACCACTTCCTCAACAGACTACGGCGCCATCGCGACTGGTGTTCTGGAAAAGGACCAAACTACAGTCATCGTCTCGGAAGATATTCCACCGCTCGGTGTTGCAACTGCCGAACGGAGGTTTTGGTTCCAAAGAGCCAAGGCGTATGATCCAAATGCAATCGCTACTTTGGTGGGCATCATCATCCAGCCCTTAAGTGCTTCATGTTTAATGCTACACAGCCTAGCGTTTATGACAACCCGGATACAGCGAAACAGTATCTGCCACGTTCAGATTGGTATGCCCCCTTCTTTTGACACCACTGTAATCGAGCTAACAGACCCAGGGAGAATCTTAGCCGATTTAATCCATTGGCACGATGGACTTGGGGTGAAGAACACAAGCTCATCCGCAAGATTGATATTCGTATCATGATCTTTGCCTGCATCATGTTCATGGCTCTCGAACTTGACCGCGCCAATATCCAGCAAGCCAACACGGACAATTTCCTGAAGGAGTTGCATCTGACCACGAATGGTACATGCCAGCAGCTAGGCTGAGGATATGAAATTGCTGCTGACTCACTCAGACTATAATCTCGGGAATACTGTTTTTAAATTGAGCTTCCTCTGCGCTGAGCTGCCTTCTCAACTGGTTAGCAAGTGGATGGGCCCCGATCGCTGGATTCCCATGCAGATGATTCTGTGGTCCGTTGTTGCGTCATCTCAGTTCTGGCTTAGCGGGCGTACAAGCTTCCTGGCCTGTCGTTCATTGCTGGGTATTCTACAAGGCGGCTTTATCCCTGATGTACTTGCCTCTATTCTCAATCTATATCCCGGACTAACGAATAATAGATCATCCTCTATCTTTCGTACTTCTACAAGCACCACGAACTCTCTCTTCGCCTCGGATTCTTCTGGACCGCCATGAGCATTGCCGATATTCTTGCCGGTTTCCTTGCTTACGGACTATTGCATATGAGGGGAGTTGCAGGATTGTAAGACGCTCTACCCGGTCATTCATGGAAGTTCAGAACTAAAAATTTGCAGATCGGGCTGGAGGTGGCTCTTCATGATCGAGGTATGTATCCCATGAGATGAAATTTGCTTGCCCGGGTGCTGATTAATTATAGGGTCTCTTTACACTCTTCGTTGGCATTTCTGCGATCTTTCTCATGCCGCCCGGCCCCTGCCAGACAGCCAGCTGGGCTCGAGGAAGTAAAGGTTGGTTTACGCCGAAGGAGGAAGAAATCATTGTCAATCGTGTTATCAGAGACGATCCTACCAAAGGGACTATGCATAATCGACAACCCGTGACCCCGAAGTTGTTGTGGAAGAGTTTGATGGACTACGATCTATGGTAAGGTTGTCAGACCCAGTCTTTGGTTTGTTATTGACGCCCAACTCAGGCCACTTTATATCATTGGTCTGCTCTTTCAGGTTCCCATGACTCCGCCACAACAGTATCTTACCCTATCTTTGCGCGGACTTGGATTCGATACTTTCCAGACTAACTTACTGGCAATTCCCTGGACAGTCATTCACAGTATGGCCTTTTCCCTTTAATAGTATAGTCAAGAAGGTTAACACACGCCAGTTTTCCTCATGCTAGGCCTTGCGTATTCGGCTGAGATCTTCCAGGAGTTGACTTTCCACTCCCTCATGGGTGAAATTTGGGTGATACCCTTCCTAGTCTACCTCTCAGTCGCGGATGTTGCCCATGCCAACAAGTGGGTTGTGTGGGGTGTTATTACATTACTTCTGAGCTACCCAAGTGGTGAGCGCCTCCGCATATTTTACCCCACTCCAAGCTAACATCACCAAAGCACACCCTATCCAAGTCGGCTGGAACTCCCGAAACTCCAATGCAGTGCGCTCAAGAACAGTATCGGCTGCAAGCTACAACATGTTCGTTCAAGCTAGTGGTATCATTGCATCGAACATCTATCGAAAGGACGACGCACCAAATTACAAACGTGGCAATAGGACTCTGCTCGGCATTGCAGTTGGGAACGTTGGGATCTACTGTCTGACGAAAGCTTACTATGTTTGGCGCAACAAGTCCAAGGAAACTAAGTGGAACGCCTTGACCCAGGAACAGCAACTAGAGTATCTTGAGAACACGACCGATGAGGGGAATAAGCGTCTGGACTTCCGATTCGCTCACTGATTTGGTTATAGACACTACGGATATAGGAGGGTAAGTATGACGTGAGATGCCGTGGTGTAGATTGGGTGATATATGTGCGCGGACTGATTAGTCTGTAGCATATTCACGTGACTGGTAGAAGTGTGCTTGGCTCACGTATTGTGTTTAAAATTACTCCTAAACAGGTAGTATAAAATAACAGAAATCTAAAAACAACTCCTTAAAATGCAGTTCCAAATCAGTGTTAGCCCTCTATGTTCCATCTCCATCCCAATATCCACGCTATGCAACCATCCTTCGAATGCTACATCGGCAAAATGTAAATTAGAATCTGGTTGTTGTGGTTAACCATGGTTAACCATGGTTAGCTAGGTTAGTGAGATTTGGTGGTTAGTGAGATTACGAGAGCCTCATTTGGCGGGTCGCGATTACCGTGATTAGCTGTGGTTACCACGAGCAATCTATACAGGTATCTGGTTACCCTGATTACCCAGGTTGACTTTATTTGTTATTATAGTATGTATCACTTTAGTAGCAAATTCTCTCCATTACAGAAAGGTTTGTATCAGGTTTTAGAGCTTTGTGTCAAAAACGTATATATTGTTCTATCACACATGCCACTTTAATCCACGCTCACCTTACATGAGCACCCAACGCCCCCAATGCCCCCTAATGCCCCCCAACGCCCAACACAACCATTGTTCAACGCTTGCTGTCCCCAGCAATTCCTGTCTGTTTAGGTTTAACTTTTGTCTAGGTGTATGCTTGCTGTGTAACACCTCATTAGCTGTGTTCCAAACAAGACGTGTTGTTTCTGCGGTCTCCTTAACTTACGTGCTCTATAATTGCCGCGTTTACCTAAGTGGTGTGCTTCTGCTGCGCGCCTGCCTTGTCATAAGAGGCTATTAGTAGCAGAGGATAAAGGTTCAATTAAATATCAGATACTACAGATACAATCTCAGGTGCGATAAATTATCATACAAGACGTTGCGTAAGGAGCTTGACCAGAGGTCCTTCGCGTTCAAATAAATACTTAGCATGGTTCGTGCATCAGGGGTCTGGTTCGTGCGCGGGCTAAGCCTGGTTAGGACTCAGTTTAGTATTTCAGGTTAGGTTAGGTCAGCTAGTTGCCGAGCTCGTCGCACCGCAAGTCAGAATAGGATAATGTGCGCAAAGGGTATTAGTCAGTATTGTGCGCAAGTTCAGGTGTGTGACTCAGAAGTACTGTGCTGCAGAGTACAGTACTTGTCAGGACTGTTGTTCAGGACCGTTGTTCAGGACTGTTCAGGACTGTCGTTCGGGGCCGTCGTTCAGGACCATCATTTAGGATTGGTGTCGCGGTGGTTACTGTGACACAGTGTCATCTTCTCCAAGGTCATACTCTCTAAGCCTGAATGATTTGAGACACAAACAAAAGGTTTCTACAATTTGTATAGTTTGTATATGGTTTGTATGTGTTATACGAGGTGAACACTTACTGGGTCCGGTCCGTACTAAGGCGGTGCGTAAGCGTAGGTGTCGTAGGATTATTCTGTGAGGTTCGAAGACGATGATATAAGACAGAGGGGTGGTAAATCCAATCAATAAATTGACTAACTAACTTGCTGTATCAATCTGGGTAAGAGACGAGTGAAGTTATTTGAGTTGACTACAAAGAGCAAACATAACATAGGAAACTGTCCTCCTTATATATTTCCTCTTTGAACATAGAATCCCGAGTCTCCCATCTTGGCGGGAGACCTGGGAGATTCCCATTCTCCCTATTCTCCCATCTTGGCGGGATCTCTGGGATCCTTCGATTCTCCCAAGTTTCCCCTTCCTTGGCGGGATCTCTAGGATCCTTCGATTCTCCCGAGTTTCCCCTTCCTTGGCGGGATCTCTAGGATCCTTCGATTCTCCCGAGTTTCCCCTTCCTTGGCGGGATCTCTAGGATCCTTCGATTCTCCCGAGTTTCCTCTTCCTTGGCGGGATCTCTAGGATCCTTCGATTCTCCCGAGTTTCCTCTTCCTTGGCGGGATCTCTAGGATCCTTCGATTCTCCCGAGTTTCCCCTTCCTTGGCGGGATCTCTAGGATCCTTCGATTCTCCCGAGTTTCCTCTTCCTTGGCGGGATCTCTAGGATCCTTCGATTCTCCCGAGTTTCCCCTTCCTTGGCGGGATCTCTAGGATCCTTCGATTCTCCCGAGTTTCCTCTTCCTTGGCGGGATCTCTAGGATCCTTCGATTCTCCCGAGTTTCCCCTTCCTTGGCGGGATCTCTAGGATCCTTCGATTCTCCCGAGTTTCCTCTTCCTTGGCGGGATCTCTAGGATCCTTCGATTCTCCCGAGTTTCCCCTTCCTTGGCGGGATCTCTAGGATCCTTCGATTCTCCCGAGTTTCCTCTTCCTTGGCGGGATCTCTAGGATCCTTCGATTCTCCCGAGTTTCCTCTTCCTTGGCGGGATATCTTCTGTCACGTGCCTCGCTTACCTGCGCGAATCCTCGCTGTTCCTTTGCGCCCGCCTGCGCGCCGTACTGCGCCCGTTGACAGGGTTTTGGTTGTTCGTTGGCGGGGTTGGTTCCTCATCTGCAGCCCGCATCTGTGCAACTTCTTCGAACCGTAACAGTATGGCTTGTATGGTTTGTATGGTTTGTATGGTTAGTGTGGTAACCGGTGGTCAACCATGGTTAGTACATGGTTTGGAAAATTTAACCGAATTCCCGATGTACCAAACAAATAAAAATATATGCTATGCAATGTCAAGACTAATTTCAAGACGAAGATAGGTCATTCCCCGTTATTTTCTAATCCAATTCAACCCCCTCTGATTCAGTTGGTAAGTGATACACTTAGATGGAGATTCCATTAGGGACCTGGGCAACTGGAACACTGAAGAGCTTGCAAGCAAGATCGGCAAAGGTGAAAGTCTTGCAGCTGGGGTTGGCCTCGCACTGCTTCTTGCAGTCATCCTGAGATTTGATGTTGGCGGGCTGGCTCAGGGGCTGGGGAGCGGTGGCACGCTTTTGCTGCCTGACTTGTTGTCCGTTAGGGACCTGGGCGACTGGAACGCTGAAGAGTTTGCAGGCAAGACTGGCAAAGGTGAAAGTCTTGCAGCTGGGGTTGGCCTCGCACTGCTTCTTGCAGTCATCTTGAGATTTGATGTTGGCGGGCTGGCTCAGAGGTTGAGGGGCGGTAGCACGCTTTTGCTGCCTGACTTGTTGTCCGTTAGGGACTTGGGCGACTGGAACGCTGAAGAGCTTGCAAGCAAGTTCGGCAAAGGTGAAGGTCTTGCAGCTGGGGTTGGCCTCACACTGCTTCTTGCAGTCATCCTGAGATTTGATGTTGGCGGGCTGGCTCAGAGGCTGAGGGGCGGTGCCGGCACGCTTCTGCTGTTTAGATTGCTTGCCGGATTGCTGCTGGCCAGCCTGGGGGTTGGTTTTGCTGGTGGTTCCCTGATTGACATTGCCAGTGTTACCAGTGGCATCCTGCTTTGAGCCAGTGGGGTTGGCGGTGGTAGGCTTCACAGCCGGGACAGAAGTGCAGGCCTTGTCAAAGGCAACCAAGTTGGTGCTACCCTGAGCAGGAACCTGAGCAGCCGGAACAGCGAAGAGCATGCATTTAATTGTACCGTCGACCATGCCAAAGACAAAAGACTGGCATTGACCGTTGGCATTGCACGAGACTTGGCAAGCCTCTGCGGTTTCAATACCAGTGGGCTGAGAGAGAGGAGCCTGGGAGCCGCTGCCCGTGGGGGCAGAGCCGCAGACATCACGAGTAACGAGATTGCTGATGGGAGAGGCGGCAGAGACGGCCGCTAGGGCGAGGATGGCTGTTAAAGACTGCATTTTGAAGGTGTTTAGATGTTTTTTGGTTGAACTTGAAGCAGAAGAAGATTTTGAAAAAAGAGCTGAAGGAAGAACTGAAAGAGCGTGTAGAGAAGTATTGGTTGGATGATGAGATGGAAGTGATGCGGTGATGATGCTTCTCTCCCAGGCTATCTCGAGCACCTTTATACACAAAATACCCCCTAAGTAGATCATTCCTCATCCCTCCCTATTCAGAGAATTCACATAGACACGTCGTCCATCGTAAGTTTCTCCCTCTTCCTAACCCAAAGTGAACGCAAACGTATGCGTCTGGTCAGCCTCAAGCTGCCCGGTCGTGGGGCAGAGAAGAGGCTGACGTACTAGCCACGAGCTTTGACGCTGTGCCTGCACTGTTGATCTAGAAATCGACGTAATGCCATTCACGGCCCTTGAGTTCATTGGTTATTCTAAAAATAATTGACGTGAAACATACTTGGGATCACTGCATGACAGGGAAGTGGGTACGTCAACAGAAAACTCAACCAATCCCCATAACTTGACCAGGAAGCAACCTAAAACAAGCGTTCGTCAAAGCACTCGGAGAATTCCGATCCAGGTACAAGGTGCCCTGAGCGGGCTTGGCATGGTCTGTGTGTTCTCTCATGCATTGCGTTGATGCATATCCGAGGATCTACCGATTCCACTTCTACACACTCAACAACGAGAGAATATTTCTAAGAACAAGGCAGTGCAGTCTTTGGCATAATATACTATTGGTAGTTACATCAAGTTTCATTCGTAAGCGTGCTCTCGCAGCTCAACCATTCTACATTCGCACGGCCTTCAGTCCTGCGTCTTTAAATAAGGGAAAGAGATTGGTTAGGCCTTTGCAGCTCTCACGAGCCCTATCTTGTCTAGACTACGTCTTCCGTGCTCTCAAACTACCATTCATGTAGAGATTTAAGCAATGATGTTGTATATGGATGAACCAAACATTGAAGAAATTCAGTGAACACAATCTCATCTATAGAGCTTGGTTCTCTCCTACAAAATTGCCTCAACTTGACCCGCGCAAGCGTATTTCTACAGCCACTTCTACGGCTCCTCAACCGGCCATATGCACAGGATAGTACAAGAGGAGATCATATGTGTGCCGTGCTTCCTACCCTAGGAAAAAGCCTCCCAACTGCTAATAAAAGAAGTGAGACGGTGATCCTTCAGCAAGCCGTATGCAGGTAATTAACATAAAGGTGGCGATATGGTCACTCCCTTCCTGCTGCCGTGGGATTTTTAAAGATGATACAGTTCATCGACTGCAGCCTTGTCTCTCATCCATCCATTGCCTTCGTCTGCTTCTGTCGCGGCTTACAAAGCTGTGGATTGGCTCAGCGCAACCGCTAGAATTATCACCATCCTGCAGCTCACAAGCTAGAGGATTGACTATCTGAACCATGTTAAAGACGTTCCAAAAGATGGCACTCAATTTACTATCCAGCCCTCGAAAATTTGCAATTTATCCTAGGCCTACAACATCTCTCTCTCCCTTGCAAGTAGATCAATGGTAGGCCCCTGTACTATTTTTACAAGACGACTGCTTATATATTAAAGCAAGCTTTTGCAAGCAATTAAAAACAACTCAGGCTTTATTTCAATGCAAGTATCAACTATAAGCTCGTAGCTTAATATAATACGGCAAAACTAACACTTTGCACAGCATGGCAAGCTTATAGAATAGTCTTTGCTAACTGATTTTCTGGAGAAGCAATCCAACTTTATAGGCCGCAAACAAGAAGGGTCAGAAAAGTGGTTTCTTGATGCACCCGAGTTTGCAGGATGGCTACATCAACTAAAGGAAACGCTGTTCTGCCTAGGGATACCTAGAGCCGGCGGGACTATAATAGAGGCCATTGCAATTAATCACCTTGTAAGAGCAGCTTAGAGCAGCGTAGTTGAAGTTGCTTACGTATACTGAGACTAGAAGGCGCAGGGAGAGCAGGATGCTGCTAGCCTACTGTTGGACATCCTTAAGCACTTAGTACAGACCTGACTTTTGCTGATGGAGCGTATAAGACGATTTCACTAGCAGCATGTTAATCAAGGGACTAAGGTATTACTCGATCTCTTTGCGGCTCTACAATATGTGCTTTGCGAATTATTCTATTGTTTATGTTGTAATTAATGTTCTAGATAAGTGTCAAGACAGCGATAAGACTCAGGGCTAGTTTCTATTCAAACTCTGAGATCCACAATGTGGTGGAGTAAAGGTGTGAAATAGAAATCAGGAGGGCAGAGGGTGACTCGTAGCCATGCGATGTCCGAAGCAGCAATGCACTGAGGCAGGAAGATCAAAAGATCTCGAGTGACGTTCACAATGAAGACGAGGCTTTGCAGCAGACTGTTGCAATTTCGTTGTATCTAGCTACCAAAGGAAAGAAACAAATATATGCTGAAAAGATAGAAGAATAATCGTAGCCACCCCCCTCGGGGTGACCTTCGTGTGTTCATTGTCGGTGGGGCCGAGGTGTTGGTTGCCGGATTGTTGTTCAATGCTCGATTTTCGATTCCTTATAGCGGATTGATTTTATGTACTACACAGGCAATGTCAGTTCTGGACTGCAGTTACTAAATTACGGTCGAAAATATGCCAGCGAAATAGCGGGCCTGCATCTCACGGTGCCATTTGAATTATCCGTTCTATCATAGGGGCTCTTACGCAGGCTGGGAACAGAGATTGCGGTTGTAGTTAACACGAAAGACAGACTCTGTTATCCCTTATGGCAGAACATGGGCATAATGGAATGGCTAGGTTACTAGTTAATAAAGGGGCCGACGTTAAGGCACAGGATGGAGAGCACGACAATGCACTTCCGGTGGCTTCAGAGAGAGGTAACGAGTAGATCGTAAAGCTGCTTCTGAGAACGGAGCCAATACCAACGCGCGGGGTGGAAGATGGTACAAAAACGGTAACGGACTCCATGCAGCTTTACGGGGAGGCCGCGAGAAGATCGTAAAGCTGCTGCTAGAAAAGGGGGCAGAATATTCAAATCCATCGATTTGGATCCTCATAATGAACAGCTGCTCTATTGCGACGATCAACATACAATTAGGTTAGTCACTGAAGCTTCTCCGTGACTCAAGGCCAGACTTAGTTATTTCAATATCCATCCTCACTGGCTTCGTCAAGAAGTTCAAAACAATTCATCCCTCATACATTCAAACTAAAAGTGTTGGTCTCACAGGGCTATTGCAATAGCAATGGGTGGGTTCTAAGCAAAGTATTGATTCGTGTATGTCTCTTTCTGAGATGAGGCTCAGGAGGTTGTATCATCCCTTTGCCGCCAAGCATCGCTAGTGTCTCATGTGATCATCACGTGATCACGACATCACCACGTGATCACCCCGTTCGATATATATTCCAACAAAAAGCTAACTAGCTGATGGTCTTACAAAACCGTTACCCAGACATGAAAATTGGGTACCAAGTTTTCATTGGATAATGTTTTCGTCATAATTATTTTACTGTACATTGCTGTTACAAAAGGCAACTACCAACCCTATACAGAACGCCAAGCAATAAGATAACCCAATCTGGAACTGCACCAATAGTGACTGACAGGCCTGCACTAACGCGGAACTCCGTACCTACAGCAGGACAAGCCCACACTTATTTCAGCTCTGCCTGAAAAGAGTAGGGCATAGCCTTCGATCGCATCAACTTCAAACTTGTTCGAACCTGAGGCGGGCGTGTAAGCCCAGGCATCACCAGTCACGTGGATATCCTACTGATTAATCAGTTCGCTATTTATATATCAGCTGTAATATCATACACAAAATAAACATTTCTTATACATCCTCACACTGCTTACAGATACATAGAAAGTCGAAAACATTGCGCTCTAGAATACAATATGATAGTCACGTTCTGCCTCAACCCACCGCCTGCGGACCCATAACTCTTTGTGACCTGAGACGTGACCCAAAACACGACAAAGCAATGCCTCCACCACGGCATTATCGCGTCTCTATATCTAACATTCCTCCCACGTCGCATTGTCCTATCGCGCGACCGTGCTGTCGATACCTTAGCTCATTGAAAGTCTTCCCACATCATCAACGCTCCTCATGAGTTGGCTCACAATCTGGCGACTTCACGTAGATTATGCTCTTCTAAGCTTTGCTCTGCTGAGTATTTGAAGGAATCGGTGCCATCTCTCAGAGATTAGACGGAATCTCGTGGGAAAAGGCCTACTTTTCACACATGCTGGCAAGAAAGTCAAGTACAGATTGGTTGGGAAACGGTAACGTACTGCACGGAGTGGAGCAGGGTCGGAAAGTTCAAGCATTGTAAGAAAGTGAAGCTCATGAGGAGGAAACGCAAACAGACTTTCCAATCAAGCGATGGTGAAATCCTCACTTTCGCAAAAGTAAAAAAACAAGCCATTGCTCGTCTTCTCAACCATCAAAATCACCCATACCTCGGAGACTGACGACATGTCCGAGCCCATGACACGGCATCTCCTATCTGAGATCTGCATACCCATCGTCAAGGACACGAAGTACGCGACCAGACCGACAACAATTCGCCTTATTTATAGTTCATCCGCGGCACGGATTGAGAACAGTAGTGAGAAATCTGGCTGAGGCTCTCTTATCTTTTCTAGTTCACTGTTGTGAATTTTACACTCGAGATGGATGCTTTCCCACCCCCACTGCTCTCTTCATCATCACGTTCTGTGGTCGTCAAAAATCTACCTTCAAGCTGAAAGAAGGAGCAGACCAAAGATCAGCGGCAGCATACTTGCCGGCCTTAAAATAGAAACAAGTTTCGTGATCTAGACCTCCTAAGCACAGTACGTAGACAACTGTATGCCATGAATAGCTCGAGTTGGATGTTGACGATCGGCTAGTCCTAAGCTTGACTCGAGAACCTGAATAATGAGAAGTTAAATCAGACTATTCTCATACATATAGTATCCCGGTAACTGGGTCTCATACCGAGGCCGCGTCATTTGTAAGAGAAAGCTTCTATGCGTTTGGCATTCCGCTATAGGGGTGCGCGTTCCCTCTTCGGCTAGTTCGCTGCATTCGGAAGAGCATTGACTCGTGACAGGTACCACCTGGCTTAACTGAAGTATGAGCTTACCGTTGAGAGGATATAAGGCTGCCAAGGAAGCGGAACCCCACAAGTTGAGAGCTTCCCCTTGTCGGCCCTTCCATGTTTCAGCCCTCGGCCTCACAAAGTGACTGTGCCATCACACATCTCAAGTGTTCAAAGCAGAATTGGCGCATTGCACCCCTTCTGCGAAGTCCACCTCTTCCCTGGAGAGCAACGAAAATTTTTACCGCGCACGCGCAAGAACTACGCGGCCACGATGGGCGACGTTGATGGATAAAAAAAAGGGATGTGTGGAGCATCACAGTGGGCGGCTTGAATATAAAAGGTAGGCTTCTCTTCACTGTTGAGCTCACCACCCACTCAGTCACCAATACTCCAACACTTCCAATCGTTACCCATCTCCTTCTTTGCTTTCCGCTTCTCCAATCGTTAATACTCCAATCACCACTTGTTTAATCCTCTTCCAATCCCTTAACCTTCAACATGCAGTTCACCGCCTCCACCATCGCTTTCGTCGCCGCCCTCATGGCTTCCCAGGTCTCGGGAATGCCCACTGAGCTTTCTCAGCGTGCGCAGATGTGCGGTACTGCTCCTGCTGCTTCGGGCGCCCAGAACCCCCTCTCGAAGCCCACAGCTGCCACTGCCGACGCCTGCATGAAGCTTTGCACCGCCAATTCTAAGTGCCTGAGCTTCGCCTTTGGCCTCCCCCCTAGTGCCAATGCCCCTGTCTGCGAACTCTTCGCCGTTGTCGGCGCTCAAGTCCCTGCCCAGCAGACCAACCTTGCTGTCTTCGACAAAGCCTGCAGCAATGTGCCCACCATTGCACCAACCACCGCTCACCCCGTCGGACTCACGGCCACCCAGCAGCAGCAGCAGCAACAAGGCGCTCAGCAGTCGGGTAATCAGCAATCAGGCACCAAACAACAAGGGACTGCCCAACAAGGAACTGCCCAACAGGGAACCACTCAGCAAGGCCAGACCCAAGCCCAGCAGGGCAAGCAGCAAAAGCGTAACAACTGCGGTGCTGCGCCCAGCGGCCCGGCTACCAGCTCCCCCACTCCGTTGAAGACGGACGCATCTATCAAATCCTCACCTGCCTGCCTTGCCCTCTGCAAGGCCACCTCTGGATGCCAGTCGGTTGAGTTCGGCAAGCCTTCCGCCAATGGTCAAGAGGAGTGCCGCCTCTTCGCCATTGCTGCCGCCCAACTTCCGGCTCCCACCAACGGCCAGAGCTTTGTCGCTTTCGATACCGGCTGCTAAGCGCTCTACCTCGAGCTACGAGATCAACTGGTAATGATTTTTCCTAATTTTGTTGCATCTCAGGAGTGGATTTCACTGTATAAAAAGGGGTTGCATGGTCGGTCTTGGAAGCATTGGGTGGCGAAGCATTGGAAGCGAGCATTGGAAGCATTTGAAGGCGTTAACTCTCACAGTCATTACAGTACATGCATGCATAGCTTGGTTTTTGGTTTCATAGAGTACGGTCACAATTAAACCCCATTGCGCAATGGACACAAACGCTCCGTCTATGTTCCTATGAAGTTTAGCACTAGTCATCGAACACACATTTTAAGTGTCTAGTTTCGTCCTGAGGTCTCTCGAAACTGGTAACTTCGCGATTATGGGTAGACCATCTTTCCTTCTAATTTGGGTGGCATTTTATTCTATATGGATAGACATTGGTTGCCCAAACCTACTAGTACATTCCCAAGTTGTTTGGTTTATCCACTCGGGAAGCAATTCTGGCCTGTCATTCTATGATGCCTATTAGTTACCAAACGAATGAAAGAAAGATGTGTGATGACGAAGCAAGCAGCTGACAGAAAAACCAAGACCCGTTCCCTGCACCATGTACCCAAGCCTTCAACCCGTGCCTGGGGTTTATTTAAGCAAAGTAGCTCTTCGCTACGGCGCAGTATACTAGGGAATGTATGATCAAGATAAGAGTTAGTCGCGCGCTGGATCATCAGCTCACGCGGCTCCGTAGTAAAATTTGTGGGGGTTGATGATTACATCATATTGTGGATGAGACGCGATTTGGTGGGGGTGCGCAACATCCATATGTGCGCAGCTTCCATATAGCCGAGATTACTGACACTAGGCGAATTCGAGTTGCTGAAATTGTTGATAGGGGCATAAATTCGAGCTCGAAGCACGACATGGATGATCGTTGCACTGCTCTAACTGCCACCGAAATTCAATTCACCCATGCTGTAGACTGCATATATACATTTACAAAGGTCGAGGAATTGATTGTGTATTATATCTGGCAGGGTAGAAAAGACGAGAAAGCGGCCATTTGCGTATGATCATCAGCTCAGCACTATACACGCAAAAAATATAGACTCATAGCGGTCACCTGAGAACAACATGGAGGTTATGTAGAGTATACAGATACATGTCCCAACTTTTTTTATGATCTAATGACGGCGAAGTGAAGATTTAGTTCCAGACTCAGCCTAGTTGGCAAAAATTCAGTCTAAGAATAGAGACCGTTCATGTTATGTTCTCTAATGTGGTTTCATTATCTCTGCAATTTAGGCTTAGGAATGTTCTTATCTTAAAGCTCTTTCTTCGCGCGGCAAATATGATATTTCTCGATGCCTTTTGTACACCTTTACTAGTGTTTAGAGACCACATAGAAATAACTTAGTTCGGCCTATAGAAAAGAAGTAAAGAAATTTAAAAAAGTCTAAGCTGCAGTGAAAATTAAAAGTTTGACTAGTTTATGGCTGAAGATCTAGCCATTATAGGTGAGTTTTGACTTCCCGCACGGATAAACTCGACATTGTGGGATACAGAAGGCTCATTGTATGATCGCATCTCACCAACATTGTACAACATACACAATACACAATACACATCTTCATACCCCTCCCGTATATGCAATCTTGACTCATCGCCACGGTCGTATGTCGGATTTCTGTCTGTACCATTCATCGGACTCGGAACATAGAAATTCGGATCTAGAATTGGCATTCAATATTAGTTATTGGCATGCAGTTCTTCCAGAAATATCTGCCCTTTCGGCACCAAATATGAATTGTTGTTGAGCCAGCGTTTCCCCTGGCATCGGGCCACTGAAAAGGTAAAAGTTGAAGCTGCCACTAATGGTACGATGTTTGCGTGGATGAGTTTTGCAGCCGGAAACTGCCACGGATAGCTTCGGGCGGCGTGTAAATGTTGTAGTTGGGTCACATAGCGGTGGCGAGTTCGAAAATTGGGTCCCCAAATGCAATAACCTTTCCATAAATATCAAAATTGCTTTGCTTGTCGCTTTCCGACTGTTATTGAATTGAAGGGAAGGCTCGTTGGTTTATTTGAAGGTCCAGTCGCTGGAATTTGCCGTACTGCCGGATGATGTGGTGCCGCTTAGACTGAGTGCGTCGGACGGAATATATAGTATCTATCTCTTCACGTATCATCATCAGGGAAGTAGGTGTTTTATCTTGTTTGTAACGCTTGATTTGGGGGCGTAAGCTCAGGGGCAGCTCCCGAAGTCGAGTCTCGTGTGAGAGCCCTCGTGGCCCAGTCACGTGCGAGCGATGAGATACCCTCCGAGGGTTGGAGAGTACGTAGTACGTAGTACTCTGAGAGGGAGCTGGCCACCCGGCCTCGGACTATATACAGAAAGCAAAGAATCAAATAAATACAAAAAACAACGCAAGTAGCTTGAGTTCGTGTCGAACTTGTTGGGACGGTGGGTGGGGAAACAAATCGAGCCATATTAGCCTATTGAGCGTACAATGAGGCTGTTGATGATAGCTGAGGAAAGATGGGCGAGGTGGAGGAGGACGAGAAGGTTCTGCTCTGAGGCACCAAGGCCCGTGTCGGGACTTGGCATCAACCACGTGATATATAGAACCAACCATTTAGTTCTCTGGGACGAGGCGATCCGGATATATGCGCAAGTTGAGACGCGTGACATCCCGGTAATGAATGCTATATACGACAAAGCGCGTGTTAGCAGATCGTCTTATGTCCAACTCCGACGCCACAGACCTACATGGCTTCCGGGCACCTGTTCACCAAGTTCTTTTATACCCATAACATCCACGCAGACAATGCATAGCTGAGACCGTGATTCCTCCTCATCTCCCCGTCGCTGTTCGATGCGGTGAAGTATTCTGGGGGCTGTTTTAATCCTAAATATGGTTCTGGAAGAGCTTCTTCCCGAGTCTCACGATCGACAAAGCGTCGGAAGAGGTCTGGCGAAGCTGATACAATCAGTGAGGAGAGATCTCCGGCGTCAAGGCATTTTGGAATTTGTAGCTTCCCCGTGGGGAAATGTGAGTCGGGTAATTTGGCAGGCTTACGTCAATACTAACCGTTACATCGTCATAGATATGAAATTGGCAAGCCCCAGCGAGCCAGATTATGAGGAGCTCAAGTAAAATCAGCACAACAGTTACTTAAGCGATTTGGAAATCTTGCAAGCTGTGTCGAGAAAAGATGAGATATAATCCAAAGTAAGCAAAGGCTTTATGAAGTCCTAGTCCAACCAATTCGATATTGTCAAAATTCGAATGCAACTCGCACACATCCAAGATACATACCTCAGGAATGCTGTAATGTTAGGGCAGCACCGCTTCTATTCAACTCCTGGCGTGTGACGAATTTATGTAGACGTAGGGCCATATTGAGCCTGGTATCCGCCAGGGAGAACTTGAAGCCCTAGTAAAGATGTATAATTAGCAAGTGCCACTCAAGACGAAAAAGGAATGGAATGCAACGCAACAAACAAGGAACTTTCAATCTTACATCCATCAATGTCCTCGTCAACCACCGGCTTCTGCGTACACTTATTCATGGCGTCAATGGATTGCATCTTGGCACCAGATTCCGAGCAGTTGGTAGTGAAATGGCAAGGGTAATCCAAAATCTTCTGCAGGGAATCGTCTTTCCAGCCAAAAACGTAATCGGCGTGGTTTGCGTATCCAGTCGCATCACCGAACGACCAAACGAAAGGGTTGCTTCCATCTTTGGGCCAGTCAAGGTCGTTAAACGGCTTTGTGTCCCATACCACTTCGAACATGACTTGTGCAGTACGTACCGGGTGCGTCGATGGGCAGGGACCACTACTTTCAAAAGTTCCGGTTTCAGGGTAGCTCATGTGGGATAAATGGTCAGGACTGTCAAGGTTCTTACCGTCCCAGCAGGTTGGGAATCGGAGAGACGTCATGATACCCTCCTTGCAGCGGCGGTTTGGAAACGCAATAGTCTCTGGGGAGCGAGTGACAAAAGTGTCCAAGCAGGTGTAGGTGAGTTGACGGAAGCGCGCAGCTTCTGGTAGGCTCCTGGCCGAAACATCTCCGATAAACATTCGGAAACCCTGGACTTTATTAACGCCCGCAACTATGATACAAAGTAAACACTGATATTGTAGAGACTTACAGGTTGAAATGCCACAACTTTTGATGTCTGTTTTGTCTCATAAATGGCGTCTTGCATGTAGTAGACGGTGAGACCACCGTTGGCAGTTCTGAATTGATTGTTGCCGAGCTGCGGAACGCGCTTATAAGTACCATTTTGTGCGCGGAAATAGAGTACCGCCGTCCAATAATTTGAGAAGTCGTCACTGAATTGACAGCTGGTGCAGGTCGATTCAACTGGCATATCCTTCTTGGGGTCCATAGAAGCGTTGAACGAGTTCTATTAACAAAGTTTAGGATTATAACAAGAGGGATCTTCCTACAAGAGACTTACACCGCCGACGATTTGGTGGACATGGGTGGATGGAATCAAGCCTGGTTGGACCAAAGGGTCAAGCCTTTGAGTTACTAATTGCGAGCAATGAAATCGAACTAGCGCACTGCTAGGAACAGCGAGCGCCAGAGTGAAGAACGTATTCCAGTGCATCTTGTCTCGTTGATGTGTACTTTGATTCTATGGAACGATAGGAATCAACAACGCGAAAGAAGAACAAGCGCCCCATATCATCCCTGGGGAGAACATCCCGGATTGTTCTTATCAATAGGCAAGCTCTGGGTGCCTCAGATGCGTAGGGAAATCGATACAATCTTCTCATATTAATTCTTGAAAGTCGAAGACCGAAGTGCCGTGGATGGTCCGTGGATACCAGCCCATTTGAAGGCCCCACCAATAAACGGTACTGTGGATAGGAATGCATATAATTCAAATTAGATACCATATTAGTTCTATCAGAAACCCAGTTCCTGGCCACAAGTAATAGTGAAAAGCTCAACAAAACCGAGCATCATCTATTACTGATACTCTTCAGATGCAGAGTTTGGGTCGCTTTAATTTGCGTGACCCGGGTGATACACAAGTGCTTACAATGCGATGTATGGTTGTATAATATTTAGGATTGCAGGGACTTTAGCCTAAGACTACACAGTGTGGGGCGCAGGTGGAATGTAAAATACCGAGGTGGGGCGGGCTGTAAATCCAGTGTACTATACTCATATCGCCAATCTTTATATCAAAGAGTATTAGGGCGCAATACAGGACCCAGTTCAACCGGGTGAGAGAAAAGAATAATAAGACGGGCTGCCTCGTGAGTTTGTAACCCATGAATTTTTGTGGTACCCTCAGAGACGAAGAAACAATTCACCGACAATGCGATCCGGAATCAACATGCTTGCTCTATGCCTCGCGCTCGTGGGCGTGAACACACAAACAATCCAAGACCCATGCCCCAAGAACGAATACGCATGCATAGATATCATAAACTCTAGCCAATGCATTGAGCAATTGGTAATTGAGCACCTTACACCTCTCACTAAAGAGGCGATGATAAAATGTGTGGAGTACGAAGGCACTGCGTCGAATCTGCCAGGAGCAACCAAGGTGAGCTTGAGGACATGATGAGATTCTAATACCGGTCTGAGCGTGCAGAAGTTCATGCTAATAAATGCCCGAAAAATAGTTCTGTCGATGCCCAGGATGTCATACTGCAGCTATCAATGCTGCAATTGCAGAAATGTTCCCACCGCCATGTAGCTAGACAAGGTTCAGCAATATCTGCATTCAGGTCGTACACAACTTTTTCTTCAGCAAGCACAAAGAAACGAGCCACATGATAGGTCACACTATCAATCAAAAGAATACTTCACGGTCTAGCGTAGTTGTAGTAGTTGTGGTTGGTTACATGTTTTAATGTATCATAATGTAGGGGGAACACTGCCAGGGAACAGAGTGAAGATAAGTCAGAGGCGAATAAGCTCGATTAATAGATAGCGAGAGGCATGAGGCAAACCCTTGAGGATGCTCAGGGGATTCGAAGAGACCATATATTGGACTTGTCACGTAAGCACACAGCCTAATAAGCCTCCGAGTGACCTAATGCAGAGGCCCTTCGAGAAACAGAAGTATCCTTCACACTCGCAGTTATCATCAATCCCTCTTACATTTAACAATAACTTTGACTTCTAGCTTTCTTCTTTATTGGTCTAACCTTTTATAGAAGGAAATATATTGTTGGCCTTTATTAAGCCACTATAATTTCTGCCCTTGTATATTCCCTATTTCTATAGCAAGAAAGTAGTTCTGAACCTCTCTCGGTTCTTCAATATGATTTAGCAATACGTATAACCTATTTATTCTTGGGGTTATAGTATATATTATTCTACTATATAAATATTCTAGGAATTTAACAAAGTGAGCCTAACGCAGCAAGCATCGTCTATGAAGATATTGCGCCGTAGCGAAGAGCTACTTTGCCCGAATCTATCTCAGGCACGAGTTGAAGGCTTGGGTGCATGGTGCAGGAAACGGGCCTTGGTTTTTCTGTCAGCTGCTTGCTTCGTCATCACTTAACGCGATATATATATGGTATCCGAACACCTCGGCCCTCCATGACGAACCACGAACAACGGAGCATCAGCAATCAACCAACGAAAAACTATCGAACCGACCACCGAACACACGGCCCTCACCCCAACAAGATCACAAACATTTTTTCTGTCTTTCATCACACATCTCTTTCTTTCCTTTGGTAGCTAGATGCAACGAAATTGCAACAGTCTACTGCCAAACCTCCACCTTAATCCTCCCTCATTCAGTGCATTGCTGCTTCGGACATCGCATGGCTGCGAGTTGCCTTCTACCCTCGTGATTTTCTATATCATACCCTTTACTCCACCCCAATATAAACGAACGAATCAGACGACGAATAAATGGAGATAGGGTCAATTGGGCTCGCAAATTTACCTGTACGGCCATAATATCCTCTCCCATATCCGATGTATTAGTCGCCGTCCCCAGCTTTCGCAAGTGCTCGTGGAAAATGGAGAAGAGAATCAAGTGTCGCCTATCCATTGGCGTTGTGCTTTTCTCTGAAACGGGGATGATACGCTCAGTCTCGGCGACCCGTTCTTCAGCAACGACAGCCACGAGTCGCGTCATCTTGTGCTCCTCCCGAAGACACTGAGAACCATTTGATGCCCTGTCACCTGTCAACGAATAGCTAGAGCTGGGTAAGGGCTAGTAGATCCTTGAGCTTTGGTCTATTAAGATTCGTATGCTTACGAGTAATTGGGTGGAGTAGGAGAAACAGCTTCGTTAGAATATGGGGCGGTATCATGGGGTTTGCGAGATGGAGCCGAAGGTGTGTTGAACAGTGAAGCATATAGTGGATGAGGGAAGTGTACTCTGAAGGGGGGGGGGGGGGGGGGGGGGTGCATCGGAACATTGAATAGCAGATTGTAGGATAGTTTGAAGAAAAAACTCGTGTGTTAATTAAGCAAGTCTACCATAGAAAATTTTTATCGTTACCAGTTTGAATTTCCGATAAACGTTGTGTCGCACCTTTTACAGTTAGGTGATGGTTGGAACGATTTGTGGAGAGCTAATGGTTGACGAAGGACTTAGCGGAGCCCTACGAGGATTCTGTACTTTGGAATCTCCACTCTTCCCTATTATCGAGATTTCGGGCTGACGCAGGATACGCTTGGGCATTGGTGATGGTTTAACGAGCTCTGGCCGGAGAGTTTTGTCATCGAGCTTACTTTCTTTAAAAAACTGGATAATTGTACGCTGCGGGCCGTCACGCGTAGAAATATTTCGCAGTGACGAAGCCTCTTCTATTTTTTTCCGAAACGGAGGCCATCGTTTTGTGTAACCGTCCACTGTGAGTTCGGAATCAATGGAGACATCGCCCGCCTCACCGGTCTCCAAGACAACGCGAAAATGAGAGAACTTTCCCCACAAAAATTTAGCAGGGAGGATCTCATCAAATGCTACCCATTGGGGACCATCTTCACTTTCCACCTCAACGAGGTTTGTTGACGGGTCGTTTATGGACAAGCAAGTGCAGAATCCGGTCCGCACTTCCGGTGGTTCCACTTCATCCCCTTTCTCATTCAACTTGTCAATTCTATAAGTGAGTTGAATCACGGGGATGAGGGCGGTTTCGGCGTTCTCCCAGGACTCACCTCCACTTAGGTCAAGCAGCAGACAAGTCCAGTCACCAATCACAATGTCATCGGAAAATTCAATATTAGCAAGCTTAACGTCGGCGCTCCTCTGTAGAAGCAACTTGCGGAATAGAAATGGTGGTATCTGCCAGCATTTTGCCTTGCCTAACAAGGCTACTTTAACGCGTTCGACCCAAGATGGTTCATTATTAATTATGCAGTCGAAGAAATCGGCTAGATCAATTGTCGTAAGGGATGATAGAACTGCCTGAGGTATCGAGAATTCACCGAAACCGCCTATAGATTGGGACGTAACCGCCAATTCGAGTTCAGTAAATGTTGGGTAGTCATCAAACCGGGATCCAAAGAGTGTCCCGGATGAGGCCTGGAAATCGGAAAATGACGTCCGAGGAAGGTGACTCCAATAGACATTTTTTAGGTCGAAGAATTTGGGTATGAAACGGGACGGAAAGATCCATACTGAGACCCGTATGAGAGTCAGTCCTCCTTGAATTAGCAGCCACCTTAATGACTCCCGCTGTGTGGAACGACGGACGACAATATATTGACAGATGTATCCCAAAGTGATAAGTATTGCAGACACCCCTGAGAAGATGCGAAAGCACGTTAATATTCTGGGTGTGGTTGTTGAGCACGGCAACAGGACGTAACTGCCGGCACTTTCCATGAACGCAAGGGAAGCGTATTTTTGACTATCGTGAGGGCTGACCCGGCCACATGTGCGATTATGTATCTCTCCCTTTGTGTCCAGCCAAAGGGTTGAGTCGTCGCTAAAAAGTGGTACTTGCTCCCGGATATAGACGTACGCCCACATGATGGAAGATGTGGCCAGGAAAAAGAATGTGACTATCGACGCAACGTATTTGGTCCACGACCACCCAGCTCCAGCTAAGAAAACTGCAAAGCTGTTGAGTCCGGTGGTTAAGATAATAGCCGCTATAGCGTGCCATCGATGGGGTGGTCTCTGCCGTGAGAATAGGGACTTTGCCTTCCTGCCAGCTTCGAGCAGCAGAAGCTGGGGTTCTCGATCCCGCCCTACAGCAGCGTGGGCCCAGGTTGCTGGCATGCTTTCTTTCGTGTGTTCAATGGACTTGATGGTGTTCCAGAGGATATTATCTCCCTCGATATATCTTTTGATGTACGTGACTGTTACCAGTTCCTCCCCAGGCAGACGGTCTTCGTCAGGAACGCCAAGTAGAGCGCGAACGGGAGCTGTGGGAAATGCGGCAGAAACGCATGCTTCGGTTCCCATTGCCATCTTGACGAGAGCTCTCACGTATCCCAAAATACCAAGGCATGGACCCGGGGGCCACCGCAGCGCCTAGGTAGCCACGCGAAAAATCGACGGAATACCGCTCTACCGAATCAGTAGCAAAAAGGCCTACAAGCGCTGCAAGATCCTGAGTACCGGCGGCAAGCTCTTGCCATGTTGACGCTGTCTGAGGTGTGTCGGCTCGTTCGTATAAGGGAACTCCAAGAGTCGAAGGTACGAGACTGCAAAAAAGAACAGCAAAGTGCCTTGAAACACTGCTTGCCATAGCTATAACTTAATCTCAGCGAAACTAAGGTGGCGACTAAAATGGGAATTTTGCAATACTTATAACGAGAGTTGTCACGCGTAGTCAGACCACATCGTGCGGACGCCACAGTGGAGCATCAGCCGACGTGGCTTGAAGAGACTTCACCACCAGACAATCGCCCAGTCTTCGAACATCACAAGTACACGATTAAAGGAATTGAGTCGCCCTATACTAAATTATCTGCTGGAATGGATGGCGACTATAGGAGGGTCGGAGTTGGGATGGTTCAGAGAGGTTATTTGGTGAGACCGAGACTCAACGTGCGAGTCGTGTGAACGAGATTGCACCAGAACATCTGGAGCAACGGATGCATATAGAGACTAAAGGTCGATTTTCGAGCACAAGTCCACCTATCCTCTTCGTCTATTCGTATGTCGTTTATCATTAGTAAATTCCACTGCGCAGACTACTGCATGACATAAATCTAAGCAGCTTTACCACATGCTTCGTGGGGCAACCATCTGTCAAGGTTCAGTGGCGCAACAATTAGTGACATTTACACACAAGCAAATAAGGTACTTCAACTCGCCACTGCTAGCATGGAGGCTGGCCGACCCCCACGGCCACAGGGTTGCGAAGATCAACATTTTGAAGTTGGAGAGCAGATACAGAGATGAAGATGGGCAGTTGTAGTTGGTGTTGGCAACAGCCCGAACCGACATAGTTGTGGCGTTATGGCGGTTGAGCACTGGCAAGCCATGGGTCCTGTTTTGGTTCCCGCGGTGGGTGTCACGATGAGTGGAAACAGTTAATCGTCTGATGGGTAAATGTGTATATAAGGAGTTTGAAAGCCGTAACAACTAGCACGATAGCTATATATATCCATGAAGAGGAGCTAGCTAGTATGGGGCGTATGGTAGGACACGTGCGACACGTGACAGTGGGCCCTATTCTGGTAGGGCCAGATTCCTTTCCAGGGATCGATTTAATAGTGACGAAACTGATTCAATATGAAGTTCCAACATTTTCAATCAAGAAAACTTGCATAGAATGTTCCAGAATGTGCACAGCTACCGTAGGTCGCTTCCAACTTTCTTGTTACTGTATTGTATCTCCTTCAACTGATCGTGCCCTTATGTCTTCAAGGAAGCCAATACAGGCTGTCTATCAGAGTATTATTCATTCAAAGACAATATAATTGTCAACTTCAGTCACATCCTCACCAGCTGAGAATTTATTCTGGATTTGAAGCATCATGCAATACTCTTCCGTCTGGGCGTTTGGAAACTCGGAAGGTTGTTCATTGGCCTTGACCTTATCGTTTGGGTCATATATCGGGGCGTGTTTCTCGAAGTTTTCGGGAATCTTAAGAAGACCTTTTGCGGTAATATTGGTTTGAATCCAGTGGAGATTCTGCAAAACTGTATTCGTAGAAGCAGCGTCGGATTTTCCCAGTGCTATGTCAAGGGATGCGTCCCGAGCGAGCGGGCCATCACCAAAGGAACGGATGATCGAGAGCCATTCCTCATCGTAGTGAAGGGTAAATTTGCCCTCGGGCGTCTTCTGCATATAAGGTGTTGTAGAAGTATCTCCAACGTTACAACACGCGTTGACTTCAAGGAGTTCAAGAAATTCGCGGTTTAGACCAGGTTTATCAAGAGCAAGAAAATTTGTAACAGTATTCGTAATATCCGGAGGTGGAGACTTAGGGTCGCTCTTCTGCTTTCTGGAAACAGCTCCGAACATGGATATTGGCAATTGAGCCCGTAACTTGTCGGAGATTGCCAAATCTTTGAATATATCTTCAACCACATTGCCCTTGTGTTCCACAACTGCGGAATACTTGACGTGCATATGACCCGAGAACCAATATTTGGGTCGCAGATGGTTCATTACCTGTTCGGCAGGAGCACTACCGAGATTATCGATCTTAGCGCTTTCAAAGAAGCTGGGCCGGTCGGCGAAAAGCTTTTTGTAGTCTCCGAACCACTCTACGCGCCGAGGCCAGTCGTGGCTGATGCCGATATCAACCGGAAACCGAACTTGGAGCAGCTTGGAGATATCGCATTCCCGAACATGAAAAACGGACCGGATCTCATTTCTGTCGTACGGAAGACGCTCATGATGCGGCTTACGATAATCCGCACTTTTGAAGATGCCAGAGAGACCAGCAATGCGGAAGGGTCCATAACGCAGGACGTTCACGGCCCCCAAATAATATATGTTTGGCGCCAACCAACCACCATAGTAGAGCTCAGAGAAATAGTTTGAAGCTTCATGATTGCCTCCAATCACGAGCGTTAGCACTGGGGCCTGCTTCTCCCCGCTATAATACCGGTAGAAGTCACCGATGTTTCGATATTTCCAGGGAACGGATATGCAATTCAAATCGCGTTCGTTGCGGATAGCCTAAGAACACGTTAATAACCACTTGAGGATGAACAGAGGGCGGGAAATTATTTGCCTGAAAGTCTCCACAGATGATGAGGAAATCAAGATTTGCCATACCCCAACCTCGGGATTCGCATGCCTTCTCGAGAGAATTGTAGATGTTGTCTAAGGAACCATGGCACTGGCGAGAATTAGTATAGGATGTTATCCAACTCGTTGAGGCTTACAGGCTACTTACGCAGCCTTCAACAGCAATTTTCAAAGGCGGTATGGAGAGCTCGGGTCGTCCTGTCTTAAGTTCAGTGAAGTTAGACATGACTTTAATTGTAAGAGTGGATAAAACAATGCAGAAATCTAGGATAACCTTCTTTAATATGCCGATGCTGTATTAAGCTGCCATAGGCAGCAACAGTGACTCATAGAATAGCATAAAAGCTATACCTAAAATGGAATTATTACAACTTAGCATACGGGGACGCTAGCAGAGATGCAGTCGCATTGCTCCTCTCTTTACAGCAGTATTGTAGGAAGGAGCTCGATTTGAGGAATTATCGTGGGCGGGGATTTTGCCGAGCCGCTATTCCTCATGAAAAACGAACTCCGTTGTACCACCGGCAAGTTAATTGGGTTTTAGTCTCGTGATATCCTCTAGACTAAGATCGTATTAGAGATTACGGCACGTGACAAGAATAGTCCCTCTTCGGCCGAGAGAATTACCCTAACGGGTTAACCGAAGCATCCTCATGACGTAGGGCCTCAACGGATCAACCTTAGAGGTACCTCGGGGGTGTGTCTGTCCCCACAAATCCACAATCTTAGCAAAATGGAGCACATAAGACACGCGGGGCCCCGGCGTTTATTCTCCTCAAGTCTCGAGAAGACTGCTAAGAAGTGTGAGTGTAAAACATAGGAAGGTTACGACCATGACGGAGAACAAATCCACGAACGCTTCTCCTCCCTCTTACGATGAGAAAGCCACGACTCACCAGGAGCCTGACCTGGCTGACGCTGTCGGCCGCCGTCAGTCGGTAGCCTTGAATATCGTTGAAAACCCTCTGAAGGTACGCTTGGCAATGTCTGTGTTCGTTGTTATATCCGGTCTTCACACTGATTCTCCTTTTTCGTCCCACAGCGCAGCTCCCCGGAGCAAACGGTCGCCGATGCGCGGACTTTCGCTGAGACCCATGGGATGGCTGAGCACGCCGCTTTGTTTGGCCGGGCTGCTCTTGTTGCGCGTGATCCCTTGAGGTTCGAAATGGTTACGGAGCTGGAAGAACAAGAGCGCGTTGCGCTCGCCTACGAGAGGGACCACAAATGGCACGGCCCTTTCATGCTTTGGTACTCGATCTCTCTGTGTGCCATTGGAGCCGCCACGCAAGGATGGGACCAGACTGGATCCAACGGGGCTAATCTGTCCTTCCCAAAGGAATTCGGCATTGATGGCAAAGGGAGAGACGAATGGATCGTGGGAATCATTAATGCGATCATCTTCCTAACAGCCGGTCTCATGTCAGTCCCTTCCTCACTTTCAGTTACACCGATGATTGACCTTGCAAACAGTGGTGCCTTTATCGTAGATCCACTGAACCATTACTTTGGCCGAAGAGGCGAGATTTTCATTACTGCTTGCTGTCTCACTGCAACTCCGATTGGTTCCGGTTTCGCAAAGTCATGGCAAGGACTGTTCGCAGCGCGTTTTGTCATGGGCATCGGTATTGGTGCAAAAAACGCCACTGTCCCCATCTACTCTGCCGAGATGGCCCCGGCTCGAATTCGAGGTGCCCTCGTCATGTTCTGGCAACTTTGGGTCGTGGCTGGTGAGCTTATTCTTCTCCACTATCCCGTGACCGACATATTTGCTGATTTCCTCTCTGTAGGTATCTTCTTAGGCTTCTGCGCCAATGTCATTGTCAAAGACACTGGCGACATTGCTTGGCGACTCCAACTTGGTTCAGCGTTTATCCCATCCTTCATCCTCGGCGTCGGTATCTTCTTCTGTCCCGAGTCCCCTCGTTGGCTTATGAAACACGGCAAGCTCGCTCAAGGATTCAAATCAATGTTACGCTTACGATCTCATCCCATTATTGCTGCAAGGGACTACTACTACTCGTACGTTATCTACGACGTGGAGCTTCGAGAGGCTGGAGGCTCGGGCTACTTCAACCGCTTGTGGGATTGTTTCGCTGTGCCTAGAATCAGGCGTGCGAACTACGGTGCCTCAACTGGTACGTGAGCTAGGGTATAAGCTCGAGGGTTTGCTACCTGTTCAATACTTGAACGGTTCAAACTTTTGCTTTTATCCCTTTCCTTACACTATAAATATCGTCTAACTATTTTAAGTAATGATTGCGCAACAGATGTGCGGCATCAACAGTAAGTCGTCCCTCGTGTCAATTGACGACCCTGACGCCTTGCAGTTATCTCATTCTACAGCTCAACCATCTTCGAAAACGTCGGCTACACCCCAACTCAGGCCTTGTACGCGTCTTTGGGATATGGTGCTATCCAGGTCGTGTCTACCATCCCTACGTTATTCCTTATTGACACCAAAGGCCGACGAACCCTGACTTTAGCCGTGAGACGCCCTGAACTTTGTGCATGGAGATTACTGACTAAGAAACAAAGACATTTCCCTTCATGTGTCTATTCCTGTTGGCAGCGGGTTTGTCTCTTCTTAAACACACAGGTAGCCGCGGAGAACAAATTGGACCAGTCGTTTTGTAAGTTTACCAATATTGCTTATTCATGCTGAGTTCAATGGGTAACTTTCTTCGACTAGGTTCGTCTACCTCTTTACAATATGCTATTCCTTAGGCGAAGGGCCAGTAGCATTCCAGTACTCTGCCGAAGTGTTTCCTACTATTCAGCGAGAGCAAGGAATGGCTTGGGCCGTTTGCATCAATAACACTTTCGGTGAGCACTTCAGACCACAACCGACCGATATCTCACTCACAGCGTCCTCTATAGCCGGTATTCTTAGCCTAACTTTCCCCCGAATGCAAACCGTCATGACTCCGACCGGAGCTTGTAAGTTCACCCTACTAAATCCCACCACAGACGTAGGAGAATTTGCTGACCATTGCTCTAGTCGGTTTCTATGCTGGGCTTAACCTTATCGCCTGGTTTATGATCTTCTGCTTCGTGAGAGAGACCAAGCAGCTCACACTGGAGGAGTTAGACCGTAGGCCAAACTCTACTCAACTTATCTATCCTCGCGCTGACGTGTCTCGCAGAGGTCTTCTCTGTCCCAACCAAAAGTTTCATATCCTACGAGTGGACCATTTGGCTTCCATACTTCATCAAACGACACGTCTTCCGACAGAAAATTGCTAAGCCACCACCAATCATCGAGAAGGCTGGGAATATCGATGACATTCTCCAAGGGTAGAGTGTAATAGAGAAACGTGGCTTTCAAAGAATTATCTATAAGCTATTCCGATAGCGCCTTCAAGAAGTAAAATATAAAGAGAAAGGGCAAAATAATTTAGAATAAGAGCATAGAAGAAACTTTCTCGGCATTCGAAGCTTTAACGTAACTAGAACCTAGAAGTACTTAAATAAGATTCAAAATAAACTCACACAAATCAATAATAAAGGAATGTTAGGCACGTCTACTGGCGGAAAATGATGAGCAATTTGGTATCAGAGAATTGACCCGATAGACAAATAGCTCTAAACTATGGATCCTGCAGTCTCGTTTGTGATCCTTCCAATGCGGCTTATCGCGCGCAGAGTTGCAGTAGCTATTGAGCCTACAGCGGTCAAAGGTCAGAGTCGCAATCTTCCCACAGGGTGTGCAGTATTTGTTTGTATCGTTGTTCATGGTAGTAGTGGTGATAGGGGTCGTGGAAGGGGTGAAAGAGCGTGATGGTCATCATCGAGAAGAAGAAAGTGGGCTTAAGTATTAGAGCGGCAGGCGTGGAGAGTGAAATAATCCGGGTTGGAAGAGTAAGTGAGGGCAGATGAATGGCAAGTGAAGGCAAACGAAATCAATAGTAGTGTGAAGACAAAAATCTTGCACTCCACACAAGCTACAATGTTCAAGAGAGAAAGCACGCACCCTTCTTTGCTGTTCTCATGCGCAGAAATCCAGGTGGGACTTCACAGCAAAAATTTTATGCAATGTTTATGCCGTGATGTGACGAAGTAGATAGAGAAAGATAATTGATATTGATTCTACAGAGGAGCTACCGAAGGGATATCTATAGTCTTACCAGGCACGCTAGGAGCCAAGATACACAATCGCAAACATAGAGGTGAGTCACATGAGCAAACATCAAGGTGTCTCATCATGTGACTCACAGGCCGACAGTTTAATTAGAGCTTATGTGTTGGTGGGCCTGTTGCTAACATATAGATTCGTGCAGCCGAGAGAATCTCGCTTTAAATCATTCGCCCCGGCTGTTGTATGATGTCCAAAAATTTAAATTCCTTTCCAGCGAAAGCCCGGCAGTCTCACCGGGTCTAAATCTCTTACAACCCCAAGTATTTGTTCTATTTACAGGTGTCGGCGTAGATGCAGGAGTGCGAAGAAGGAGTTGTTAAGAGGGACATGTGATTCCCGCGATCTATTGTGAGGGTATATTACAATGACACAAGTCTCTCCGCATGGGCTTAACAGTTAATATTTAAATCTAGATTACATTAAAATTATTGCTCGTAATATGCTTTCATAAGAGCTGTGCTAGAGGTATTGCCTTTCGCTCGATAACATTGACCGTAGCTGTATGTTAATTAGGATCGTCCTCAACACTTACAGGGTTCTCTAAGCTAATTGGGATCGTCCTCAGCCACATACATTACTCTTTTAGAGCATCTTCCTTTTCCATCTATAAGTAGCTTTATCTTCGGTCTGCAGTCAAACCTGAGAAAAGTATGTAAGCAGTATGCTTCTGCAGTGCTTTCTCATCTTTTGTATAGCCAGCTTTGCTCATCGCACCTTGCTCAGAACATTCACAATACAATCATACACAACACCCAACCCTTCTTATATTACTACTCCAGTGTCCCACAGGACACCCACCACCATCCCCCGACGTGCATTTTCTCGGCTAGTGGTGAGATGTCATCGGTCAATCTGTTATCTGTACAGACCACTGGAGACATTTTGCGCTCTTGGCACACAGGTGTGTGGATGGCGAGGCTAAAGTTCAGCTCGCCTATCTCTAAGCCATTTGTCCATTCTCGGTTATTCAGATCTCCTGTCAATCCTGGCTGCTTCTAGCGCGCTGCATTCATTCTTGTGGCTTCGCTTAAATTTGACTTCAATAATCTGGGCAAACCGACCGAAGGTTGAAACCTTGGTGAGTTTCCTTGCATAAAAGGCGCTGGAGTGTGCGAAGATAGTTAAGACTGATGCGGCGCGAATCGCATCGGGTGATCTGTCAAATTGGCTCATGTATGGGGCAGTTCTGTCTTTGAATATGTTGCGAGCTTAAAGTTGAAGGTGCGAGGGCTGTTCCTGCTTGATGCACGTGCCACACCCGCTTGTGGACATTGCCATATTCTTTTTGTATTCCAGCCGCGACCCCTTCTTTGATACAAGATACAAATTTAACAGAGGAGGTAACTGAGACTGTTCTCTCCAGGTGCGCAATATTTTTGACCATGTACAAAACGCTTGTCGGCACAACATCGGTGAAGGAGGAGGGCTATTTGGCCGAGTCAGGCGGCGAAGATTACGATTCATCGGAAAGGACACTTCTGAGCATTTCCTATAGTAATGGGAACAATGAGGCCCGGCATGTTCAATCCTCGACCGGATACCGCACCTTTGACGAACAGTCATCCAAATCCAAACTTTCAGTTAGATCACCACACTAATTCGTATTATGGACGAAATCTAACATGCTCTTTAGGGTACTTACGAGTATATCCCACAGGGTGTCCTCACGTCTCCACTGGCAAAGAGCAAGGCCCTTCGGACGACGCTATCTCTGAATCCCACGGCCAAGTTCGTTCAAGAATACTGGAGCATCATCATCCTCACCTTTTCGCCAATTGGCCTCTTCGCATCTCGCCTTGGTCTAAGCGAATCGGCAGTGTTTGTGTTGAACAGCTTGGCTGTCATTGCTCTCGCAGATATACTCTGCCGTGCCACCGATGACGTCGCAAGCCATTGTGGTGAGACAACAGGAGCGTTGTTGAACATCTCTATGGGTAATGCTCCTGAGCTGGTCCTCTTGTACGCTTCCTCTATTCCCGAGCCAGAGACATAGTGAAGCTAATATTTGATAGCATGTAATGTTTACCCATGTACCTCCACATCTTAACCTCCCAACTGACAGTTACCAGTAATGCATTGATCCAGCGGGAGTATATGATTGTCAGAGCCTCCACTCTCGGCTCTATTATCGTAAACATTCTTTTCGTCCCTGGCCTTTCTATCTTGGCCGGAGAAGTCCAACAGCGCGGCCAGGCGTACAATCTCTTAGCGACTCGCATCGCGGCAAGCTTACTATTCCTGGCCACGGTGAGCCTGTTGATTCCAGTGCGCTCCAAGCCCTATTCTAAGATTCGTTGATCTTACTCTAACTACCCACTAGTCCCTACTCCAGACATCTGAAGACACCTTTCAGCTCTCCAGCGACGTCCTGATGATCAGCCGCGTCGTCTCCATTGTCTTCATCGTGGTGTACTTTATCTACCTCTGGTCTCAAACTGGATCCTACAAATTCACTTACAGGCCACTGACCCAGCTCGACCTCAATGTCTCAGAAAAGATGCTAGAGATTTCTCCACCGCCGTACCAGCTCCAATGCAGCAAAATTTCTACTCACGGCCACCACTCCAACGAAGCCCAAATCTGGAAAACTGATGTGGAAAATTGTGCGCACCATCAGATATCTGCACCCTCCGCCATATCTGATTCGTTAGGAGAGGATATCAAAGCCGCCCTAACTCTCGCAGCCTGGATCCGCACTTGCCTCCCCGTCGTCCTTGTCGCCCTCTCCACCTTCCTAATTTCCCTTTGCAGCTCCTTCCTCGTGAACAGCATAGATCACTTCGCCTCGCAAACTTGCATATCCAAAACCATGGTCGGCCTGATCATCCTTCCCCTCGTTAGCAACGCCGCGGAACTCGTTTCCGGGATCATGTTTGCCTCGAAGAAGCGGATGGATCTCGCTTTCGCAGTTTCGATCGGGTCGGCTGTTCAAATCGCGTTGTTTGTTATGCCGCTGGTCGTGCTGACTGCTTGGGGCATGGATACAGGTATGGGGTTGGCATTTACGAGGTTTGAGGGTGGTACGTTGATTTGGAGCATGGTTTTGTTCTTTGGATTGGGGTTAGATGATAGGTGTAGTGTACTGAAGGGCGTTGGGTTGACGGCGGGGTATGTTGCTATTGGGTAAGTGGAACCCAAGATTCAAGAAGGGGAAACTAGATTTGTGAAAGTGGGCTAACATTATGATAGACTTGCGAGTTACTTTTTACGAGACATGGAGTAGCATTCAGGGACGGTTTAATCGGGCATGGAGTTACCGGGAGATATTCTTTCCTCTTTAGACTTATCCTTATAATCATCCTTCTTTCACATTTACTCTTGCACTGTATATATTTCCTGGTATCAGCCAGCTATCTCTTTTCCTGCTCAAATCGCATAAAAACGCGTTTTCTGATCATTGAATTTGGGCTATTTACTCAATCTTCTTCTCTCCTTTTTCACTCTTTGTTCCCAGCACAAAGTTTAATTTAGTATACGAACAGTAGGTTTTGCCTCTAAGGATTTTATTTATTTATCTACTTCCCTCGATCTCAACACCTCTCATTCAATCCATAAGACTATCATTCACACACCATCGCTGCAGATCTACCCCTGCATCTTGATACGAGTGGATTAGTGACTGTTGCAGTCGGGCGTGAGTAGGTGCGCGTATGGAAATATTCATGCTATAAGTCTATGAACGTTGACAGTGTTCGCATATCGTATCTACGACACTGGTGTCAGATGTGCTACATCGATCTTTCCGTGCATGAGGGAAAAGGAGGAAAGAGGAGGATTCCCACCGAAACATCGCCTGCGTACGATAACGTCATAGAGCTTACAGGATAAAAAGCCACCGCATGCGCCCATCTTCGCGCTCATGGTACTATGTCTGCATGTTTATGGCTACGCCATTTTTGTCCAAGTCCTCGAGAAGTACACTTATAGCAATTAAGACAACTCTGTGTCTACGGGAATAAAATTCTTACAGATAGAACCCTCTGGCCCCTTTTTGCCATCTTGCCATTTTATTTTCTCTGCCGTAATTCCACCGCCGACATATTCAATACAACGTCTTATGAAGATTTACTTTCCAAATTCCCGGATGGCTGAACACGAGGCGTGCTTTAGAAGTCGACTAGATCCCATAACGACGCGTTATGTAAGATATTAATAAGAACAAGGCATAGCAACAAATATGTGGCGCTCGATCTATTTGCCCGCATCGCAAAACTCTAACATGTATCGACGATAACCTTCAGTAAATTTGAGAATGACCTCCCTCCGAATATGTGTCTTTCAAGCAATATAACATCATCCTCGCGTGTTCGTACTCTTGCCGTGCTCCTCTACGTGCCCGTTCTCTCCCCTTTGCTTCCGGTATTGCACTATTAAAAAGAAAATTGCTAAGCTTCCTCAACAAGAACAGAACACGTTCGGCTTCGAGGAAAGCGCCGTCCACGCCACTAGTATCAATGATTCCGGCTTGGCCAAAGCTGCTGATCCTATGAAGCCTTCCTCGGCGTGTTGGCTGCAGCTGGGACCGATTCAATGACGTGGTGGACAGAAAATGTACTCCATTATTCCCCATACAGCATCATGCTACAGCAGATGTGGCATCTGCAACCGGGTAGAGCGCAACGTTTCTATGCTACCACAAGCGTTGGCGGCGAGAATAGGTAGACCCTGGATGGAGAGGGGAAACTCTGGTTCAGAAGGAGAAATGGTGCCGTTTACGAGTGATGAGAGTCACCCTGTCTACCCAGTGCAATGCAACGTAAGAAGCTCTGTGCTGTCGTTGGATAACAAGCAGGAACAAGTCTCCTTGGTGATGTGTGCAGAGTTCCAGACTCTTGCATTCGTGTGGTGAATTACTGAACCGTTGCCGAACTAAATCGTTTCATGATCTCGGTGAATAAGGAAATCTAATAGATATTGATGATCTAACCCGGTGCGAACTCGAACACGGATCAAAAGATGGACTTGGTAACGCTCGTTCTTTATCCATTGACGCCCGGCTTATTCTGGCCATCGGAGCCAAACTCAGCTGTGGAATCCAAAGCCGTGTTAGTCACGGTTACTTTTGTAGTTCTTATGATGCGGCCACTGGAATCCTCAATATAATCCTCATCGGGAAGGATGGCCTTTGCGCTCTCGGCATCTCCAGGCACTTCTTTGTCCCTGTTCTTACTCTTGGTACTATAGTACGAGGGGAGAGCTAGGTTTGCCGACCGCATATGACTCCCAGCTATGGATTCCCTCAGTCTTTCGGGGAGAATCTTCATGAGGATGTTGTCGAAGGTACGGCGAAGAGGTGGCAGGCACGCAATGATGATGGTGACGGAGTTCTCGCTCAAGCTCAGCATGGATGTGGTCGAGGAGCGGTAGTTGCCGTTCGGCCTGGTATCTAAGAGAACGCTGGCAAACTTGACGACTTTGGCTACGGATATTGCAGTGCCTCTAATTTACGTAAGCATGCCGCCGGTGAAATAGAGACAGAGCGACTTACAACAGAGCACAAAGAAAGACAGCGCGAACACCCCACTGAGTATAGCGACTCAGTTTGACGCGCCTAAGATAGAGGATAGGCGCAGCGGCATAAATCAGGTCGGTAATGACGTTAACTGCGCCTTGCATGGAGGTGACAATGACTGGAAATTCTTTTGCCCAGCATCTCCCGGGAATTGTGCTATCCCATCGCTTCGCTGGAGGATTGCAGTTGAGCCAATGCGAGACTAGAGGAAGAAGGAGCAGATTGACGACGACGAAGAAACTTGTGGTTATGATGATGCGGCGATAGAGGGGCGAAAAGTCGAGGGCCAGAAGATAGGTACAAATGGACATCTTTGCGGCAAACATGGCGTACATGTTCTGGGCTCCGGCGATGAAGACCCACTTTCTGACCTGGACAGCTTGGGCGCGAGTGAGAAAGGGGTCTGCGTCCACTCGGCCTTCGCCGGTGTAGGCCGCTATGATATTGCATGTGTGTCCGCCAATGGCCAAGGGCTGTGGAACAGTCAGCTACTGGTTTCTTGTCCTGGGGCGTTGGGTACGTACGAGGGCAAGCATCAACCAGTAGTCGCTCCATCCCAATCTCGGATTGAGGCGGTACCTGACAATGAGTCGCCATAGTGCAATGGATGTGCTAATGGTGATGGTGACGAGGGCCAGGGTGATGGTCTCATACTTGCGATCTGGGAAATGCTGTGTTGTTGCCATGCTAGTGAGGGGTTGTGAGTATGTGAGTACTACGCAAAGTACTCTGGGGTAATGAATTAGTCGGGGAAGGTGCCGGGGATGCGGGTGTGGGGCCTAACTGTCCTCATATAGTTGGAGTAGTGCAGGATGAACAAGCTTATGCCGTAGAAGAGAGGGACTTGAAACACATGGAGTCGATGCAGAGCGCAGCGGGTGAGATGGTGCAATGAAGGGCAGGCTCAGGATGCGCAAAAGGGCCAGTTGTAAGACGACTGAGAAGTGGGTGAACTGGTGGGCGACTCGGCAAGCAGCCCGTGCTTTAAGGTGCTGGGCTTCGCTGTCAGCAGGCTGGAACTCTAGCTTGCACTGATGAATCCTTTCACCAACGTTTGATAATGAGCTGCGGTTGTTAGCCCTGCAAAAGGGGTGTGGATGGGGAAGAGACGGCGAGCGGGAGGGCCCGCTGGGTGGTGAACGACCCGGCCCAGATGCCAGGCATGAGCGCGATACGGGGCATCGAAGTTAGTCGTTCCTTCTGCGCCTTCAGCATTGCGCATGCTTCAGAATACGGCGAATCACGCCGCCCAGATCAACAAATAATTGTTGCTCGAAGGGTGGCCGTGGGATTGCTGACTCGGGTGCTGGGCGACCCTGTCGAGTATCAGACGGGGTTCCCCTCGATCCTTCGGGGGGAGGCCGCAATGGGAACGGGTGCTCTTTGGACTGGGCCATGATTTGTCGCGACACATGGACGCAATGCACGGGCGCCATGCGATGGGTACAGGCCATGGTATTTGTGGTATTTGTGGTATTCGTGGTGTTGAGGGCGAGGTCGTGGAGCCGTGGAGAGGCGAGGAGAGCAGGTACTCGATGGGGCTAAAACTGTTATCTTCCCGCGCTCCCACCCATCCGGTGTCGCTCCCGCCTTCCCCTTGTGCCATGATAGGCCCGGACCCCGGCGCCACTGACGAACGTTTCCGCCAACGTCCCGACGGGAGACCCACGGTATCCACAGCAAAAATGCTCTGCCGCCATCGCTTGTTTGCCCATTTCTCGCGCCTCTCTCCCACCTCTCTCCCGTCTTCCTCCCGCCTTCTTTCCGATCTTCCTCTACCTCATTTTGCCATCGTGGTTATGACCGTCGAGGGGATGCGAGCACGCCGATGCCGTGGCAATCTGCATGTTGCTGTGGAGGAGCGATGCCTCATCTGCGTTGTCCAGAGCTAGCGGCCGATGGCACCTGAGTCTCATTGCTTCCCATTGTCTCGTTTTAATTCTCTTGTTGCTCTGCATTCGTCGCCGTCGTCCCTCCCTCCCTCCAATCTTCATTGTGGTCCAACGTGCGCACATCATATCTCGAGATGAGGACAATCATCTCCAGATCGAACTGCGCAGCCACGGTTCTAACCGCTCCAGTTCTTCTAGTCCGTAAAGAGGATGGACTGGCAGACCAGCAAGAGCGCAATATACTCATTGACTCCAGGGTGTCTATTCAATCCCGCTTGAGCTACGCCCTGCTTCTTTTACTAATTTTTACGCCCCGCAGAACGCCCCAATAATCCGGGTAAACAGCCCTAAGAAAACCATCTGCAAGAATTGACGTGATTAGCCTTTGTGTTTACCAACTCACACGTATGAAAGCCTAAGGTTCTCCTCATGCAACAACCTAGCCCACGGCTTTCTTCGCTGCTTCCCCTTCTATCATGTCTCTTGTATTTTCTACATTTCTCCTCGTCCTCTCAACTTCCGCCCTTCCAAATCCCCCTCGGGGGGTTGCTTTCGAAGCGGTGCAGAACCAGACATATGATTATGTCATTGTCGGTGGAGGGCTCACGGGCCTTGTCGTTGCGAATCGCCTCTCGGAAGACACAACAAGTCCGTCCATGGCTTCTTGACTGGTACCTGCACCACACCTAACACTCGCAGAATCCGTCCTCGTGATTGAAAATGGCCATATCGACGACTCACCAGCTGCCAGCGTTCCATTCCTGTCCCAGACCCTCAACACCAAATCCCTCTACCCCATCATCAGCGCCCCAGAACCCAACATGGATAACAGGACCTATCCAGTGCGCGTCGGCAATGTCGTGGGAGGAGGCTCCGTCGTGAATGGGATGCAGTTTGACCGCGGCTCTAACGCCGACTACGATGCCTGGGAAGAGTTAGGAAACAAAGGCTGGGGATGGAAAGGCCTGGAACCGTACTTTCAGAAGACTTTCAACTTCACCCCGCCATCCGAATCCACCCAAAAGGAGCTAGGGATTACTTACGACGACAGTGCGTACGGGGACGGCCCAGTGCAGGTCTCAATTCCAACCTATCAGTATCCGGACTACAAGCCCATCTTCGACTCGTGGCGCGCCGAGGGCGTTCCTATGCCCAAAGAAGGATTTGCGAGTCCCATTGGCGCTTTTTGGACTCCAAATACCATCAACAGCGTCACAGCGGCACGGTCTGATGCCCGCATCACGTATTATGAACCTGCTAAGGAGCGATCCAACCTAAAGCTCCTCACCAATACGCACGTCGACCAAATTCTCTTCTCCAAAGATGTGCGCGGAAAGCTCACTGCCATGGGCTTCAATATTACCTCGAATACCGACGGTTCGTCCACCCAGGTATACGGCTCTCGAGAAGTCATTCTGGCCGCCGGCGGCATCTTCACGCCACACCTCCTTATGGTATCCGGCATCGGACCTGAGGACATTCTCACAGCCGCCAAAGTCACAGTCAAGCACAATACCCCAGCGGTAGGCTCCAACTTCCAAGAGCACATTCCAGCTTACATGAGCTTCAACCTTTCTAACCGCGCGTGGCCTAACTCGGACACACTCGACAGCAACGCAACCTTCAACGCCTCCGCCGCGGCACAGTACGCAAAGGATCGGACAGGCCCATGGTCGGTCGGTCGGGGCAACGCGGCCGCCTTCCTCACATTCAAGCAACTCTCCTCAAAATACGAAACAATCACGGCCAAGATTGAAGCCCAAGAGCCCACCGACTTCCTTCCACCGCGGTATTCCCGCAACCGCTCTCTGTATGCAGGATACAGCCGCCAGCGTGACATTCTCTTGAACAGATATCGTGGGGACGCAGCGGCTATTGTTGAGATACCCATCCAGCCGTCTGGCCGTGCAAGTGTCGCTTTGCAGAAGCCGCTCAGTCGAGGCACCATTTCGCTGAATACTACGCACCCACAGTCCTACCCAATCGTCTTCCACAACGCTTTCCAGAATCCTGTCGACGTAGCCGTACTCGGAGAGCTTGTACGCTGGAACAGGAAACACTGGGCTTCTCCATCTCTCGCGCGCTATTCCCCTGTTGAGAAGGTGCCGGGGGTGCAATATCAGACTGATGAGGAGATCCTGAGGGCTTTAGTGAGCCAGAACCAAATTACGCCGCTGTTTGCGCACCCAAGTGGGAGTTGTTCGATGATGCCGGAGGAGCTAGGGGGCTGTGTGAATGACAAGCTCGAATTTTATGGAGTGGAGAGGATGAGTATCGTGGATGCGAGTATCTTGCCTATGATTCCTGCAACGCACCTGCAGGCGACCATGTATGCAGTTGCAGAGAAAGCTGCAGATATTATTAAGGCGAGGCATGCAGGAAAATAATCCGCCTGTTGGGGCAATAAATATACGAATTTTTACCAAAAGCTCTATCACCGGCACGATAACGTTAAATTAAACGCTCAAAATCAAAAGACAATACCTAATATTACACAACATGACACACCATTTCCCGAACCCGTATTCCCTATCGGTTAGCGTATCTAGACTATCGTTCACGTTGCACTACATACCACTAGTCCGGCGAACCCACAACGGGTAATAAGCATAAGATTTAAGCATGCAAACTTAGGCACAATCCTAGCATTGACATGAACACGACTTGCGCATTTAGGAAGTGTTGATTGCGGCACTAGACGCCACTAGTCTAGGGATGGCAGATTTGGGTTGCGCTAATAGCGAGTTTACAGTAAGTTTGTGTGGGATAATTTGTTGTGAAGATGCAGGCATGGACAGCGTCGTGCTAGGGAGTCCTCTTTGCGACATAAGTTGACTGATTCCCTTTGTTTAACCCAGGAGACGCAAAATGTAGCCTTTGCACATGTGCCAAACTCTTTTATGTTAGGGCTTCGCAAAGACTACCTCTATTCTCGAAAGTTCATAAGTTCCCAGGTTCACATAATTTGGAAATAGCGAATGCTTCTTGCAAACTTACACACTTCAGTTTATCAACTGTACGGATAAGACGTGCATTACAATACGCTTGCGCAGTTAGTATTTATTCTATTTATCTAGTTTTACACCTTTTCAGGCATATCCCCCTCCATGTCATTCGTCCCTCTCGAATCCCTCTCCCTCCTCCAATCCCCGCCCCAATACCACTGCACAATAGGCAACGGCACAACGACTAGCACCACCAACCCTAGTGCCAAGAATACAGGACCAACATCTACACTCCTAATGAACTGCTGCACGACTGCAACGCCCACAGCCGCGAACAGACGCCGTACTAAATTACTGATGGCTGCGCTCGCTGCTCCATTTGAAGGCCACAGGTCAGTGATGAGCGTTTGATGGATGGCGCAGACCGCATTTGCCGTGGCTGCAATGATAAATTGCAACAGGAGGGGGACGAGGATCCATCCGGGGCGCGAGGTGAGCGTTGGGTAGGAGAGAGTGAAACCGTAGAAGGAAAGACTGATGACAAAGATGATGGTTACCATTGGTAATCGTACGAGGCGGGCGTGTTCGAGGGGGAAGTATGCGGGGAGGGAAGAGCGAGAGATAATAGTCGAGGGCGGGAGGGATCGCTGCGCTTTGTAGGCGGACGAAAAATTGTGCAAGTCCCGGTTTAAAAGGTTGCCCATAAGAGTGGAGCCGGCAATGGTTCCGAGGCCTGATTTATGCGGTTAGTTTGGATGAGATAGATCGAGACGAAACAACGAACCGGTAGGGACGAAGACAAGACCGAGGAGTACCTCGTTAAGCCCAAACACGCTTTTGAATAGACCGGCGGTGGACACCGTCACCATACTCCAGATCCCGAATATGGCTCCGCTGAAGAACAAACTCAACAATATGTCTTTTTCTTTGAGTAGCAAGAGCGGCGCGACGAAATCTCTAGCCACGAGCCGCGGTGCAACACCAGAAAGAGAGCGCTCGTCTTCATGAGCCGGCTTTCCAAAGATCTTCAATCTCCAGATTAGAGGTTGGTGGATACCGGTAAGGGGCCACGTGCCGTTGCCTGCGATACTGCGATGGGTCTCGGGAAGGAAGAGTAATATGACCACCAGCGCCGCAATCGATAGACCGAGAAGAAATACAAATACGGATCGGAAGTTCATGTACTTGGACAACAGCCCACCTAGAATAGGAGCCAGTACAATGGTGTAGTTCCGGATTCCTTGGCTGAAAGTGTAAAAGCTGTCCTGTTCCATTGGCAGTGATATGTCGTGGATAACTACGCTTCCCATTGATACTGTTGATGCGATGGCGGCGGCTTGGATACCTCGAAAGACTAGGAGAACCGCGAAATTCGGAGAAAAGCTGAGCACGATGTTGGAGATTATGTAGAGGAGAAAGGAGTAAATATAGACTGAGCGCCGGCCAAGGGATTCAGCTAGCGGTCCCCAGAGAAGAGAGGCGAAGCCCTGGGCGATGAAATACGACATTATTGTTAGCGTGACGCGGTCAAGACCGATGGCGAAGTCCTGTAGTATATAAGTTTGTGATGCGAAAAGCAACTTCGCGATATGGACGTACATTCGCGACTGCGTTCAGCGTTGGGAGATAGATGTTCGCCGTGAGTCCTGGAAACAGTCCTGCAACACCCACAATAGCCACCAACGTCCACTTCTCTTTCCTCGCATAAACATGATATGGCAGCTCTTTCCCCTCTAACCCTCCCTTGACCACAAACTTCGTGTCTCTTACTGATCCAATCGCCTTCCCCACAGTCCCCTGACTCGTCCTTATCCACTCTCCCTCTGGTAGAATCTTCGGCACCGGAGGCACATCCGGCATACTGACTGGCCTTTGCTCGTCGCGGAAGTACTCGGGGTCGAATTGGTGCTTGAGCGAGAACATGCGGATATTCGAGCTCATGGCATACACGCCCAGCCCGACTTCTCGCCATCCTTCGAGAGTGGTAAAACGTCGCGACAGCCGGCGAGAGATGAGGGACCAGGTATTACTGCGGACCGAGGGCTCGTAGAGCGACATCTTGGACGCGGAACTGGTGGCACGAAGAAGAGTCGGTGGTGGTACAAGATAGAAACCGAGGGCGATTAGGCATGACTTTAGTATATGGCTATCAACAAAAGAGAAGAGTTTAAATCATCATTAACACGATTCCGTTGCCGTCAAGGCACGCGGATACAACAGAAAAGGAATAAATTGTTGGAGAGCTTGGGCTGAAGTGGTATTGTGGCAAAAGCAAGCCTCGCACACGAAACGCCGACGGTTTGGGCTACGCTGGTGCATAACGCTCCCGTCGCTAGCCCGAACACAGAACCACCACAAGTAAAACATGGATGAATCTGCCGATGTGAGGATTTGATATGCAAGTTCATTGTCAACCCAGCTAAGGCGATAATAAATGCTAAGAAATATGTACAATAGCTGCGGACGAGTGCAGCCAGCGCCTGTCCGTCTGTGGTCTGCATGAATGCGTATATATGATCACGGCCCCAGCTTGTAATCGTACGACGACCGACGAGTCTTTGCTATGAAAGAGCTTAGCGCCGCGCTGAAAGAGCGATCACGCTCCCAGAACGACGCTACCCTCCTGGCCGGGGGCTCGACTGGATTCTGCTCGATCAAATGTTAGAAAATGTGCGATTAGACGGAAGCGTTGTTTAGCGTACCTTTTCGTCTGGCGCATCACCGATTGTGATACTCGTTACCATGCCAGATTTCTCCTTATGCGTATAGAATATGTTCCCTGCCGCCACACCATCACCTTGGATCTGAGGCTGCTGCCCAGATTCTCTCCCGGTTGACTGTCCTAGCTGTCGGCTCACAAGCGACGAGGGATACTGTCCAGAGTTTTGCTTCTTCTTTTGCCGGAGAATTATTATCATGATACCAATCAATATCGAGACACCGCCTTTTGAATCGTTAGTACAATTTGTGACTGAAATATGAATGGTGGGACAAACCGAGAACACCCAACGCAATTAGGAGATTCCTTGCCGCTGGTGCAATGCTATTGTCTTTCTGCTGATCCTGCGCATGCGGTGGTGTTGTGGGCTGTTGGGAGAACGAGGCGATCGTCAACACAGCAGATGCCGTCACTGATGTTGAGACTGTGATTGATGTTGCCATTGACGGGGTCACAGTTACTATCACGGGTGCCGCAGTGACTACGACAGTAGGAGTGTCGATTGAAAACACTGATGGTGTATTCTGGGATGTTGCCGTTAGGGAGGGTGGCGCCTCCTCGCCTTTGCCCTTCGCTGACTGTGTAATTGTGATAAATGAGGTCTGAATGGATGTAACAGGCAGAAAAGAGAAGACGGAAGAGGGTGGAGGTGGAGGTGGAGGTGGAGGTGGTGCAACACTCTGAGTTGGCGGCGGAGGTGGACCAGAAGATCCTGGTGGAGGCGGTGGTGGTGGTTGTGCAGAGGCAAGGGGAGGAGGTGCAGGGCCTGCTTTTCCCTTTCCCTTTCCCTTCCCTTTCCCTATAGGATCATCCGAAGGCCCAGGTGGTGCTGGTGGTGCTGCAGTCACATCTGCTGCTTGCGGAGAGTCTAAAAATGATGTCGCTTCGCTGTTGGCTTTTCCCAAAGGTCCCAATGGCGGCACTGGCTGCGATCCTTTTACATCTCTGGGTGCTAGAAGTCCCAGAGGAGATTGAAGAGGTCTTGGAGGTCTTAAAGTCGTTGGCGGCTCGTCTTCATCGTTTTCGTTTTCGTCCTTCTCGTTTTTGTCTTCGCTAGAAATCGATTGGCATCTTTGCATTGCGCCCATTGTGGATTTGCCATTTCCAATAGCCATTATGACGATATCGGAGTACAAAGAGTGCCGATGACCCTAGTTGCAGTGGAGAGATCAACGCACACGGATACTGGGGACATGATAAACGTCCAGTCAAACAAGCTTGGGTTCAAACTATAGATTAAAACGGTGTCACGAGTGTGGTGTTGAAAGAATGTGGATCGGCACTGCGAACTCCCGTCAGTAGTGGAGAGCGGTTCAAACGGATCGCCGATTGGCGCGAAGGTTCCACGCGGCACCAGTGAGGATACTTCAGAAGCCGGAACCACAAGTGTGCTAGAATCCCAACTCAAAAGTAAACAAGCTTCGCTAAAGAGACTGTGTGCGACGTGTGGCTGTTTGGGTAAGGGGCGTTGAAACCTTGTCGGAATTTTTGAAACGCGAGGTCGTGATCCGCGCGCGAAAACCTCGAAAATTATCGCTCTTTAAACTTTCCAATGACACTGATAGGTGGAACTGTTAGGGGTCTTATTTCTTGGATAGATTGGATTTGGGCTGTGGCCACATTGCGAATCGCCAATGAGATAAACGAAATGTGTGACTGCACTATTGCAATAATGATCTCACGGGTAAGCGAAGGAGAAAACACTACTGTCTGCAGCAAGATGTAAGTAGCGGTAAGTTATGTAAAAAGTAGAGGTATTAAGCCGGCCTACAATTTCTATATAGCACGAACCATTCGTAATTAAGTGGTTCCTGCCCTCTCGATAAGGTGTAGCCTCCTGCAGTTACTCGGCTATGGCATGGATTTTGAGTCGTGATTAGGGCTTACGACTCAACACTAAAGAGTTTTATCTTGAGCTGAAGAGCGCTATTTTCTATCGTATGAAGTAAAGCGTTGTCGATCAGGTGTTGCAATTCTGTTAGCTTCAAGCTTGATTCAACGGCTGTGATGTGCTCCCCTAATGACCCGAGGTTTCGTGCTATCCTCCGCACTGTACACTTATCGTCCGATAGTTGACTATGGGGCTTCCAATTACAAACAATTATTATTTCTCACCTCTGGAGAATCACCTTCATTGCCTCCAGCTTCCCCAGCCTCGATGGCAGCCACTGTGGCAGAGGCCCATGGGAGAGAACATTCTCCAGTGCCATTATTATTGATCTAGTGCAGGATACGTATCGAGCGACACAGAGGACGACAACGAGCTTTAACTCGGGCAACTATGTGGGGTAGCGATAGGTGAGCCTTGTACAGCTGAGTCAATAGTCCTTTTTGCGACGGCGGCGGCGGCGAGCTTTCTCCTCTGTCTTGAGATGTATGGTAAGGGAAACGATAATTACTACAGAAGCCATGAGCAAACTAGTGGGCAGCGTGGCGGAATAGCATGGGATATGCTTGGTGACGAACAACAGAAACTTCTGGGAAAATATGATATCGATTGTATAGGGCTAGCGTAGTAATTATATACAGTAAGCCGAGGTAATCCAATACTTCCAATGCAAGTCATGAGTCGTGGTAAGTTTCTGACTCTATACTAGTTTAATATCTCTGGTAGGCCGAAGGATGACGAATGAAGGCAATGTGGAACAATTTTCACTTAAAAAGGACGATGCTTCATTTGAATAGGCGAGCCCAAAGTCACTTGCCGAAAAGAGTCGGTTAGCAGCAAATAGATTCGATTCTCTGAGTGAGAAGATCTCTTGATTGGAAACCCTGCAAGCATATCTGGTGTTCCTAATCCTCAATTTCGGACCCCATAGGTGACAGCCGGACAAGCGTCTAATTGTCCCAGAAGATTAATCTGCTTCGGGGCAACCGCGCATGATCCTCCAACGTCTCACCTCCGCCATTGCCGCCGAGATCTCTAATCTTGCCTTTGGCTACTTCACCAGTAACAATCTAATGTTGGAAGCTCCTCCTCCTCATCAAAGATGCCCTCGACGAAATCACGAACAATGAGGTCAACAGGACGTATGGAGTAGAGCAGAAGGACCTGTCATTTGTCGTTGGGTTTGCGTTCTCGACTGCGGTGAGTAGGGCGGGAATTGATGAAATGTCTTTTCCGTTAGCAATGCTGTTGGTTTTTGCAACAAATGAAGTGGAGAAGTGATTGAGTGATATTACAGAGGCGGGGTGGGAGTAGGTAATGTTAATGTGCTGTAGGTAAAAAAAAGTAAAGAGGGAGCTGATTTGAAGTAGGCAAACTTCGATTAGTTCACTAAGCTAAAGTGCAGTTCCTAATCCCGTGTGCTCCTGTAAATTACCACTACCATTTATCCTTCCCTTTCAGCATCGGAGCTATTTAACCTCACTAGTGCCACCTAAAAGCAGCAAACCTTGGCATTCCCATTCAATGCGCAAACCTGAAATCCAATCTCTTCATCCCCTCGTCCTTAGTACTAATAATATAGTCCTCCTGCTCCTCCTTGGTTAGTGCATTCCACTTCCTATCCCTAACCTTATTCCTCCAAATATAGAACACCTTAACTAAGAAAAACATAATGATGTTAAACGAGCAGATATACAACAGAATCTTGTTTCCACGCCTGTATAGCGGCTGGTCGTCGTCACGATAGATGTTTGAGGCAATTATGTTTCCTGATTGGACGAACATGTTGTAGAAGGCGGCCGAGACGGCTCGGGTACGGACCGAGTTGCTGTTCTTTGCGTTCCAGCCTACTAGGATAGCATGGCAATACGGGTAGCTGAGCAGACCGGTGAGCAGCGCATATCGCGTCCAGGGGTTAGCTCCTTTAGGAAGGACGACGAGCGCGACGAGCCAAGGGAAGATCCAGATGTTGCTGAGGCTACTCGTGATCGAGCGCTCTTTTACCTTTTCAGAAAACCAGGTCAGGACGAGGAGTTGAAGGGCGAAGAGGAACTGCGATGGGATGGCCAAGAGGTTGGCTTGGAAGACGCTGAAACCGAGTTTGCGCAGAATGTAGGATAGATATGTTGTCGGAGGTGCCGGTGGGATGTAAGCGAGGAGCCCTACTATGTACAGCGGCCACTGCTCCCAATCGGTTACGACCTTGAAAAGCCTCATTGGGCCAACGGCCTGGCGGTTGTTCATGTCTCCCTTGGAAGGACTACCAGCGTCAGCTGGACCCAATAAACAGGGCTGCAGAAATCTTACTCATCGCGAAGAACGCGGTTGACAAGAATCTTCTCTTCATGTTCGGTAAACCAGCCGTTCTTGCCTCGGAACCAATGCGCGGTTTGGGTGGAACCGGGAGGCATCAAGCCATAAGAGAATACGCCAATGACAAGGGTGAGGAGGCCTTCAATTAAGAATCTGGATATACTTTAGCAGATTCGAGACCAGGAAAGAGAAAATAACCCACAGATATTGCCATCCAGACCATCCATTAAGGCCTCGCATTTGAAGTACACCAGCAGCAATGAGCGAGCCAACAATATTGCATGTGCTTAAAGCAGTCCAGAACCAAGCAAGACGAGTGGGAAGCTCGTTCGATTTCTGAAGAACATTAGCTGGAAATAAGGATGCGGGCGGCTAGGATACGCACAAAGAAGTACGTAAGCCATAGTACGATATCACTATATCATGTTAGCAAGGGATAATGCGTTTGCGACGAAAAAGCGCTTACGGAATGAACCCGCCCATCAAAAGGCCGAGCAGACATCGGACGACGTAAAATCCCGTCTTTGTTTTAAGCCCAGCCTGGGATGCACTGACGATCGACCACGCAATGATGATGGTCGGGATCCAGCGATCAGCACCAAGCTTCTTGCTGATGAGACCGCTGGGGAGTTCGGCGCAGAGAAATGAGGCCAAGAAAATAGTTTGACCGTAGTTGAAGTCGTTAGTGTTCATTTTCAGTTCTTTTAGCATGTTGTCGGATATGGCACGGTTGATGTTCTTCCGGTTTAGGTCGAGGGCGCAGAACATGACCCATGCCCAGAAGGTGATTCGCAAATCCAACTAAAGCAGGAGTCAGCCTCAACGTTGCTGCAGCACGTGGCAGAGTGTATTCAACGTACTTTGCGAACAAGCCTTTTCTCCTCGTCCGCAGTCCACGTGAAGCTCGGGTCGAACCGGTGGCGGCCCTCGTAATGGGCTTCCTCGTACACGCCGCGCCAATAATCAGCCGTCTGGGGGTTGCTGAAGACATGGTCGTCGGTAGAGCCATGCTGCGCCGTTGAGGCTGTGGATGTCTGTGAGGAGCCCGAGTCCACGTTAACGGGAACGCCTTTCTCGTTGAGTGCTGTCATAGGTGCAACGATGGGTATACCAGGATTCCGTTTGCTAACGATTTGGTAATGTGAGCCAGGTTGACGGGATTCGAGATGAGTGTCTCCGAGGAGACCTTATAATAGCGCGGAGAATAAGGACCATTATTACACCTGACGGATGGTGCAACATTGGTACCAGTTGACAACATATCTTGGGTGTTGAATCCAGAGTCTAGCCAAGGACTCAAAACGCAAGAAAGTGTCAGTTCCAAAAGCCTGGGTGGGCTCAGACATGTGGTGATTGGCTTCTGGAATCCTTATCAGGAGCAGCTCCGAAAGTCCCTGTAGTCAGGACCCGACGCGGAGGAACTTGGTGATAGCAGTGGGCTCATGGAGATCTTGGCGGGAGTCTCCCGAGGATAATCCACGCTGTCGCTAGGCTATAGGCGCGCGAGAGGCGAAGTTTGTGAATGATGGCGTCGATATCAAGAGACCACGCGGGCCAAGATCGCCGAAGTCCCTAGTGCGCATACAAATCCGGGGAAAGGTACTTTTTGGGGTCGCGAAAGCTACTAAAAGGACAGGATCCTGGTTCAGAATGCATCCTTGGTGTAACTCTTTGTCCACATGGATCGCAGTAACATTCCAATGCTAGCGATGGCCCCAACACTATATAGGCGCGCTCTTATAGCCACAGAAATGATGCCGGAACATGCAATGGATGATGAAAATGCGGCTAGTGGGGATGAAAATCTGCTGGTAAGATGCAGGAACCCATGCAGGCACGTCAATTCCGTGGGAATTGCGTCAGTTATCGTGCCTAGGCAACACGTTAACTGCAACCGAATCGCACCACGATTGATAACGATAAGCTGCTTCGGATGAAGATTGAACCTTCGTGCACTTCCAACAGAAAACCATATCAAGAAACATGGTGGTAGGCCTCGACGCGTCAAGCGTGTCAGGGAGATTCAGGCTGGAGCTAAAGTGGGAATCCACGCCATTACGTAGCGGTGTGTTGGCGTTATGATGCCATACTGTGGTGAATTTAGAAGTTTTTGTGGCGTTTGGTGGAGTCGTCCAATGCTTGGGAGTGCTGTTGGCGTGGAGGTAGATTGTTGTTGTCGTGGTTGACATCTTCGAGTAGCGAGCCAATCAATTTCGACGAGCTCTAATTGGCTGAGAGTCGCTATGTCCCTTCCCATGCGGCATTTATCCTATACTTATGCTTGTTTCAGGCGCACAGGAAACTCTATCCCATGTGTCTCCAGAATTATTCCGCCCTTCACTTCATAGTCATCCTAAAAATGACCTCTTATTGTCAACTTAAGAACACGTATATCCATCGTTAATGAAAGTACCTGCAATACATTACCAGACGTAATTAAACTTGTCAATATCCACAACCTCCGTCTAGCGCTCCGACTCTTTAGCAATAGTCACGATATCTCCAATCTTAAAAACTATTCTGTAGACAGCCAACAACGTCCAAGTCTATAAAATGCTAAGTACCTCTATGTTTGCTTTCACTATCTTGGTAGGCTCCTAGCGTGCTTGGTAAGACTATAGATATTTCTTCGGTAGCTCCTCTGTAGAATCAATATACCTAACGTCAATCTCTCTATCAACTTCGTCCCATCACGACACTGTGTCGGGCCAACTTCCCTTCCGCGCTATCCGATTTAAGACCCTACACTGGATATTAGCAACTACCACAGCAACCAAAGCAACCGAAATCAGACCAATAGTTGCAGACCATCCAGCTGGATAGCATGGCCCATCTTGTTGCTAGAAGAGCTGACTCCCGATAATTCCCAACGTATTGGTTAATATGATGAAGGTGGCCAGTGTAATGAATCTTTTACCTGCACTACGAGCATTCATAGCCTTCCATAATCCATTTACAGCATTTGAATTCTAGAGCTAGCGGCGTCGCATAGATTGCAGATTTCGTTGCCCCACGCCAACAGGAACAAAAAATAGCGCTTAGAGTCAATACCGCAAATCCTGTCCTTGGGCTAGGATCGTAGATCAGAAGTCTACAGCAGACCTAATCACGCGTTAGAATAATAAGCAAGGAGAAGTCAGCAAGCCCTACAGCAAATGCCCACCAAGCAAGAACCCCAACGTTATCAACGGTCCCCATTGCCCCCATTGATCTCTGATTAAGTCAGTCGAATTTATATTACGATGCAAGAATAGTGTAGTGTCAGTGTTGAATCACGCGATAAATCTCCACGTTACAGTTATGATGAGCAAGAGCCACTGTCCGATCGAAACTATAGTATTTGATCTTAGTCGTCCATAGACATAGCCTTCACAAGAGCGGGTGCGCACGACCACAAAACGGATGAGGGTGCGAGCCCTGCGATCGTTACTACAATGTGAGTGAGCAGCTTCCAGTCTATAAACTAAAATAAGGCGATTAATTTATCAACGTAGATGACACGTAAAATCATAAGTCTGTCTTTCTCTCGATTTCCTTCCGGTAACATTTCTGTGCTAATGGCGCTTCTTGGGATCATCAAGAAGCACACGCTGCACAAGGATGTATGCCTCTCGATGTAAAATATCGGCGTCAAAGTATATTAACGGGGTGTGAGGGACTAGTTGGAAATAGGAGGGCGAATATTTCGCCAACCTTCAAGGTAAACAATCCTTCAATCTAGTCATGACTTTAGCAATGAAGCGGAGAGAGTCGGTATTAACTCATAACAAACAACCACTGCGGTCCAGAAAGTCTGCTCACACCATGTATCTAGAGGCTGGTGAAGTCGGTTCTTATTCTTCGTCACTATACATTAAAAACTCTCACACTCCATAAGCCATAAGTCCACCAATAGCTTAGGCAAACAAATTACCGATAAAGTACCATGCAATTCGGTTGTTTATTTCATTTGTGGTGTACCACATTGTAATGGTATACAGGCCGGCTGGTATAAAACCCGACTCACGCAAACTGGAAGTTTTTAGCCACAGAGAAGTTTCCGTGTCTTATTTACACACCCCAGAAGTAATCCGGCAACCAAAATAATCCTATGCCATGTTGAAAAGCTTGGAAGGTTGCAACGAGGCCCCTGAAGAGCACGGCTATTTTCTTCCAAGCATGGTGGTAATGGCTCGTATCACACAATGATCCGACCACTGATACATTTGCTACGTTCAATGCAGTACAAGATGCAATTGTTCGGGATCTTCCTATTATAGGTCAACGTAAAGCGAGATGATTTGGAACCACTCACCTCGGGCAGAACTATCTCCCCGGCCTCCAGTTTTCCGATGACGCTCCATCCCCTCAACGAAAATATCCAAAAACCACGTTCCTCCAAATCCCTTGAGGACCGAGGTCACTCCAATGAGGGATAGAGCTTTATTTACTAACCCAGAGAAGAAAGCCTTGTAATGGCCAAACCAGTCGACCTGACAGAGTCCATAGGCACTCTTTTCGAAAATTTACAGCTTTCAGAACTCAACAGAACGCAACTTGGCGAGCTAGTATTAATTGTGTCTGAATGAGATGTGGTCTTCTTCCACGATTAGTACCTCACCGCCAAGCAGCAGATTAAGCTCTTTGAATACTATGGAACTCTTAGCAAGCACCCAGCACAGAAAAAAAAGAGACATATCACTATTAGAACAAGTAGGGGTAATTTTTCGGGAGCTTCAGACTAAATTCCCATAGTCACAGGGTGAATACAATGCCGATACGTCGTTCGGAATAAATCCGCCGTTTCACTCCTCATTGCGCATGGAAGAGGTTCCTAAAATTGGAGGTGATTCTACGTGAGTCTGTCTTCCCACATTTCATTCCATGAACCAATCTGACGGGTGCTGTAGATGTCGCAATATGGCTATGCGATACACTCAGTAAACACTTGCAGAGTTTTCTCGATGGCCTTCATACAGTTCATCTATTCAGACTTCAATGCTTAACAGTTGTCAGATGACACTAATTTGAATCTTCGGGGCAGTTGTAAATTCGGCGCCCGCTCTATCTCAACATCTACTATTTATATAGGCTCTCTGATCCCTGCTGTGTTTTCGACTTCTGGAGGTGAACTGATTTGTCGTAATCGATTTGAGCGCCGCTGGAGGCTGAGTCACAACGTTTCAACAGCTTATCTATCCCATGTTATGGTTTCGGCTTGTGGAAGTGAGGGTAACTCTGGTCATCTATTTGGTTGTTACTGATTATTGAGGTCTGCTATCACATTGTCTATGATGGTGAAATTGAGAGTCGCTGATGGGTAGCTGCTCTCGTTATTCCTGCTTTTGCAAAGCCGGTTCTGCTCCTTCTGGGTGAGTCATGAAAACTGCTGCTCTGCTACTGCATCTCCACATCCATCTTTTCCTCGTCACCCACTTCCGATCTCGCTCTGTTCTTGCCCGGTTCTTCCCTATGCTTGCGAGTGTCAGCCCTCCTCGGCTTCAACCAGGACCACAATTTCCCACCCAATCTTAGTCTAGAACGGCAACGCGTCATACGACAAGTGCTAGGAGTACTTACGAGTTGGGGCAATGCTTTGCCAGCATATGCTATATCCATAATGCCCGTATACCGGCCACATATCAACACTATTCAGTAATAAACTTTGAAATGAAACTATTCATTTCGTTCTCATCAATAGTGTGAAACTGCAGTACCTTATCATCATCTTAAAATGTCGGTCTCGTCCGTTCCCCCTTCCAGACCCCCATCACCTCGCCCGTTTCCCCAATCCACTCCCTCACCCCGTTGACCATCGCCTTCGCCATCCCTGCATTCGTGCCAGCCCTCTGTCTCCGTCTCCCACCTCCGACACCCGCATCTCCAGGTACCGCCCCACTAACACCCACACCAGTCCCGAATCCACCGCTTGGCTTACCAGGGCTTATGAAACTACTTCCCTCACCAGTAGCGTACTCGGAGCCCATGGAGGGTAAAACATTTTCACCCGCGGAAAGAGAGACAAATAGTGCGAACGGGACCAGCCATACGCAGAGACCAAAGTACGATGCGATTTCGGTAAAGGAAGGCATGTCCGTGTCACGGGAGTAGGGGTAGGAGGAGGATGAGCGGTTGTGTGCGGGCGGGGCACTGAAGTGGCGGAACCAGAGGTAGTGATTCGATATAACGAGGCCTAAGGAATTACAATTAATATATGCGTGATTAAGATGGGATTGTCCGGGGAATTTAGAAAAGATGGACATACCGCATGATAGCAAGAATAAAGGATCTGTAAGCTTAACGATCGGAAAGCGCCTCAAGTTCTGCGCATATATGACATGGGACACGACACTGAGTCCGCTCAACCCTAGCGGAAACCCATCCACAACAAGCAACAAAAGCTGCAGCCCAATAATACCATATATTAGTCTTGTAAGAAGTTTTTTGGCGAGAACGGTGTGCTCTTCGACGAGTTCGGATAGATAATAAAGACCGGAGGCTACATCATCGATCAATTCGCTTCCACAATGAACTTGAATAAGAATTTCGGGGGAAATTGGCATACCTATGGCCAGGGTTAGAAAGGCAAATCCCAGCACTACGCCCACATATCCGAGCAAAGGTAGAATCCACATGATTGTGTTGTTCAGGGTGAAGTCTGAGGAACGGCAAGGGATGAGGTCAGAAGCGTGAGGTTGAGGTGGCTCGATCGGAGGGCGGAGAAAATGTCCCCCGCTGTGGGGGGTGCGGCCTTGGCGTGAAACACAACACCAAAAAACTTATCGTGGATTTGAGAGCTTTGGCGATTCGACATTCTCGACCCAATTGCGCTCTCTGATTTCTACAATCTCCCCGTATGCCGCTCAATATATCCGTGATTGTATCAGCTTTGTGATCAAACCAATCACTATCATGTCGCGCCCCGAGGACACACTGTACGTCAACTTCCTCAACCCACAATAGTCTCAAAGTCCGTATTGACCACGATACAGCCCTCCAGACCTCTTCTACAATGACACCGAATCCCGAAAATACACCACAAGCTCGCGCATTCAGAAAATCCAATCCGACATGACGCACCGCGCGCTATCCTTACTCCACCTCACATCCCCCTCCCTCATCCTCGACATAGGCTGCGGCTCCGGCCTCAGCGGCGAAATCCTGTCCCAGGATGCCGAAGACGGAACGCCTGGCGGCCCACACATTTGGATCGGCTTCGACATCTCGGCGTCTATGTTGGGCGTTGCGCTGGAAAAAGAAGTGGAAGGGGACCTGTTTCTGGCGGACGCAGGACAAGGCGTTCCGTTCAGACCAGGCACATTCGATGCAGCGATTAGTATTAGCGCGGTGCAGTGGCTGTGCAATGCAGAAACGAGCGAGGAGTCGCCTGCGGGGCGGCTGTCGCGGTTCTTCAATGGGTTGTATGCGAGTTTGAGGAGGGGAGGAAGGGCCGTGTGCCAATTTTACCCGAAGAATGATCTGCAGAAGAAGATGGTTTCGAGTGCGGCTGTGAAGGCGGGGTTTGGAGCGGGGTTGTTGGAGGATGATCCCGGGACGAAGAATGCGAAGACATATCTTGTGCTAACTGTGGGTGGTGGGGATATGGATGGTGATATCACGGGTGTGGTGAGGGGTATGGAGGGCGTGGATGTTATGGATGACCGAAGGCGAGCAAGGGACCGGAAGAAGGGTGAGGACAAGAAGGGGAGCAAGGCATGGATCATGAGGAAGAAAGAGCAGATGGAGAGGAAGGGCAAGGTGGTTAAGACAAACTCAAAGTACACGGGTAGGAAGAGGAGGATCGCATTCTGAGCGTATCATTCGTCCAAACTTCACGATATTGATTTGCATTTAGCGAAGTTGAAGGCGTTCAGGATAGGGATAGAAAATTTGATTCATGCTAGCTAGCTATATACCACTAAAAGTACAGCTCTATTCACGCCCTGCTGGAGTACTTGTACACGAGACCACATCCAATCGTTAAAAGTTTAACTACATCCTCAATGCCATACACTGTCGTCGTGCTATAGCCAAATTAGCATATTGCAAATTTCTCTAACAAATCATGCCTTCTCCATCTGGTCCAAGACACCCCGTGTGAACTCGTGGGTCGAGGCGTTGCCTCCCATATCACGTGTTCGTATTTTACTGATATGTGTTAGCTTTTGTTCAATATGTACAAACTAGAGACACTTACCCGTCAGCGATGAGCTTGTATACAGATTGCGAGATGCGGTTAGCGTGCTCATCCAGGCCAAGGTGACGGAGCAGCATAGCAGCAGATAGAATCAAAGCAGTTGGGTTCGCCTGATCCTTGCCCTTGATGTCGAGACCGACGTGACGGCACCCGGGCTCGAAGACGGCAACGTTGCGGCCCATGTTACATCCAGGAACGATACCAGGGCCACCGACAAGACCAGCACCAATGTTGGACAGGATGCCTCCATACAGGTTGGGCATGACCATGACGTCGAACTGCTGCGGTCTTGACACACACTGCATGGAGGCATTGTCAACGATCATGTCGTTGGTTTCTAGCGTGGGGTAGTCCTCGGCGACCTTCTTAAAGGTATTGCGGAAGAGGCCGTCGGCGAGCTTCATGATGTTCGCCTTGTGGATGCAAGTAACCTTCTGCCTGTTGTTCGCCAGAGCGAAGGCAAACGCGAATTTGGCGATGCGCTCGGACTTAGCGCGAGTAATGATCTTGAGGGACTCAACCACGCCGCTGACAGACTGGTGCTCTAGACCCGAGTATTCGCCCTCGGTGTTCTCACGGATAATGCAGAGATCGACGTTCTTGTGGCGCGTTTCGTAGCCGGGGATGTTTTTGATGAGGACAATGGAGGCGTAGATATCGAGTTCCTGGCGGAGGGCGACGTTGAAGGACTGGTGGCCGGATCGCTCGACAGGCGTATGCAAGATTCCCTTGAGGCCAATCTTGTTACGCTTCAGGGATGCAATCGACTCGCGGAAGAGCTCCTCAGAGTGCTTGTCGCCAGTTTCCACACCCGACACGTTCACAGTCTCCCACTCGATGGGTACGTTGTCAGCCTTGAAGATTTCCTTGACCGACTCGGACACTTCGGCACCGATGCCGTCACCTGCATTTCTCTCAATATCAATTCCAACATATAGGTGCTTATCGCTGCATACCGGGGATCAAGGTGACGGTGTATTTGCCGCCGAATTTGGTGGGCTTGAAGATGTCCGAATTGACCGTAGCGAAGGCTGCAGATTTGTGAGTATCTCAACCTATATTGCAATGTCTGTGAGCACTCCGTAGCTAAACATACTTCGCGTGGCCATCGAGGGGCCGGCAACGCATCGTGAGGCAGACCCAGCGCCCCGCAGGAAGATCTGGACAGTCGCGGCGCGTTAGCCTATGGTTTTCTGAAACTGAGGGTCCAATTGAGAGGGTGCGAGGAGTTACTTACCTGCGCCGTCTTTTGTGAGGTTCGCGACAGCATGGTGGGTGGGTTGCGGAGGAGCGGAGAGGTGAAGGTTGGTGATGAGGGATTTGAGGCACGAAACAAGCTTGAGCTGACTGCCGCCGCAAAAAGCAACTCGGCCTTGGCACCCACAACACCATGCCCATCTAGTCAATCTCCGGAGCTTATCCACTCAAAATCTAAAACCTCATCTGCAAATTTTCGCCAGGAAGCCGCTCGTCCTTTCGCCGCAACACCATCATGAAGAGGTACGCCCACATGGTGTGGTCGATGGACTGGTTTCACACATTAACCTTCCCAGCCTTCAGCTTCCTCACTGATGGCTACTGCAAGCTTTGCATGTGCAAGGCATTATCGGGGCGAGGACCAGGCACCTCGCTAGCCGCTCGAGACATTTTCTTCAACTTCAACTGCTTCTAGATTTGGTGAGCATAAGTTTGAAGCACTAAGCCGCCTACATGCTTTGCTGCTCAATCTCTTCTTTCCTCGCCGTTCCTTTCGCACTTCTCTTCAACCAATTGCATTTCTCATCTTTCGCGCTCTCAGTGTCATCCCCTCGAGTCCTCCTTCTCTCCATTCTTCCTACTTCTGGTCACTTGGTAAGTGTTACAAATCATGAATGTCCCTTGTGGGTGTCTTCTCCAACTGCAAAGGCCCCAGATGCCGGCAATTGTGGATCGTGGGGTAGGCGGAATTAGTCCGCATATATACACGCCAGCTCCACCTCAGTTCTTCTTCTGCAATTGCAGCAGCTTGCCAACTTCAACAATTCCCAACTATGAACTCGCATCACGTCGGATGGATTGGCCTGGGTAACGCAGGATATCCTATGGCCGCATGCTTAGCCAAGAAGGGGCATCGACTGATTGTTCGCGACGCGGATCAGGCACGAGGCATCGATTTTGTCGAAGAATATGGAAAATGCAGAGTGGCAACGTCGGACCCAGATTGTTTCCAGGAATGCGATGTCGTCATTACGATGCTGCCAAATGGTAGAGTCGTGCGGGATGTCCTGCTGGGAGAGCGTGGCATCGCTCCACATCTCAAGCCAGGCACGACTTCTTCCTATCCGGGAGAATTTGGCTACTGACTCCACAATTTCAGGCTCGGTAGTAATCGACACAAGCTCCTCCTCTCCGTTCGACACACGATCGCTCGGAGCCGAGCTCAAGAAACGCTCAATCGACCTCATTGATTCTCCAATCACCCAGGAGAAGCTTCACGCCATTGACACGGGGGGCGCAACTCTGATGGTTGGTACGGACTCGCCCGAGGCTCTCGAGAAGGTGCTGCCGCTTTTGAAAGACATGAGCTCGCACGTGTTTCCTATGGGGCCCCTGGGCGCCGGTCACACCATGAAGACCCTGAACAACTATGTCAGCGTTGGCAGCATCATTGCTCTGTGTGACGCATTGGTTAGACTTCTGCTGACAGTGTCACAACAAACTATATTCTAATATGCCCAGGTGACCGGACAAAAGCTCGGTCTCGATCCCCAGACCATGATCGATGTAATGAATGTCGGAACCGGTGTCAACTTCTCGACAGCATACTCGATGAAGAATCTTAAGTCGTATGATTCGGGTTATCAACTGGAGCTGCTTGTGAAGGACGTCAAAATTGCAAAGGAGGTCATTGAGAAGTCAGGATTCAAGTCAGATCTACCAATGCTTGCATTGGGATATCTTGAAGATGCGCTGAAGATTGTGGATAAGGGGGCGTGTCACTCGGAGTGCTTGAAGAGCTGGGAAGAAAGGGCCGGTGTAGAAATCAAGGAGACGAAAAGGAAAGAGGGATCTGAGGGTCGCAGGAGTTCGATATAGTCACACAAATCCCTGTAGATTTTGAAGGAAGCAGTCTAGCCTACAAACGTCAAACCCTAAATACGGTCTTTTGAAAATGTGAAAGGTGGACGCATTGACCATGCGCTAACCGCACGTGAAAGCGCATTTTGTGTAGCTTGATTCAGAGTAATTAGTTATTTGGCGGCGGGGCAAGCGCAAACAACAGGCTTGCCTTAAACCTCATTGAACCTCAAATCTCCAAGAAAGCAAGACCAACTCTCATACTCCCGCTATCTCTGAATTGTTCACATCTACAAAGCACACCATGGGCGACTCAACCTTGACCGCGGAAGAGAGCGCGGAATTCAGTCTCGACCTCGTTGCCTGCGCCGGTACGTGCAGGGCGCCTTCCCCACCGCCGCCATCGTTCATCGACTGACCGAAGAGTTCCACAGCTGCGGAAGCCTTCACAGATGCCTACTATTACACCGTCGAGAAAGATCGCGCGAAGATATCCTCCTTCTACTGTCCGGTGCAGGTCTCCGCCGACAGCACAGTCCCTTTCATCGCGTGGAACAGCATAGTCTACAACGACGGTCCCAGCTTCCAGGAACACTTCGAAGGACTCACACACACGCATTTCGAGCTCGAGGGTCTCGACTGCAACATTCTCAACCCCAAATTCCTCCCTGCGGCCGACCTCAAAGGAGGAAGCAATGACGACGCAAAAGACCTCGACCGACGTATGTCCATCGTCGTGGTGGTAACGGGCTCAGCGCGATTGGAAGAACAATTCAAAGGACCCATGAGAGAGTTCGCTGAGACGTTTGTCCTAGTTCCGAATACGGAGAAGCAGGTCCCGCCGAAGCCCATGTTCGAGAAGGGTTGGCAGCAGGAATGGCTGATCCAGACTCAGAACTTCCGATTTACTGAGTGGGGCGCGAGCGAGATTGGGGACGGCAAAGCGGAGGATGGGAAGGCCAATGGCGTAAAGAATGTGTTCCAGGGACGGAATCAAGGTGTGGCTAAGCATTTCGCTGCTGCTGGGCTCACGGTCAAAGGCAAGGGGAAAGTATGAGAACGGCTGCATTCGTCGTTCTGTATATCAAGTGGATTTTGAAACGGATCATATCAGCGTATGGATACAAGCATTGATGGAGTACACCAGGGTCAGCATCCACCAGGTCGCAATCCTATTACAGATTCCAAGAAGCTAACAACCGAAACAGGCATATACACGTTATGCACAATTTGAAGTTTAGCGACTAAAAGCCACATCTCGTTTGCAAGACTTTGTAGATACCTGAAAATCTACTTTCTGAACGCGATTTTCCACCCGTTTCAATTACACCTACTACTGGCACCCTGAAAACTGCGAAGCTTACCAACAGCACCGCACTCAAGCCTCCCGTTCGCCAATTGAAAAGCCTGCTAGCCGCACCAACGGTGCCATTGTCAATGACAAAGTGCCAGCGCCACCTGCTAAAGAGGTCAAGAAGCCTATCACATCCCCTGCATCTATTCAGACCATTCAAACGGATTCCATCACTCTGGCCAAATTTTCCGCAGTTATCAGCATCCCTTGTTCTCCCAAGGCCAAGCGCACCGGGTTCTCTCTCACGGTTAGGCCCGTGTCCTGTCTCTTGTCTCCCGTTCTCTCTGCCAAATGAGGACCCACTTTGGCTCAGGTTGCTGCACGGAATCGCGTATAGGAGCTCAAGGTGAGACGTGAGGCCGCAGCAAGGAATCAAATCAAAGCTGATAAATAACTTAGGCCCTTCGAGCTGAAGATCCAGGCGCAGCTAGAAGATTTCAAGAGAGGGGAAGAGGAGAAGGCACGGCTGCATGAGGAGGGGGGGCAGCGATTGAGGAACTCTGAAATGCCGCTATATCCCACCGAGTAAGCTGGTGGCCATGCGAGCCTCGAGAGGAACGAAGACGTTGAGAGCCTAAATCCCGTCCTCTTGCATATGTGACCTAATCAAGGCCTTAGCTTAGAAGGTACCAGGAACTCCACATTGCCTCACTGTATTAGCCTAGAACTCTAAGAGCGTCCGCACGCTCACCATATGCCGAATTCCAATTAGCCGTATCGTTATAAATCGATCATGTACGACCACCAATCAATGGATTGTAAGAAGGCCAATCGACGCACGCTCAATTCTCCATCTCAACACTCTGCAGCTCATTCAGCAAATCCATAAAGTTGTATTTTTTGTGGTCTTGTGTGCTTGCTTTTCTAACTACTCACCAATGGGTGCTTCCAAGCTATTGACAGTCGATTCGGGCATCTTTGGCGGTGGGCTCTTTACCCTGTTTGTTGATACGATCCCCAGATTGAGCACGAGTTTTGCCTCTCTTCTTTACTCCACTCGGATTTTCAATACCCCACCCGAAAGTCAGTCTTGATACTCTCGTACTCTCTTTATTCGTAAGAGTAGATGAAACCAAACACATCACAGATATTTTTACTCCCAGTCTGACTATACCCGCATTTCACGATACGACTTCCAAATACTATGACACGATGAAATCATTTACGAGAGCAAAAGGTATCAATTTCGCATCGTTATCCCACTCCCCTCCTCCCCTCCTCATGACCACCTACCCCAACCCAGTGTCCTTCTAGTTATATTTTGCCCCATCTCCCTTAGATCATCAAAGCCTACTAGCCTCCCTTTTCCCAAGCCCAATCAGTTCCGCGGAGTCCGCATGTTAGCCTTAACGCGCTCCAGAAGCTCGGCGGTGGTGGCGAGCGGTGAGGGGTGTAGATTACGCTAGGTTGGTAAGAAGATGACTCGGGGTAAGAATAAGAGGGGAAAGAGGATGGGGAGGAGGAGAGAAGATAGGGAAGAGGGTATGAAAGAGGGGGGAACAGCGGACGAGCTACGTATTGGTTGGATGCTTACATTGCGTAGCCATGTGGTGCATTGTTCGTGAGTCCATGTTTCGGGGTCTGTGGGTGGTGTTAGTGCGGTGGGCGTAAAGGGTCTGAAAGACTTTACCCCTCCGAGTTGGACAGATTACGAGAGTCACAACATACCACCACTCGGGTCCTGACTTGGAAAGATATCCGACCCCCAGATACTCCACGCTGCAACTCCGGTAACAATGGCAGCGAACGCAAACAAGGGTGCCTTTTTAGATTCAGCATTGCTCTTCACACACCCCTTCTCAGCCTCAGGAAGCGGTGCAGGGTCGCTTACGCGCTGGTGTAGTGCACGGTCAAGTGGTGTCGGCATTGTGAGTAGCGATGAGAGGATGTTTGGTTGAAGGTCCAGGCGAAGAGGGGTGTATGGCTTTGCTGCAGTAGAACGAATGTAGCACAAGTCCGTTAGATATACTTAGGAATCATAACCCCGCAGGCAGCAGTATAAGAAGAGAACAACCTGTCCTCTCATTGTCACACGTTTTCGTTCCCTGAGCTCCCGCCACAACCGTCGTCACCAGTCCGCACACGACCATTCCCTATCTGGACAAGCCTGGGACAGCCCCTCGGCGGCCCGTGCTCACAAGCGAATTTCCACTTCCACAAACCATTCATTTCAAGAACCGCAAGACGCAACCGCACGACATCCCGACTCCCACCTCATCCACAGGAGATACCCGCAATCCGCAATCATGCCGTCAGAAGTCTCCGATATCAAGCAGTTCATTGAGATCTGCAGGCGCAAGGATGCCAAATGTATGTTTCCCCTTACCCGATGGGGTTTTGATTGCGATTTTTGAAGGAGACTCACTCGGCTGTCCTCATATGTCTGCTTGGACGAATTGCGGCTCGTGCACACTTAATGAAGAGATGTCGATGAGCTAGACTTGGAGAGGCGAAGTGGATATCTGACGGGACTTTACTGACATTTCACAGCCGCCCGTATAAAGAAGAACAAGAAGGCCAACAACATCAAGTTCAAGGTCCGGTGCCAGCGATTTATCTACACGCTCGTCCTCAAGGACACAGACAAGGCCGAGAAGCTGAAGCAGAGTCTGCCGCCAGGTACGGATACCCTACACATAATCAAAGCCGCAATTGGACTTTGCGCGGACCTTGTTGGACGGGATTTGTGGTTAATAATTTGTGAACAGGGCTCACCATCTCCGATGTCGGCAAGAAGAACCCCAAGGGCAAGCGCGCATGATAGGCAGCAGATCCTCGATGATGGGCTGAACAATGGCATAGGACGGGACAATGGAGGGTGTTGGTGGATGAGGGTCGAGTGCATGGATGGATGGGCGGACTGGCGTCTCATCGGATACCTTTTTTCCATGACATACGACATTGTGTTTCTCGCGAATGGGAGATACATGAGGAATGCAAAAGTAAAACCTTCACCAAACGGCTCGGTGAACGGCATCCAATGCTTGCACGGTGACTTGTAGGGAAATACTGAAAATGTAGCTGTCTGACAACACTTTCCAGGCGTCGTTCGTTCAACGCTCTTTCGAACCATACAGTTCCCGTTCCGTCTTAAGCTTGCGCTGAACCTTTCAATCCAGGTCTACCGTCAGATGAAAGCGTCTAACCTCAACCATCGCCTTCTTCGAGCGACAGAAACACATCGTAATGACCATGCTATCAAGTAGTCGCCCAAGGCCACCTTAATCAATTCCTGAAATTAAGCAACCATTACACATCCAGCATAAGACCCTGTAAAAGTAACTTCCACACCGGCTCTACGCTTGCGTTGAGATGGATGATATCGAGGTCGGTATCCTAATCGTGTTTCCATATTGGCACCTCCTTAAGTCCATCCATCATGAATTTTCGTTCATGAAGTAGCCCGATCATGGTCAAAAGCAGAATGAAAGCCGAAAGGTTGGAGGTTATAATGCTGGCTTCGCAACCGCCACTTGAACAACATCCAACTGCAAAATATTCCAGTGCATGACCAATGGTAGGGAGTCATTTTCGCTTGAGTCAACCCCCAGGTTCACAAATGGTGATATTAAGGGAATTGAGCGCTGCAACCTGGGTTGGGACTCCCGCATCCAAGCCGTCTTGAAAAGAAGGATCATGTCGGCACGAAAGAGCTCGTCGGGACAAGGCGGGGACTTGGTGGTGCGGATGCATGTTTGGCCGGGCCATTCGGATCGGTGCGGATGCGCAATACGTGTCTTCTGATTGCTTATCGTAGGCCATATGCTAAGAAAGAAAGGCAGAGCATTTTTGTTGTTATCCTTGACTTGAATGGAAGTACCATTCAGTTCTTTGGTCTAACAATTCCGAATGAGCCGGGCATAATCCGGGTTGAAGGTGGCCAATCTCAAGATGTCGATGTCATTGTTGCTGAAGGAGACGAGAAGGCTGACAAACTGTGCTCACGTTCTTCCCTGTGGCTATCAGTATGAAGATGTTCCAGAGAACTAGACTTCGATCCCGGCTCGGGAGAGCGGTTGAAGCGGTGGTACAGAGGAAGACAAGAGCACAATGAGAAGAAAAAGAAGCAACATCCATCCCAGTTGTCGGTGTAAGCGGGCATGTTGGCCGAAGCTGAGATACGAGGATAACTCGAAATACTCGAAATCAAGAATGGATACTGGAGATGTGTCGGTCATCGATGTTAATATCAATAGGAGGTGAGGGCTGGGTGTGTCGAAGTTGAGTCTTGTCCTCAGCCGCAAGGGGTCTTTCGGGGTTATAGGTAGCCATGCTGTTTGAGCTTAAGGAAACTGCGTCAGCTATGCAACCGTTTACGAGCAAAGGCGCAGCATGTAAGACGTGAGCCGCGGTTGTGCGCTGTACGAAGGAGGAGTGTGCGAGCGGCTGCGATTCGTTGCTTCCGCGACGCCACAGCCGAGCCACATGGAAGCTTGGTCCCTGCGCTAAGCATCACTGTTCCATCCAATTAGGAAGAAAGAAACTTTGTGCAGAGAACACCTGGCACTGCGCCGTAAACACGCGCGTTCCATCACCGCGCTCAATTTCGACGCGAGAAACCGTCTTGTGAAGCTATAGCAATCTACGTTCTCTTCATTCTTTTGTGCATATTCAAACTCCGCTGCAGCTCGGCCGCGAGCCGGGCAATGTACTCGCGCGACCCCTTCAACCTCCGCAAAGCACCCCCGACCGCGCTCCTATTCCTCCAGAACGCCGCAGCAAGCACCATCGCGACCAGCGCCCAGGCCATAGAAACCACGAAACAGGCGATTCAGGACGCCGATATGTCCTCCTTTGCTGTCCCGCGTCACGTCCCCAATTTCGAGAACGCACAGCGCAGGCTGGAGGATAATGTTTGGAGCAAGTTCACAGGCAATGAAAAGGGTCTGCCCATGTACAAAGATAAACCCGCGGGGTATGGCGCACGGAGAAGTACGAGAACGTGTTTAGCGAGGAAGCGGACATTTACGTTAGTCGGGTTGGCGGTGCTCTTGTGTCTGTATTGGTTCGGATGGATAGGTGGAAGATCGAATAAAGGAAATGATGAGGAATACAAGGTGAAGAGCAACTGGAGGAACATAATAGGAGGCACAAAGAAGGGCGAGAAAGCAGACTGGAATAAGAGGAGAGAGGCTGTAAAGGATGCGTTTGTGCTGAGCTGGAAGGACTACGAGGCACATGGATGGGGTGGGTCATTTTCCTCTCTAGTATAGTAGGTGCGATAAAGGGTGAATATGCTGACGCTAGTAGGCTACGATGAGTATCATCCGGTATCGAAGACAGGACGCTTCATGGCACAGCCGAATGGCCTAGGGTGGATCATCGTGGACGCCCTCGACACCATGATGCTGATGAATCTCACCAAAGAGCTGAAACATGCACGGGAGTGGGTATCCGAGTCTCTGAGCTACGACAAGGACCAGGATGTAAACACCTTCGAGACGACAATTCGGATGCTGGGCGGACTGCTATCGGCGCATTATCTGCAAGACGTTCTTCCTGGGATGAAACCCGAGAAGGACATCGAGCAGGACATCTTTCTAGAGAAGGCTGCCGACCTCGCAGACAGGCTGATGGGGGCATACGATTCACCATCTGGCGTACCCTGGGCAAGCGTCATATTGAAGACCGGGAAGGGAGAAGCATCTCATGCGGACGGCGGAGCCTCCTCAACAGCAGAGGCGACCAGTCTTCAGCTCGAGATGAAGTACCTCGCCTACCTCACTGGCGAAGCAAGCTACTGGGATAAGGCCGAAAAGGTGATGCAAGTCGTCGACAATAACGGGGCTAAAGACGGTCTAGTCCCCATCTTCATCTACGCCGACCGTGGCGAATTCCGAGGCAACGAAATACGTCTCGGAAGCAGGGGTGATTCCTACTACGAATACCTTATTAAGCAGTACTACCAGACCCAGAAACAAGAACCTATATACCGAGAAATGTGGGATGAGGCGCTCGCAGGTGTTAAGAAACATCTCATCACCTACTCCAAAGACAGCCATTTCACTGTTCTCGCCGAGCGGCCCTCAGGTCTCGACGGCAAATTGCACCCCAAAATGGATCACCTGGTGTGCTTCATGCCGGGCACCATCGCTCTATCTGCAACGGGTGGCATCAGTTTGGTGGAAGCAATGAAGCTGCCGAGCTGGGGCAAGAAACAAGAAGAAGATCTGGAGCTCGCGCGCGAACTCACGAAAACCTGCATCGGCATGTACCGCGTCAACCCCACTGGTCTCGCCCCCGAAATTACACATTTCAACCTATACGACCCGCCCAAGATGATGTCACAGGTAACACTCTCATCAAAGGGGGATCTGGACTTAGCCGAAGATGCGGACTGGAAGGTAGATTACATTATTAAGCCCGCGGATGCGCATAACTTGCAACGCCCTGAGACGGTCGAGAGTCTGTTCTACATGTGGCGGATCACAGGCGATGAGATTTATAGGGAGTGGGGATGGGAAATGTTTGAGAGTTTCATCAAGCATACTAGCGTGAAGGATGATGGTGGCTTCTCGAGCGTGAATGATGTGAGAGCTGTGCCGCCGCCGACGAGGGATAATATGGAGAGTTTTTGGCTGGTAAGTGGATCCCCTCTTTTCTTCTCTTTCCGCTTTCTTTCGACATCAGGAGGTTGAAATTGTAGTGCTAACATGAATGTAGGCGGAGACGCTCAAATACTTCTACCTCCTCTTCGGCCCCAACGATGTACTTCCCCTCGACGAAATCGTCCTCAACACCGAAGCACATCCATTCCCACGCTTCGACGCGAGTAAGAAGCGGTTTAAGACCGGCTGGAAGAGGATCCCCAGAGATGCGCGGGGGAATCTGGTCAAGGAGAAGGTGTAGGAGAAGGATGGGTAGGTGAAGATGGTGTTCACACAGGTTGTGACGGAGATTAAAGACATTAAGCAGAATAAGGCCTCGCATCTAGGGCGATGATAAAGAGTGAGTGTAGGTAGGGTAGGACACTGGTAGATAATAGGGGATGGATTATCATCATATTAGAAGTATATTATTGATTCCCCGGTGTATGATTCACGCTGTAATGATTTAGAATTGTTGTAAATCTGAACTTAAATGATACCTACAGTAGAGATAGAGCATGTGAATAATGACCTTGTGAGGCCGGTCTCTGTCGCTTCCCACAAGCGGGAATCACTTGACACAGGAATCGCTTGACACAGGTGTGCTGCGTATTAGGAAGACCCTTGCTGGTACGAGGAACACACTGTAGAAGGGTCTAGAGAGAAATTGTTTCCACATGTCGCTCTGGCCACGGTTCGCTTATTGTGCATGGTATTTTAGAAAATGACTCTGTGATACCCGATGTTGGTCGCTTACTGTTGTCCGCAGCCGTTCAGGCAGATAAAGCGGGACCAGCAGATTGTATTAGTTGCCTAACCCTCACTTTAATTGTTAAGGCAGGAGCCTCTTGCCTTTTTGTTAATGCAGTGAAAGAAAAGACCAGAAATCCAAAGGATGAATAGTTAGGGCCAAAAAAGGGGAAAACACACTGACCTGAACCAAAAACTTTTAGGGACAAAAATAAAAGCCCATCTGTGCCCCCATCCCAATACATGTCAACCATCCCACACATGCAATCAGTCAACGACTGTTTGCTTGTTCTCTCAGAGCGCACCACCGGTAGTACTAACCTAGGATTCGAATTACCACTGTAGATGGGTAGACAAGCAAGTATTTTGAAAATTAAATAACACATATACCGTAAAAATTTTGAGAAGAACGTTTGAAGCTTCATCCATGATAATTGTGGCTGCTGACTGACTAGATTGGCAAGCTTTGTTTATCTCTTTATCTCTATGTCTGACTTCAGTAAGTCAATTTTGGTTCATTGTCGTGAACGGACTTCACATAAACGATGCGACATGGACTTTTTACTGCTGCTAGTGTTAACAATGCAAGTGCCTACACAGATCGGGTGGGTTTTCTCTCACGTGTACTGCATGTGTAATACCAGTTTTCCAATTATACACCCCTCTAGTAATATATAGAAAGTTCCAATCTCTTACTGGTCACCTGCTTAAGTGGTCGTACTTGCGTGGTAGTATGAAATTGATAAGAAACTTGCTACGCTAAGAACGTGAGCCTGGTGGCTTAAATGGCGGTAAATTACATATTATTATTACTATTAAATCTCAAACTGCACAAAAAGAACACACCTTACTACTTATATAGCTCTCGCCCTTGCCTGCACCATGCTCCTTGCAAGATCTCTGGATCTCCTCTGGTGTGGTGGGTTAAGCAGTGCACCCCATGGATTTAGGTCAAAGTCTCCCTTTTGCACGCACTTTGAAGTATCGAGTACGTCTCTTGTGTGTCCCGCACAGTTGCCCTCTGTTGGAATACCTTGCTTCTTGCACAACGACTTCTGATCTTCTGGTATTCCCCTTGGAAATATTTTCTGCAACTCTGTAGGGGCTTCGATGAAAGTGACTGTGAGTCCAGACTCAACGTGCCATTCAATATGGCAATGAAAGAGGAAGACGCCGGGATTATTAGCTCTGAAACGCAGAACTACTGAGCCACTGCCAGGGAGTTTAACGGTATCGCGGCGCATTGGGGTCTTGGGGAAGGTCGCGGTTTGCCCGTCCCATGGCTGTGTGTTGGTTCGCGAGACAACTTGGAAGTTGTGGCCCTGTATATGTATTTAGTCTTCCTGCTCAATTCTTGCAGTAGAGCGGATCGGTCAAATGGCTTACATGAAGATGGAATGGGTGACCGCCCTCATCGCCGTTGTTGATCACAAGTTGAACGATTTCTCCTTGCTTCAGGATGTATGGATTGACCGTCTCCCCGTAAACCTTCGGGTTCTCTGCATGTTTTCCTGTTGTTAGGGCTGTGAATAGCGTAGGTACTTTTGGTCCAATATATGGCGTAGATCCAAGAGCGCCACTGAAGACCGTTAGTCAATCTTTCAGGTGGTGTGAAATGCATGGGTGCTATTACCGAGCTCCAATACCGTCAAAATCGAAGAATTCCACTTTAAGTGTGATGGTCTGGCTTGGTTCCCCAAGTAGAGGTTGCTCATCAAAAGGAACCAGGCCAAAGTCATCCAAGACGTTATCGAACTTGTCCTTGCGGATTGGGTTAGGCATGGAGTATGTTGGACTATACTCGAGAACTCCATCGTTGTTCATTTTTATGCTACTAGCGCTTAGTTGTGGACTTCCTAATGCTGGTGAGAGTAACTTACTTAGGAAGCGTGTCGAACATGTCGGGATCGAATTGTGAAACAAAGGCGTAGTTCTTTTTCTGAGGATTTTTCAATCCAGTTATAACCACGTCATAGCGTTGACCAGCAGAAATGAGAATAGTTTGAGCAGGAGTAGGTTTCACTAGAGTATGTGAGCGGGATGCAGAAATAAGTGTGAAATACATACCTTGCACTCCGTCAATAGCCACAACTTCCATTTGATGTCCATCAAATTCTACGTAATGGGCTGCAAGAGCAGACATACTTATGATTCGAATCAGATACCGCTTGCCCGGTAGAATCTTGAATTTCTCTGTCATGCGGTCATTTATCAAGGTTGCATTTGGTAGCTAAGTTCACAATTAGATGCTGAGAGATTAAGACAGAAGAAGGGCTTGTACTGGTTCTGCTCCACCATGGTCCTATTTCCGCGTTAGTATATTGTAACTGATGCCAATCACAGAGCCTCAACTCACTATAGTGTTTTGCTTGCTAAGATAGTAATGAATCATTGGAGGTAGTTGATCATGGTACCTATGTCACAGTAAGGATTCAAGTCAGTACTTATAGTTGGATCATGCCACTCACCAATCTGAAACTGTCATTAAATATTGGTCCTGCACGTTCAAGCGCTTCTCAACCGGTTTATCATGAATAACCATGGGTCCGCGGAAGCCATCTGGGTACTGTATGCAAAAATGAGTTTGAGACTCCTATGAGGGTAAAACGAGGTGCTTACTTGACCAGAAGCATGCGAATGATACCAGTAGGAACCAGCTGGATTTGCAATGAAGGAATAAGTAAATGACTGCCCTGGAAGAATACCGCACTGAGTGACGCCAGAAGGGCCATCCATATTAACGGATCCTGATTATGAGTTAGTGAGTTAGATTTCTAAATTGATCTTTAGAGGGGAGCATTACCAACTTGGAACATTCCATGCCAATGAATGCCAGTAGTTTCATTTCCAAGACTGTTGGTAGCATGAACCACGATTGTGTCTCCAACATCTGCTTCCACTGTCGGCAAAGGCCATCTTCCGTTGATTCCAATTACCGGGCGGTTAATGCCATCTGGAGCAGCCTTGACCCTTTGTATTCTTTGTAAGTTTGGATTTTAATGCAAGTGTGTCGGACGCGGCCTTACCAACTAATGTCCCAATTATATACAACCTTCTTTGCGCAGGTTGAGGAAATTACGGCAAGCAGTGGGAAAAGAAGACTGGAACGCATGTTTTCTATGCCACTGTGCTTCAAATTGACGTGGGAGCTGGGAAAGCGCTTCAACAACCATCGTTCACTATAGTGGCTATGCCCAAAGATATAGACAAACTGATGCAGCCTTGGCCCCTACATTTCAACCCAATTCTCAGGGATTTTCGTCTCATTCCAGCGGTGTGGAATCGTTCTAGGTGCATAGCTGTTTCGTGAATATTTGTGGCTTCCTTCTCAGCCTCAGATGTGGGTGTCATATGCATGAGGGCTTGGACGGATATCTGTAATTTCGGCGGTGATAAGACGCCGATAAATTCCAAAGAGAACAAACCCAAGCTTATTTGGTCTTAGACAAAAGCCTCGTTCAGAGAAATAAGCGAATTCACGAGGCCCGGTGAAGTAGTGTCCAAATGTTTCACGCTAGATAAGCTTGTTCCCGTATTTAAACCCGTATAATGAGTGTCATGAGGTCTTTCGATAACAGAATGACTGACTGCATCGTCGCGATCCCAGGCATACCTGAGTATGAGGAGATATTTTGGTTGCAAAAGTGGGATTGAATGTGAATGAAACTGAACGCCTTTTTGGACGACGTTAAGTCTTGGAATGGTGTAAGGGGAACAAGCATAACTAGTAATATAAATACACAGCGAAGTAGACATCAATATTTATAGTGGACAAAGAATCGGAGGTTTGGGGCCGGCGGGCTGAACAAAGACGCTGAATGAGAAATAGAGGAATATTGTGGCGGGACCGAAAAGACGCCACAACGCCATACATGTCTTAGCTCAGCTTTCCTGCCCCGCTGCGAGGCTCATTTCGTTATGATTCGTGAAGGGGTGTACTATTGATAGCATTATGTAGGCGCTGTTAGTGTATCACCGAACATGAGGCGTGACCTTGTTTCTCAGGTTCGTGAGTAAAGTTTTAGCCCTTAAACGGGAAATGGCAACGAGGTAAGCTGCGCCATTCACACTAAGTGTCATTGCCGGCTTTCTCACTCTCAATATCAATCTTTTCACCAAATTTCATATTTTGCTGACCGTAATACTTCGCTCAACGCCAGCCTGATGAAGGTTACAAACCAAAATCCTGACATGTACGACGTGTTCCATAGCTAATAAGAATGGTATCGAAACTGCCTGGTGGTTGGCGGAGGGGCAATATTATACAAAGTAGAGGTTAGTAAACAGGAGGGCAATTGCAGTGGTCCGGCTCGCTACTAGTGTCTCAGAAGTTCGTCGGTCAGGTGTCTTCGAGCCTGAAAGTCAAACCACTTGAATTATTGATAACTGGGAACTGTTGTCTGTGCACAGTAGGTAGCTTGTGAACTTCCGGGTCCTTGTTGCATTACAACTCTGCAGCGCTTTGTTCCTCTAAGCCTTCTGTGGGAGCTCGCGCTTCGAGCGCTCCCAGACAGTTTATCATTTTCGTTAATGCTAAGAAAAAGCCCGTTGGTAGGCCACGAGTCACTGTTCGGAGCATAGGCACCCCATCTCCACCTCCTTTCCTCGCCCGTTCCTTCACCTCTTCATCCCCTTCTAGTCGGCTTTGCTAGAATTCTCTCTTTCAACTTTCACCTGTCTCACCAACTTTCTATGCCGCGTTACCTTTTCGCTATCCTCGGCCAATTAACTTCCGAACTCTTCAGCCTCGATAGCGCCTTTCTGCCAAGACATATACGCATCCAATCATGTCCGACTACGTGGATACATGGATTACAACATGCAGCTCGCCTCTCACACAGACATCGGCTCGACTGATTGGGTTGCGTTGGGTGACTGAGGTTATGCAGGAGCCTTAGTTGGATGCTTTCAATTGCACTAGATATTTTGACTATGGCGCTGAGGAGGGGCCTGGATTGGGCGAGTAAAAAAAAGTTATAAGTTAATGGAAGTGTGAAAGAGCTGTTCGGACAGAAAATATCTTCTCCACCAACGTTGAATCCACGTCCCCCAACGATTGCACAGTGCCTCCAGCATTAGTCTCTATCCCTGAAGTCATAATCTAGCCTAAGCCAACACCATCTACTAAACATAGAGAATTGTAGCCAGCAATCGACAAGCCCACTTTCATATGTGATAATGAAGATCACAAATCTAAACCATTCCAAACCTACTGCGATCTTCCCCACCGTAAGTCAATTCACAACACGGAGATATGGTTCTTATGTATAGCAGCCCACTGCCCTAGGAAGGGAAAGAGAGGGTTCTATCGATGAGACAAGCTCAAGGATCATATTTTGGCTGCACGTGACGATGAAACTCTCTTCGAATACCTAGATTGGCATTCGAGAGGCAAATGCAGCGGAATGTACTATATGAGGGATCTTATGTCGATCAACGTACGAAACAATAACATCGAGATTGTCAATGGTGCGTTTCGACAATTGAACTTTTACCAGAATTGTCTACTTCCAAAATGTTCCTACCGCAGCTATCTTGAGTTTCAACCTGGAGCGTCGATCCTCTCCAGACGCATCTCGTCAGGAACCATGGCGTAAAATGGAGAGCCAAATTTGCTGCCGCATCTTAGAGCGAGGTTATGATGATGTGTCCAAAAACATAGTATGACCTGCATGTGCCGATAAATCCATGTTCGTGGATCACTCTAAGCTCTATAGTTACTTCATTGAGGTTTACTTCCATGGCCGAACCCTAAAAACCACGCCGGGAACCCCGGTTCATCCAGTACACGATTTGTCATTCTGGGTCTCTTTGGGATGATGTTTCATTGTGCCGGACGAGGTTCGCCTAATGCAGGCACACATTCCTGAGTCTATTCCCAACGCTCGACAACTACCCCGTCTGGGACAATATAAAGCCTCCGAAACCTGAGTAATTTCTTTCTAAGTAGCACATTTCTTCGTCTTTATCTCTTTTGGACAACTTATTGTTATTTGTTGTCTATATATGAAACTCTCAATAACAACCTCGGATTTGATTTCTTGTAACGAACTATCACTTTGTCTGGCACCAAAAATATTCCTCCGGGCCTTCTACGTTTCTTTTCCTGTCAGCAATTAATGTAATCCTCCATATGCCTAAATGAGTTGTATTTGTTCGATTGAGCCCTTCATTCATGTTTCCTTAGGTAGGATGAATTCAACTTATTTACTCATTTGAAATATATCTTTGATCCTTATCATGATTTTTATATCCCTGGAAAACTCAACCATTAGATCCACCAGACGCTTAACAATAACTTTTTGGATGTCATAGCTTTGATATATTGAGTACTAGCTAAATTAGTCGACAGCCCCAGATGGTATAGCCTACGCCATGGGCACAGAAGAGTCATATTAAGAACTTTCAAAGCTATCAACTCTTCATACTTATGAGAGAAAAAGTGCTTTTAAGCTCTTGAGCCTAATAAAAGCTTCCAAGATGGCCTCGACAGAGATAATCGGAGCTATCGTGTGTAATTTTCGAACACTCTGTTTGAAAGATAGGATATGTCGTATTTCTAGGTTGCTCTCTAACTCTATGCCACCTCTCCATGAAATGCTAGGTTTGATCTTGAAGATTCTCCGACACATCATAAAAGGTGCTCAGCCTAATTCGAGAGGGTATGGTGACGCATCTCCTTCGTCCTTCTAACCTTTGAAACCACCTGGACGTAATGAGGCAGTGATACCTCTCAGTCCAGAAAGACAAAGGCTGGATGAAAGAACCGCATGTGGTAATCAGCAGAAAGACAACAGATGATGATGATAAGAGCACAGTATTATAGGTAAAAGTTGGCGAAAAAAATAATATTCTATGGGCAAGGGCGGGATGTTCGCTTTCGTTCCACGACTGTTAGCTTACTATAAAGCACAGAAGGTTTACAGATGTCTTACAATTTGACGGCTTCAATTTATCCGGGGATCTAGACCATATCACCGCCATTGCCATTGCCATTTAGACTTACTACATCCTTGTGATTACCATTGGGCTTCTAGAACTTGCCCATAATATCATGTTGAATAGCGCAGTCCCCTTGACCAGCAACTTGTGATGTGCTCTGCTTGACATCCCCTCCTCAAGACATCTGACGCTCGATTGCTATGCTGAGACGAGTATTCGAGGGAGTTACAGAAAACACAGACCTCACACTCATTTTAGCGATAAGAGTTTGTAGCTGTGGGTACGCGGAAACAAGAGCATGCAGTGGTGAGAGGTCGAACTTGAAAGTGTCAATTTTGTAGTTTGGCCTCTGAGAGATAAGGTACCCAAGTTGAAAAATCGGCATTCCGACCTCGTTCAATTCATAAGACCAGCAGCGCGGCATTGCATCCAGTAGGAATTTGCTTTCATGAAACGAAAGTCGTTACAGTCCTTCGGATTCGTGCTCTTGCTCGAATACCACTGCTTAAATGCTAGTCACACAAGGTGCAGTGATCTAGTCGAAGATGGTGACGGTACTTCAGTGGTGGAGAGGACTGGAAAGTTGGTGTATGACAACGAGCTGGTTGTTGGAAATATATCCATGGTGGCTATTTCAGTCCAATTGATTTATACCCCCTATAGCGATCTGCTTATTAGTCAGGATCTAGACGTGAAGCTTGGTACCATCGCGGGCGGCGATATGGCGCTGTCGGTGCCTACCCTTAGATGTCTTGTTCTGGGCATACTTCACGAAAACAAACCCCTCCACTTTCCAGAACATAGTAAAATATGTCGCGGAGCTCAAGCGAGAGTTTAAAGAACCAGAATTCGGTGGTGTCTTTCTGTTCAGCTGCCTCTAATTGGGTATGTGAAATGAAATTCATGTTTAAATCTTCATGAGAGGTCTGTAAATTGGGGCTTACACCCGACCTGGTTGCCTTTAGATGAGAGCTTTCGCCAAAGATCTTCTTCGTGCTCTTTGAAACTGGTATTTGAGCCGGACCTGGACATTGCACTTTGAGGCTGCAAATTTTGCTTTGCGCTACGAGTGTGTTGTTGCCAGTCGTTAATAGAGCGGCTGGTATTCCCTCTTTAGAGAAGGATCGCGATTGTGCCATGTTTTTTTAGGATTGATCGATTATATGAATAATGCGCTGTTTGTGGGTTGTGCTGAAGTGGGTCTGGTGTAGGTGGTAGAGAAGATCGTTGGTGCTGGAACCTGTAGAGATTTTATATTTGCCGAGCTACTCCTGTTTAGTGGTTGGATAAGTAAGCTGAAGCCTTTTTTTATTAGCATTCACTTTGCTGGCGGCAGGTGAATGACATTAACACATATTTGATAATGTACGGGTGGCCTTTCTCTGCCGAGGCGTTCAGAAGTGAGAATATCAGTGTGGCTATCTGTCGGCCTGTGTGTCACATGTTGAGACAACTTCCGTGTTTGCTCATGTGACTCACTTCCGTGTTTGCTCATGTGACTCATCTTTATGTTTGAGATTCACTATCTTGGCAGGCTCCTAGCTTGCCTGGTAAGTCTATATCTCTTCGGTAGTTCCTCTGTAGAATCAATATCAATCATCTTCCTTTCAATCTACTCCGTCACATCTCAACACTATCGTTTCGATGGTGTGACTCTATGCTTATAGACTGAAGATTAACACAAATATCAAGCCGTGGCTACCATGATCCTATTCAACAGCCTATTCTGTTGTGCATACAAAGTTCCGAATTTCCATCGTTTGCTGATCATGGCTCACTAAAACTCACGGCGTTGGAATCAGCCCTTTTCGAAGACGATATGGAGATGGTCTTCGGGCTCATTGCGTTCACTCTCCCACTATTTTTCTAGGGTTGTTTTCATGCTTTCCGAAACCCTTCCCCAAGTATAATTCTACCAAAACCTCCTGACTTCGTTCTGGGGTACTTCCGTTAGTTTGCCACCCAAGTCTCCATCCTTCCACAGACTCGCCTTAGTATAATCGATAAAGATTTTCAACTTGTCCGACTCGGAAAAGACCAACTTCAAGATACTCCAGCTGAGACAGATCAATGATAAGTATACCTGCATTGGTACACCTCCTGTAACCTCGTCTTGGAGGCCAATCGTAAGCTCCTGGGTGACGTTATTGCCTTGAAAGTCTTCAAGTATCATATCGCGGATGTTGCACCTAGCTTCGAGGTTGTGATTTGCGGGCGAACGAGAGTAGATACAGGTCGACAGTCTTAGTAGGAAGTCTTTGATTAGAAGTGTCTACGCCAACTCCCACAACGTACTTGTAAGAATGATAGCCTCTTGTCGGCTTTCGGCTCAAAGATCTGGTAGTTGTTAGCTCTACCTCCAGTGACGAGCCTCAGTTGCGCCTTAACTCCAGCTGCTCTAGTCCCTCTTTCAAGATAGCTTTGTTTGTGAGGAACCACACGGGAGACTCTCACTGCTTAGGGGGATAGCTTTCATCATCTTGGTGAGTCTCCGCATGGTAAGACATCGTGATGCTGCAGTCATACGAGAGTTTAGGCGGCACTGCTATCTCAAGCCCAGTGTCTTTCTAGTGTCATGATAGACTATGTCGCAGAGTTCTCTTAGGAGTTTGAAGAACAGGGACTCTTCCTTCTTCGACTGCTCGCTCGGTTGCATCACGCTCGCGAATTTTTCGGCTGTAGGTTGCTCCATATTAAGTCACCTGGGCAGAGTAAGAGAGCCCAGGTCAATACTGCTTTGTGGGTCTTCATGAAAAAAATATTGAGCTCCTTTTCATGGGTGGGCTCAGCTGTTTCCGTTTCCACCGTCGGTGTTGCGCTTGCTGGATACGATGGCATATTTTTGAGGTAGTTATTGTTGACACGTAAAGTTTGGTACGCTGGGCTGTGTGTTGTCTTACCTTGTGCATTTGGAATTGAACTCCGACAGTTCTTACTGTTGTTGTGGCTGGTGTAGAGTGCAATGGGGTGGTTGGCGAAGCGCTCTACCAGGATCAATGTTGGGTGCCATGGATTTATGGGTCAAACGCGCTTTGAATGTACTGCCATCGCGCCAAGATTATGTTTGTAATGACTACAGTGAATATCGCGCTTCGAACGCGAAGATCGTCAACTATCGTTAACCAGGACCCTTCACAATGCGTGCCGCACAACCATTGGTCACGAGGTTGTTGTCTCAACGACAGTTCTGTGCATCTACTAGTTCTGTTGCGCTTCAGCATTTTCAAGCGCATCTGCTAAAAGTTAGTGAAACCGACGCTCTTACCGTTGGATAATTATTGCCCCTGTATTCGCCCGAACATTCATCGTAATGAACTAAAACCTGCGCTTGGACTTAGCCCAGTGAAATAATTTTAGAAGTCTGCACCAAAGAGAAGCTTTCCAGCCTTTAAAAATTCTGTTCATACGATATGATCTAGGTTCTTAATGTTGCGTTCATCGCATCCTCCCGTCAAGAGTTCAATACTGAGCTTCTCAATCGCATGTGCTAGTTCGAATTAGCGAACTTGAAGTCAGTCGCGTCAGTGCCAAGGAGATTGCTTCGGAAATTGAGTCGTAGAACTCTAGTCATTTCGCGAGTACTCTCCACATTCTCCCATAGTCATAGGTAGAAATGGTAATTACTTTTTTGAGGAAATGGCGAGTGACCATGGAAGTAAGCATTTTGAACACAAACTTCGGGTAGTAGATGAGGAGTATTAATAGAACCGGAGTTAGGCACGAGAAGTGGAAAGGTCCTTATCAATGCAGCATGGAGAAATAATTCCTCCAATCGTTCTCGAAGCAGCGACTTGCTGCTTAGAACTAGGTTGGAAATTAGCCGATATGATTCACTTCATTGTCCTACGGCTGACTACGGTGATGTTATTGCACGCTGAATCGTGTATTTAGTACTGGTATACCGATGAAAGGACGGCTCTACCAAAGTTTGCTGTTCATTAGATCTCGCAGTTCACAAAATCTAAGAAGCAAAAGGCAGAATCTTCCATAACTCCTTTGCTGGAAAATCGTCTCCAAAAGCAAGGAGATTCAACCTTGCGAAACGTTTTGAATTTAAGGCATGAAAATGAAACAGGTACAAGTGATATTTGAGTGTGACCTAAGAGTGTTACCTCACGGAGAGTCCGTGAGGAAACACGCTATTTAAACCCCATTTGGAATAGCTGAGGTTTGGCTTTCGAAGTCTGGACTTCCATGCAGAGCAAGAATGATGGATACAGTATATCCATTCGTTGTGTAGGAGGTGTTCATACTGAGAGTGCAAGCAAGACATTATTTTAAGCCCTACAGTAGGCTTGTACCACTAATAAAAATACAGACGCGCTTGAATGCCAAGAGAAAATGCAGTGGACTTTCCAGTGAAATGGAAGCTGAAATGCTATCAAGTTAAGGAAAATTTCGTGAGAAACACAGCTTAATCTTCGGGTATAACCAAAGAACCTTGCGTCCACGGTCCACCAGCGAATGGCCGTGTGAAAGCAGTAATATCATCCCCTTTGGTCTGATAGAACACGTACAGACTATTCCACAACTCTTTCGTACTGTTTCCACTCCCCTCTTTCAGTGCATACGACGTACACGTCAGATGAGTACCAGCAAGTCCGTCTACAGGGCCTCCCGGATCCGTAATTGTGGTGTCATTAAGACTATGTGTATCCTCGGCCTTGTACTCGATGTTGAAGCCCTTGATCGATCTGTCGGCCATTTGCATATATAGATAATTCGTGTAGCCCATGGATGTGGATGGATAGACGCCTGGGATGCCACCGGCTGTCGAGTTGGTCCACGAATTTATCGGATGCGAGTCTTGGGACTTTAACTCCGTGTTGGTATCCCTCCACCATATTTCCGTCACGTTTTCTTTATTGACCATCATGGTATAGGAGGTCGTAGACCCATCCTCCCACGAGTAACATCCAACACCAGCGTGCACGTTCTTCCCAAGCCAAGGATTCAGTTTCTCCCACTTGTCGGAGCCCTTGTACCATGCGTATTGTTGGAAAGTCGAATCATCGCTTGGGTACCACAGGTTCATGCCCACGGACTTGTCGATATCGCCGCTGAAGTTAGTGGAGTCAGAGTCGCCATAAAAATTGCCCTTCCAACAAGCTTGCATCCCAACACTTGGAGAGTTGTACACCGCAAGGTTCATGCCGCTCACAAGGCCATCCTCCCATTTATTAGTATCGTTGGTCCATGACTTCTGCTTCATCAAGTTATCCTTGGAAACATAGAAGAGATGGGTCTATATGGATTACGCTTGGTGTTAGTTCCGTCAAGGATGATATGATCGATGGTGTTGGGCAGACTTACGTATGCAGTAGCGTTCAGTAGGTATGCTACAGCAGATATGGCGGACCCGTTCTTCGCGTCTGTCGCGATTATCGTCGACGAATTACCTCCCTCCCACTTCTGATCAACTCCATATGTCATGTATCGAATGTCCCCGGTATGGTGTTGGAAAAAGAGCGTAAAGAGGCGGCGTTCGCCCTTGTTCCACGACTCACCAGCAAGGGCAATTCCAGATCCATTGAATGCGCCTTTCTGAGAATAGTATTTGGAGTCAAGCGCTCCACCGATACAGAGCTCCGGATGTTGGCTACAGAATGGGTCCTGGATGACGACTTCTTTGCTACTACCATCAAATCAGCTGACGTTAAAACGGAGGATAATCCTTGTCAGGACATACGATTTTTTCTTCAGTCCTGCACCAAGTCCTGCACCGAGGCCAACACCAAGAACGATGAGAGCGATGAGGGCAAATAACGCAATATAAAAGGTACGTTTCCTCATGCCGAGAATACGAGCTTCCGGACTATAAGGAGGCGCGGGTTCCTCTTGCTCTTGCGGATTATATACGGCTTTGTAAGGTTTTGGGGTTTCGTAGGTTACAGGAGGGGAGCCAGGTGGCGGACCGCCATACTGAGCGTATTGCGATGGGTCGACCACCTCAGGAGCAGAGTAATATGCGGCTGAGTTGTCCGGTGCTTTCTTTTCGTTCGATGACCTGCAACATGGTCAACTAATTGCCGATATGTTTCAAGAAAAGAAGACTTTTGGTTTGGAGAATGGGTACGAAAGGCAGGAAACTCACTTGAACCCTTCATGGAACTCCATCGGAATGGGGCCCGCACTATCGATCGTCTCCGACATAGGGGATGTATGCATCGTAGGAGAGCTTACTGACGGACTAATTGCCTCCGCAAAGCGACCGGAACCGTCAACTTGTTGGGCCATTATTGCGGGAGGTGGAGCAGAACTTCAGGAAGAACCTAAGGAAGGACAGAAACTGTTCGGGAAGCGGCTCATCAAATGATTATAAAGGAGCAGCACGGCTGGGTCCAACACCGGGGAATAGCAACAGACGGTGAAGAGACCCTCGACCGACTGTGCCCCAGGTGAGACCACGGAGGCATATCCGATTCCGGCGCAACTGAGGAGAACGTCAGCAAGAAGGCGTTCTGGAAATGAACAGCGCAATCGCTTAGCTGCTTGCATCCATCCTAAACGTGTTTGTTCCTGCCGTGCTTGTCAAGTTTAATACCACTAATCCATTATGATCATTTAATACAGGAGGTTTGTGCATATTGCAGTGCCGTGGCTAAGCTGAAGGACGAAAGGACCGGAGTTACAGGGTACAAACGGCGCGCTAAGTGCAAGCGAGAAACTCTGACTTGTGCTTGCCCTAAATCCTTCTTGTTTTCGGGGAGTAATGGGGGCGGAAAATGAAATATGCACAGGCGCGTTGTGCGGCGTTCTCTGTTGGTCTTCCTCTGGGAAACAATATTGCCACAAAAACAAAGGTAACGGGTATGGCCTGAATACAAGCCCCATGAGGTGCAAGGCGCTCAGTCCGCGCCTAACTTCTGGAAGGCGGTCAGTAGGATTTCTAACTTTTCACACAGCCTCAAAATCAAGCGTCCTGCAGAAAGCAAAGCGCCTGGCAAAGGGATGAAAATCAACACCAACTCAGCGCTTGGCATCTGAACTACGCCACTTTGTCCAACAGCTTCCCAGCAGGGAGCTGAACTACTGAACCACAAACATTCGACTTTTGCCTTCAAATGGATAAGCACCTTATTTTTCTACAGAAACTCTCTGTTCTCATTCCTAAATGCGCTCTTCACAGTCACCCCTATATTGGTGAAACTTCTGCACCGAATTCGCTGGAGCTTTTGTTGGAAATGCTATCGCGTAAACGTACCAGAGAGTCGACGTGCGGCCTTGGTATCTCGGAGTAAACGATGGTGTCAAGTATAGTGGAGGCAGTCAATCGTCTGAAGAATCAATGTGTATATAAGGAGTGGTGTGACGGCGGTGCCGAGCTGATACCTTGCACGAGAACTATATATATACCCATGCTACAATTGCAGAGAACTAACTAGAATAGGCAGTGGTGGAGCACGTGACAGATGACGCACATGGCTCCATTAGCGTTCTCCCTCCTTACCCGATATATAGTATCTCCAAGCTAAAACTCCATACGTGACCATTTCCTAAACAGCCCAGCTCACAATCTCCAAGAAGCGCAATTTCAGCATAGAATGAAAAACTAGCGAATATTCAATGTCGGAATTTACACATGCTTTGCAGAAAGTGGAAAGATGTATGACAGCACAAGATGGCTGAATCTTAACCGACCCATGGTTGACGCGTGTGACTAACATATGCGCGGCGCGCAGGTCAACAACATACCAAAGTTCTACTTAGACAGAGAATCGGTCGCCAACACGCAGATAGGCCAAATATCGAGGACGCGGCAAATGTCCGGATATGAAATGCCAGTCCTACACTGCACACGATGGCGGTCAATGCGAGGGCCTTGTAGTCTGTGCACATTGGGAAAATGGACTTGTTGAAAAGAGGGTAAGATTTTTCCTTCTTCTATCTTACATTCATCTACAGACATGTTCTTGGCAGCGGCCACCTACATGTCATTGCCCATCAGCCATAATCTATACTGTATCGTGGGAGAGTGTTTCTACTTTAAGTATCCATGTTGCTTCAGCCATGTCTTGACGTCCTCTGAGTCCCGCTCAATCCAAGCCGCCTTCGCGGAGATGGCATCGCAGCTCTGCGCGAGTGCCTTGTCGAAACCTTTGGTGCTCTTGTCGGCGAAAAAGCCTTCGATGTCTTTGATCTGCTCTCGGTGTGTGAAGCTCGATGTTGTGATGGAGACGACGGAGCTTAGCATGCTCAAACTTGGAGGTAATCGCTTCTCCAACTCCGCCCAGTTGTCCTTCACCCACTCCCATAGTGCATTGATACCCTCAGGATGAGTCCGTAGGGCGGAAATGGGTAGGTAGATGTCCTGTCCCTTGACTTCTGGGCTGAGGGATAAGGCCAGAGTCCGTTGGATGAGTTCGGGGGATTTGGCGCGGCCTAGTGACCGAAGGGCTGTGTTGCGTTCATCGCTCGTTTTGGCATTACGCGACTCCTCGAGAATGACATCGTACTTGCGAATGTTAGTAGGGGTCTGAAGCCATATCCAATGCTAACTCACCTCTTCTTTTCCTCCATTATTCAAGACAATAGCATAAACACTGCCACGGATGTTGGGGTGAATGGCAGAGCGATCGCCAGCCTTGAACTTGTTGAACATATCGAAAGCTGCCTTGACAATCGTCTCGTCCTTAGCGACACCAGCAGTACCAAACATCATCGCTTTGAATTGCTGCTCAATATGGCCGTCGTTGTCGCTGAAGGTCCATCCGATTTCGTGAGCCTTGTCCTTGGTGAGCTCGAGCTGGAATGTCTTGAGCGCATCGCGCACAGCCTGATCCTCAAACATCCAGGCAGAGCGAAGCACGCTGACTCGGCTGCTGATCTCTTGCCAAACAACAAACTCAGACTCGCTCTTGAAGCTGTCAAGAAGCGAGAGGAGTCCAGAGGTTTTCTGATAACCAGAAGTAGCCAGGGCCCCAGCGTCGGCAATCATTCCAGCGCGATCTTCCACGCTCAAGAGCCCGCTCTTCGCAGCAACACCCAACTTTCGTAGTCGCTCAGGGGAGTACGAGGTTCGGTAGATACCGGAATGGTCAGCGTTGAGCTTGAAGAAGTCCATATCCTTGAGTTTGTAGTCGGCCTCACGAGTGAAGAGCGACAGTTCCTCATCGATACCTTCCTTGGTGCGAAGTCCAAGGAATACGGGGAATAAGGTCTCATCTTCCTCAGGCTTCACATCGGCGGTGCGAAGGAAACGGTTCTGCTTGACGTGGATGGAGTCGGTTCCCTCAGTAACAGTAATTACTGGGAAGCCGACCTTCTTGGTCCAGATGTCCATGACCTTCTCGACGTCTTTGCCACTAGCATCAGCTAATGCGGCCCATAGGTCACCCGTCTGGGTGTTTCCAAAGGCATGCTTCTTTAGATATCGTCGAATGCCCTCCATGAAGACATCCTCGCCAAGATACTTAGAGATCATGCGCAGGACGCAAGATCCTTTGGAGTACGAGATCGCATCGAAGATCTGGTTGATCTCATCGGCCCGCTTGACTGGAACCTCGATCGGGTGGCTGCTGCGCAGGGAGTCCAGCGACAGGGCGCTGGCGAGATTGTCTGAAACATAACCTTCCCAGACTTTCCAATCTGGATAGAAGACGTTGCATGAGTACCAGGACATCCATGTTGCAAATCCTTCGTTTAGCCACAGGCCGTCCCAGAAATCCATCGTCACCAGATTGCCGAACCACTGATGCGCAAGCTCGTGTTGCACAGTCTCGGCTACCCGCTGTTTGACTGCAGCGCCGCTGGCTTTCTCATCAATGAGCACATCAACAACGCGATATGTGATTAAGCCCCAATTCTCCATGGCTCCGGCGCTGAAGTCGGGAATGGCAATCATGTCCATCTTGGGCAACGGAAATGGGCTAGCAAAAGTCTTTTCGTAGAAATCCAATGTTTTCGCGGCAAGCTCGAGCGAGAACCGTCCATGCTCAATATCTCTATCCTTGGGTGCATACACCCTCACGGGCACACGGAAGCTGTCGGTTTGGATGTAATTGAGCTCGCCAATGACAAAAGCGAGCAGATAGGTGGACATGAGCGGCGTTTTGTTGAAGGTGACGGCCTGCCTCTTCCCGCCTGTGATGTTGGAATCGACCGTCGTCTCCGAAGCCACATCCATGTTGCTCAGGCATGTCATCTTCTCGTCGGCGATGAGGGTGACTGTGAACTCGGCCTTGAGCGCGGGCTCGTCGAAGCACGGGAAGGCACGGCGGGCGTCGGTGGGCTCCATCTGCGTGGTCGCCATGTATGTGGTGGAACCGTCCTCGGCCTTGAAAGAGGAGCGGTAGAAGCCCGCCATGTTGTCATTCAGGACGCCCGTGAATTTCATCGTGACAGAGGCCTTGCTACCACCTGGCAAGGTCTGCTTGAAGCTGATCTTGGTGGTCTGGCTATCCTCATCATGGGCGAGGGACGGCGAGTTTGTGATAACCTGGTCACCGGACGAGACGCTCGTGGTGTGGATCTTGAGGTCGGTGGTGTTGAGGGAGATGGAGGTGGTGTCCTCGACCACGTCCAGGCTAGGGCCTTGTTAGCAACAGCACTATGCATGTTCTCAGGAACAACTGCGCACTCAATGACTACCTTGCCCTCGTAGGTGAACGTGTTGAAGTCCGGCTCAAGGGTGAGGTTGTAGTGCACCGGCTTGACGTTGGTGGGGAGCACTTCGCGGCCGTGCGAGATGTCCATGGCCGTGCTTGTGACGTCGGTACCGTGGCGGCACATGTTTCTTCGGTGGGAGCAGTGGCGGACGGTGTATGTGGGAGGCGGTCGAAATGGGGTGAGAGCTTGCCGCGGGGTGGAATTTTGGTGTCTCAAGCTTGGGATGGTGGGGTATCTTATGCTGGTCGCGGGGGAGGAGAACTCGCGGTGTGGTAGCGGTCGGCGGCAAGGAGCGGTGATGGATGGTGACGGTCCAGACAAGGACAGCGCTGCGCCCGCCCGACGCCCCAAGGCATCGCGGCTTGCCCTTCGCAACACGCCATTTTGCCTGAAGCAGCGCATCAACCCTAGATAACTCGAATTCTAGGGCGAGAGGGCACACAATTGGTCGTGAAGAAGTTTGTGCCCGGGCGTGCACATTTGCGGCAGCGCCAGAGCGCCAAGCCGAGCTAACGCACGCACCGGCTAGAAAACTCCTCCGAGGACTGGGCCGCTTTCTTCTTCTTCAGCAACCGCAAGAAACCACCCAGCCTTCTACCATCTCCCTCACAGAGACGCTGGCGGCTGACGAGCATTCGTCAGTGTTTGCCAGATTGACCCGCTCACGTTTGAGCATTCCCACCATCTATGGTGAAGAATGTATAGAAGTTGAGCAACATGCGCAGAAACGGAACCTAGAACGGCGTACAACCGCAGACGACAGCACAACCACATAAGGTGGAGATGGAAGCCGGCCAATCGCACTAGGAGAAACTCCGGACCTGGCCACATGATTGCGCGGGAGGGGTGGGCGAGCTGAGGCGCGCTTCCTCACGCACCACAGTTGTACCAACCGGCCCCTCCATAACTACATCTCGCTAGGACTAGAGCATGGATGCCATCTGGAAGCCTTTCCATCACACCTCTTTCAGCATTCACGCGTCGCCGACATGTGGGCGCCGTTTATAAATACAAACGGAGTTCACACACCGGCACGCCTCTCCTCTAGCAGCGAGCTGAAGTCTATCACTGCTCACTAAGGACTATCTCAACATGCCCTTGCATATGGCGTTGCTTGGGGGTCGTACCGTGACCTTTACCAGGCCGCACTTTATTTCTGCTGGCGCTCATCAATCCCGCGATCCGAGAGACAACAGACTGCTCACAGGTCTCCGCATTGGAGATGACTTGCCACCATGCGTAGCTCACCTACCTCAAACAGAATATGTGGTGGGACCAGGCTCCGGCGAAAATCGCATTCTTTTGAATATACTTGTTTACCAGCCGAACCGTTCACAATCAAGATCCGGGAGCCGTACCAGTATAGCGAACATCGTCTGCGTGAATGTCCTAAGCAATTCAACAAACTTTCGTTCCCGCAGCATTACTGGTAACTCCACAATCCTCAACATGTGCTTCAGCACGCTATCCCGCTGGTGTATACGTTCAGCGTGGCTTCTACAAGTGGCAATCTTTCTAATCACCGTTTCGAGCACTAAGTCCACTATTTTGCTCATATCAGTGACCAAAAGCATAAACGCAATTTAGATGTCGCAGCCAAATCGAACTCTATTTGCGCAGATCCATGCGAGAATGGGCGTTTTGGGCTTCGTTTCAACGTATCATGTCTTGTAGTACTACTACACTCACTTCTTCCAAATGAGTCATCCATCTCCGAGCGCGTACCCTACATTAACAAATGAATCGAAAAAGCCCTTGAGACTCATTAACCATATTGGACCCTCTCCCCGAACGCTTCACCCGACGACGAGACCACCACGCTGCTGCAAGGATCAGAACAGGTTTACAAAGCTATAAGATGCCAGAAATAGCGTCTTTTTTTTTCTCACTTCGTTCTCTGCCACTAAGGAGACCTCGAAGAAGATATATATCGATTTTAACAGCACTAATGTATAGTATGTGAAAGGATGCGAACAGATCCGCGCTGAAGCCTTTTGGGAATGCTGCACGAATCAATTCAACGCAAATAAATGACTTTCTAGACAGAAAGGCGAGTCTTCTAAACCACTAAGATTGATACTAGTCGCTATCGAGATTGCGACATTTCATATCCACCACCGATAGCAACATCAAAAGTACACCCTCTATGCGCATTCCACGCCAATAGTATGTATCGTGTATAGACGCGTTATGCATTCAACCCCTGAACGCACCCTTCTCCAACGCTAAATTCTTTGGGTATTTTTATTCTTTCAATATTACACGCCTACCAATCTGGTTAACGATGACGAAGTCGATATTGAGCGTTTCGCTATATCAGACGCCCTTGAATGGACAATACACGACTCACGACGTGAGAAACTGGGGAATGACGGTCGTCACATCAATAGCTATGATCGCAACGTTGGCGACGAATAGCATTTGGATCCTATGGCGGTTGCTCTTCTTTCTTCTACACAAGCTCGCTGATTTCAGGATCCGCACTGTCTCGCTGATATACATAATCGAGATGATACGTTCCTAGACTATGAAGACAGAGAGCTATAGTAATCTTCTCCATGATCGAAAAGGATCTGTACGTGATATCGATCGCGCCGTTCTTGGTTGCCTGTCGTCCGGATTGGCCTTGGATTTCGCCGAAGGATAACAACGGTTTATTCTTACCAACAGCGATAAGACGAACTGCGCCCACAAAGGCATACCGCATCCACAATGATCATATACAGGATCACGTTAAGCTTCCACTAGCTATGTCATACCAAATGCAATCTCTTCCACAATGCCAGCGACTGCCCTTTCGTCATCATAGCCGACCATCCAATTCCCATGAATGTAATCATGATGTGCGTGTTCAAGCTCGTTGGGACCATTATGAAGAAGTCATTGATCTAATGAATGGACACCCCCCTATTGTGACAACGCCTCCGGGTACTGGACGATTGCACCATTCAACATTCGCCGATCAGGTTCATTTCCGGCACAAAACAATAAAGGTTATATAAGCTGATGGTGTACCGAGTAAGCACGCCAAAAGCAATAAAGGTTTCTCTTTCGATGTGCTTTTCCATTTTACTCAGCCTTCCAATGCTTGGCAGCGCCACTTATACATATATGGATTTGATCATGCATTGTAAGATTTACGCCCCGTGTCGTCACCGTCCCATTTCCTTGAGTAAGAAGGGAGGCACGCATACAGGACCATATTCTTCCAGTACCGGTTTGTCCTACCAATACACTTGGTAGAGTTTCTCCAGGTCAATTTTTCTTAGAAATGGTATGCATGCAGAAAGACGGTTTGCGAAAGGTAGGTACAAAGGCGCAAATATATCCACGTCTGACCTGCATAGCCCCAGCACTGTGGTACCACACACACCCCTCCCCACTTTCTAATACTGGTACCTCTTTCTCTTGCTAACTCCCCCTAAGTCCATTTAAGCTCATGGCTTTCCCTCTTTCCTATCGTTTTAACTATCCGTGTTTTTACAAGCCGTTTCCATTACAATGCATCTCAAAATCATCGCCTCGACAGTATGTCTGCCCACCGGTGTCCTAGGCCTTATCATAGGCTTCCTCGCCCAGTCAGTTCTTGTTACAGGTGCAGCGAACCTGCGACAATCAGTGACAGAGTTGGGGAAATTGCTATCCAAGAATGCCACCATAACCTTTCCTTCGGACACTCGCTGGGAACTTCTCCTCGCCCGGGGCTCGTACCCCCGCATCGGCCCAGATTACAGCGTCATTGTCGAAGTTGGTACGGAAGCCGATGTTCAAGTAACAGTATCTCATGCAAAGAAGTACGGGATCCCGTTTCTAGCAGTTTCTGGCGCACATGGCTGGCCTGTTACGTTGAATAGGCTACATTATGGGATCCAGATTAATATGAGGAGGTTAAATAGTGTGGTGGAAGATGAGGGTGGGAAGACAGCTACGATTGGGGGCGGAGTTTTGCAATGGGAGGTTACAAGGAGTTTGTTGAAGAAGGGGAAACAAGCTGGTAATTTGTTTTTCTCCTCCGTGTCTTCCTCTTTGTTGAACTTTGAATGATCACTTGCTGAATATGAATTTGGAGTCACTGGCCTCTGCGAATGCACATCTGTCATTGGGCCCCTCCTCGGCGGAGGCCATAGTCTCCTTCAAGGCCAATACGGTTACGTCCTCGACAACCTCGTCTCGGCGCGCGTTGTCTTGTCTAACGGCACGCTTGTTGAAGCGTCCATATCTGAGAATGCAGACCTCTTTTGGGCGCTCAGAGGTGCTGGGCACAATTTCGGTATCGTGACTAGCTTTGTCGTGAAAATTCATGATATCAAGACGGACTGGACAGTGTACTCGCTCATCTTCACACAAGATAAGCTCGAGGCGCTGTTCGCTTTGATCAATAAGCATGAGGATGGGTCGATTGCGAGGCCCGCGGAATTGGCACTTACGGGTATTTTCATCAGGATCCCGGGAGTTGATGCGGAACAAGTGAGTTCAACAACACCCCCTTGTTCCAGACAGTATAATAAACCTCTTTGAAGCCTGTCATCGCCTACACAGTCGCCTACCAAGGCTCTCAATCCACGGCTGCACCTTACGCCGCCCGTTTCCAAGCGCTCGGTCCCGCCATCACAACGATTACCTCCAACGTCGACTCTGTGCAACTCTACACGGTGCTCGGCAACAATCTGGACAGTGCAGTCTGCATCCAGAACCACAATCTTCTCGGCTCCGGCGTGTCTCTGCCATCCTGGGACCTTGCGGGTACCCGCGCTGGGTTCACCATCTTCGCCAATGCGAGTGCAGACCCACGCTTCAGTGGGTCGGCTGTGCTGCTCGAGAACTACGGCATGCAGGGCGTCCGCGCAGTGGATGCTGCGTCGACAGCCCTCGCACCCGAAGAACGCTCCAATCCCATCCTCACGAGTCCAGTATTTTGGTGGGAGGGCGATAGTGAACAAATGAGCAGAGATGCGCATGAGTACACTGCGCTGATTAAAAATGCGTTTTATACGGGGGTGGATAAGAAGGGCGAGAAGAGACATGCGTATGTGAATTATGCATATGGAAAAGAGAGTTTGCAGGAAGTGTATGGGTATGAGAAGTGGAGATTGGAAAGGTTGAAGAAGGCAAAAAGGAGGTGGGATGTGGACAACGGGTTTAGTTGGTATGTGCCAATTGTATGAAAGAGGGGAGGGGGCAGCCACACCGGGGAAAATAACAGACGTGAGATAGTGCACGAAGAAGGATGAATTGAGGGGGTAGCATTGGAGTGAACGTGCCCAGTGCTGTGTATAGCTATCAACGACAACCTCATTGGAGTTGACATGCTCAACAAGTCTCTTCTCTGCAGGTCTTTGAAGGATGAACTGCTCGGCACCAGCGCAGCCCATTTCCACTTAGATAATCAGCAAACATCAAGTCAAGCCTGGCCATCGACCACAAGAGGCTGCAGATATTACCTCTGGCTGTTGTGGTGGTCTGGACGTTTGTCGTTGACACGGCAGGCACAGACAATACGCAAAGGTGCGCTTAATTAGTGTAGGATGTTCGATCGTAATTCAAACAGTACTGGATTAGGAAGGTATTGCTCCGAACGGCTTGTCTGCTTCATGTAATTCCACACTACAAAATGTAAGCAAGAGGTAGACAGAACGTTGAATAGCTGAACACGATGCAAATGTGAACTAAATGGGCTTCAGATTTCTAGAACTCTGAGGGTTTCCACCAAAGTCATTCGATGGTCTCTCAATATTAGAGGCTAGCTGCCGAGGTAACACTTGGCAATTGGCCAATGGTGTGTCTAGAGCAGGCAGAGAGAAGGAAGAAATAGGATTCCTACACAATCAATTACTAGGAAGGAAAAATGAAGGTGTAAGGAGTGAAGTGGGAGAACCGTCAAGGTATTCATTTTATGAACTTCGTCTTGTTCGTTGTTCGCGCAAACCTAATCCAACAGGGGTTCAAGCTTTCCCAGCGCGCAGATCCTCAACCGCAACGTCAGCCGCCCCAACAAGGCCGCGAAACATGTGAGAATTGCCTGCCAGTCAGTCTGGCTTCGTATTCAATGCCTCCCACCGCTCCACACTAGACTACTTGACATGTGTCTTCTAAATTCCTCGTCACCCCATTCCCTCGCCCCCTACTACCACCACCCACTGCCCTAGAACTGAACACCTTCGCCGTCATCTCCCCGACCCTCCAATTCCGAGCATCTGCCAGCATGGCGACCGATGCAGAACCCCCCGGCACGCAATTGGACGCGCCCACAACCTTTGAAATCGAAAGCCTTGAGCTCTTCCGCCGCTCTCCGCATCCCTACCACCGCCGCCGCGGTGCACAGGCCTCCACCTCTGCCGAGTCGTCGAGTGCACACATCCCACATTCCGTGTTGGACCCCTCCGACCGCACAATATCAGACGAAGATGGACGGAAGAGAAGGAAAACGTCGCAGTCGCAGTCGCTGAGCGAGAGCGGGACTGAGGCCGACGACGAGGGATATGGATTCGTTAAGGCGCTGCCGGCGCCCCCGATTCGCCCGCACAAGGGCTTGCGCGATCTACGCGGGACGGGGTTGGATGGGGCTGTGAGTCCGCTGCTCACGCCGTCGCAGGTGGATGAGGAGGGGAGGAGGTTTTCGGCCGAGTATTTTAGGAGTGGGAGGAAGGGGGCGGGTGAGCCGTCGCCGACGGATGATGAGGCGAGGGCCGCAAGACAAAAATACTTGAAGAGGAGACGACATGAGATGATCAGGAGGACTACGGAGACGGCGCTGCTGGGGGGAATTGGGGTGCTGGCTGTGAGGGGGTGTTGTTGTTGGGCAAGGCTTTTGGAGTGGCATCGAGGTCAGTACAGGGCGATGCTGCAGCGTTACACCTCCAGCGGGACAACCCACGCTTTTGGGGCAGAGATCAAGACGGCAAAATCGATTCTACCCTGCCTTTCCTCTTGTGCTTTATATATGTCCCTAGTAGAGGTGGTGCAGGAATGGTCATTGAAAACGTGCTAATACATGTCCAGCAGAACTTATCACATACGCCACGGTCATGGGCGGCGCTTTGGTTCTATATCCCCTAAGACTTCTGAACTACTCGAGGACTCGGGAACCTCCCTCGAACCGCCGCCTCCTTAGGAAACGGATCCGAATACCAGCCGCCTTCGATCCCGCTCCCATTCTGTATCCGGCGATATTACCTCTTCTCATATCTGTATCACTTTTCTCATCTTCCCAGAAGATTTTGCTGCCAAACATCCTTCTTGGACTGGCCGCATTACCATCCCAACTCATTCCCTACGGAGGCGCACCATGGGGATATTCCTCAGTCCACTGGCTCGTTTCCGTGCTGCCTTTGATTGTATCTGAAAACACAGAGCTTGCCTCGCAAATTTTCCCGTCGATGCCGTACAAGCTCAAAATGCCTCCACCCGAAGAAGAATTGAACCCTGAAATATTGGTCAGCCTCTTCGCTCTTCACCAAGCGCTACTACCCCCGCTTCATTACCTCACCACCACCAGTCTGCTTCCAGCAGAGCTTCATCTTCTTTCCATCACACTTATCAACCTCTATCTATTCGCAGACTCTCCACAAGCTGATATATCAAAGACCTTGCTATGGTTCGGTGGAGTAGGGCTCTTTGTGCTCTGCGGCAGAGTACTAAAATGGGGAGTAGCGCTAGCGCGCATTCCGCGATGGAGGTTTCGACGAGCAGGTCAGATCATCAGAGCGCAGCAATCGTTTCTGCAACTGCTGAATGAGAGCCTGAAGCCAAAACGCTCTCACAGCGCTGGTGGAAAGTTCTCCGACAGCGACGCAGATGAAGACGATGTCTTATTTCAGAACCCGCTGAAGAAAGCGAGTTTGAAGTTGGATATCTTGAATTCAGTACGGCATAGCTCGATTCTGGGAAACGGAAATGGGACACGATCGGCTGTTGAACCAAAAGATACCATGGTGTTTTCCAGGCGAAGAAACACACTCCCATGCCTACCTTCTCCGAAACACACGGCTCGGCGGCGCTCGAAATCAGTCGCACAGTCCTTCCTCTCATTGACCCCTACACAAGCCGCGATCAGAAAATGGATATACGCAGGATACTTCTTTCTCGTGGTTATCATCATGATTCTTGGGCCAATCCGCTACCTCATCGGCAAATACGCTCTCCACAGCCACGAACCCTTTGGCTGGGCCATTGGATACCTCTTCGGCAACATCCAACCTCTCCGCTTTGAAGTCCTAAACTGGGACCTGAACTGGTGGATTCCTCTGCCCCCAATGCAGGACCTAGAAGACATGTCCTGGTCCACCTCCCTCGGCCGCGCTGAATACCTCCGCTGCGTCGTAATCGGCGAAGCCAACGTCCGTCTCCTCCTCTGCCTATACTGCGTTTCCATCATCCTCATCGGCCTCGTTGTCGTCTTCCGCTTGACGTCCGTGGTCGAAGTGGACACGCGCCGCAAAGTCTTCCATGGCACCATGGTCGCTATGCTCCTTCCTACTATCTACATTGATCCGTGTTTCGTAGCGCTGGCTCTCTCACTCGTACTCGCTATATTCTTACTCCTCGACCTTATCCGCGCATCGCAACTCCCGCCCCTCTCCCGTCCGTTGGCGAGTTTCTTGACGCCATACGTGGATGGCAGGGATCTGCGCGGCCCAGTCGTCGTCTCGCATATCTTCCTGCTCATTGGGTGCGCGATCCCACTCTGGCTCTCCCTCGCTGGCACTGAGCGCACAGGTCAGGAGCCCTGGGTGGGCTGGGACGTCGCGAGCAGAGACGTTAGTATGATATCTGGCGTGGTCTGCGTCGGCATGGGCGATGCTGCCGCATCCTTGATTGGCCGTCGCTACGGACGTAGGAAGTGGCCGTGGGCCGGCGGCAAGTCGCTCGAGGGGAGCGCTGCATTCGCGGTCACTGTGACCCTAGGTTTGGTCGCCGGGAAGATCTGGTTAGCAGTTGGCGGGTGGAATGACAGTATTGGGAGTGGAAGTCAAGGCTGGACTCACTGGATAAGCGTGGTAGGCAAGGCGGCCGTTTGTGCCGCGGGCGCCAGTTTGAATGAGGCGGTGTTAACGGGCGGGAACGATAACGTGGTTGTGCCCGTTGTGTTGTGGGTGCTTGTTAGAGGGGTTCGGCTCTAGATGGGCTTGAGTAGACACTAAGTATATAGAGTTTTGAGCGAGTTTTGCATGGCGTTCATAGGCATTAGCATTCGCAGGAGACGTTTTTAGACCGCATAGGGGAAAATTATAGATGCATGGGATTAGCGCAGAATCGGGACAGGGTCGTCGTTTGTATATATTCAGGGGTTGGAGATACCTCTCTGTAGGCGGCACGACACCTTGTATCACTGCCTATTTCCACGACCGAGGGGAACAGCGGGGATAGTACACAGATGCAGGCAGAGGGCCAAAGGATTACATTTACCTTACTAGAATCTACTTTATCTACCAGCCGTAATTTTGCAGTCTCCTAGATATCCTCTTAGCAGACCTCTGTTACTCTCCTCGGACGTGGAAACAGGAAGTATACAGTGAGGTAACGTTGGAACTTGATCTCTTCAAGAGCCATGCCTGAGAAGTTAGGTTGCCCAGAAGCTAAGCCCCCGGTGGAGAGCTTGTTCTATGAAGGTATTAACGTAATCGGCAAGGCAAAGCAAGTGAATTCTAAAGCCGAATCATGCGCGAGTCACGCTCATCATGTAGTAGATCCAAGACTACAAAAGAGAGACGGTGATGTCATTTGTCCAGATGTTGAATAGAACAATAGTCTTACCAACGCCAGCCTCATCGCAACACCTGAGGTGGTTGTGACTGTCAGTCACCTGCAAGAGGCTCAGCTCGACGCGACGACGTCTGGCTGATCGGCTGGCCTTGCCCCAAGCGGGAGTGACCAACAGCGTGGATGACGCCATGATGCGATTTCCAAGCACAGCGAATCTGACGGCGTTCGCGTGCTGCTCAGCGCAGTTGGACGGTAGAGTGCAGCAGTCCTCTTGAGGTAGCACGACCGGAAAGCGCACGTCCAGCCCCAACTTCTCCAAAACGGAAAGCTGCTGTTGGGGCGGCCGAGATACTTCCCCACGATAAGCTCAATGCAGGGCGGGCGGGGAGAAAGATGAGGAAATGCGGCGATTGGCGATTGGCGATTGGCGTGCGCGGTGCAGGGGGGGCTGACCTGTCTGAATCGAGCAAGCCGCGAAGGCAGCAAAGGCGTGCTGCGCGCAGCTGTTGGGGAGAGATCGGCTGCTGCGGTCTTCTGGGGCGTGTTGGCGGGGGCGTCGGGTTCTGTGACAGGCGGGAGAGGTACATCTGGCCATGGCACAGGGCGCGTGAATTGGGTGCTGCGACTGGCCCAAGACATGATTCGAGCCAGGTGAAGCCATCAGATGACTGACTCTCCGGCCTGAGGGGTTGCGGCCAGCCACGAGACGGTGGACCGGCGAGGGGGGGACTGCTCAACGGCGCTGCTGCGTCGCGGGCAGCGCTCCTCGTACCGACCTCTTGACGCCCTCCTGCCTCGCGACGTGTAGAGTACCCAGGGCGAGTGCGTGCAGAGCAGCAGCACACTGCAGCGCGCCGTTGCGGTTCTAGCGCTGCCTTATCTGAATCGATAAGTCCGCCCAGTCTAGCCGCTCTTGGCAAGCTCCGTCAACTCAAGACTCACATCTTGCTGCCCACGACCACGTCCAGCATCCTCACCCGCGACGCATCTCTTCATCTCCTTCTGCTTCTTTCCGCCCCGTAGTCTGTTTCTTCTTTCCCTCCCGGTTGCGCCCAGTTTCCCTCTTTGTTCTCCCTCGCCTCGCCCATCGGCTCCCTGGCAAACACCCTCGTTCTGACTCTGCGCCTGGCTCGAGGGCCCTCCGCGACATCAGGCATCTCTCCCGACACGACAACGCTACTGCCTGCACAGACTGTCTGTTTGCACTTGGACTAATAACTAGAGCTGCCCCCTCGACGTCGACTTCGACCTCCACCTCACCGCCTATCATCCTCCGCCAGCACACCACCCAGCACGCCATCCAGCACACCATCCATCGGACACCTTGTCCCTCGACGCTCTTTGATCCGCTCCTACAACAGCCTATGTGCAACGCCCTTACCGCCACCCTATATCCGCATCTTTGTTGGTAGTTGAGCATATCGGCACACCAGAGGAGGATCAGGACCAGCTACGCTGGCCAGCCAGCGCCGCCATCATGGCAACACCACCCTTCAAACCGCGGCGGTCGGCGGGCCCGGCACAGCCGTCGTCCGCTCCATCAGAAGTGATCATTGGACAGTTCAGGCGCATGGATCATATTGGGAAGGGCAGCTTTGCGGAGGTCTATCGAGGAATCCACATAGTATGTGTACTCTCCTTTGTCAGCTATGTGGCATGATACGATCCCACCGACGTATCCCAGAATGAGAGTGGAATGAATCAAGGCTGACAAGGCTCGCCCACTAGGAGAAACGCGCCTCTGTCGCCATCAAATCCGTCAACATGAGCAAGCTGAACAAAAAGCTTAAAGATAACTTAGTGTCTGAAATTTCCATCTTGCGGAGCTTGCATCATCCCCACATCGTCGCGCTCATCGATTGCCATGAAACGACTGCCCGAATGCACATCATAATGGAGTTCTGTGAGCTTGGAGATTTGTCAGGGTTTATCAAGAAGCGTGCTGATCTAGTCAACCACCCGCAAACCCAACGCATGATTGAAAAATACCCCAATCCCGCCGTCGGAGGACTCAACGAGGTGACCGTGCGACATTTCGCAAAGCAAATGGCGAGCGCTCTCGAGTTTCTGAGGTCGAAGAACTACATCCATCGCGATCTCAAGCCCCAAAACCTACTCTTAAACCCGTCATCTTTGTACTATTCACAAAGTGGTACCATCGAACGTATGCCTATGGCGGCCGACGCGAACTCGTTGATCCCGGCTGCTGGCATCGAGTCCCTTCCCATGCTCAAAATTGCTGATTTCGGATTTGCTAGAATCCTGCCTACAACATCTTTAGCTGAAACTCTCTGCGGATCTCCTCTCTACATGGCCCCTGAGATCCTTCGATACGAGAAATATGATGCAACAGCTGATCTGTGGTCGGTGGGAACGGTTCTGTTTGAAATGATGTGCGCAAGACCGCCATTTAGGGCAAATAACCATGTTGAGTTACTCCGCAAAATCGAGGATCGCAAAGATCACATCAGATTCACAGAAGGCCTTGTGGCCAGTCGGGCGATGAAGAACCTCATCCGTGCTCTTCTGAAACGAAAGCCAGTGGAACGGATGTCCTACGATAATTTCTTCTCCGATCCTGTTATTCGTGACGAAATTCCGGGTCTTGTTGATGAAGATCTCCCACATGTTTTCGAACCAGACCCTCTCGTTCAATCTAGGCGAATGCAGAAGATGCCAACCGAAATGGATCGACGCGCCTCAGAGAGCCCTTATTCACAATCACCAAGAGAAAAGATGCCCTATGGATCAACGCCACCATCACGACCCAGTTCGCGGCCTACCTCTGCACAATACCACGGGACTCCACCGCGTCCTGCTTCGATACGGAGAATGAGCAATACACCTTTGGCCCCCATCGAGCAGCAACCTCAGCGCGAACGTCGCCCTACTCTTACTAATGCTGTAACAGCCCCCGTCCGACCTGCCACTCTTCAAGATCGTAATTCTACCCCTGTTTCTACAAGTCCAGGACGCCGTTTCAGCCGACATGAACCGTCTCCTCCGGCCTCTGGGCTCAAAGAACATCTTGACCGTGAGCGAGTTCCGCAACGGGCAGACATGAGGGAGGCGGCGGAACGAGCTGCACAGGACACCGCAATAGATGAAGGTTTCGTGTTTGTCGAGAAGCGACGAGTAGAAATTGATGCGTTGGCAGATGAGATCGCTGCTGGTCCACACACTGCTAGAACATTTTCTCGAGACGACGCTTTGAAGCGACGGGTCACCACACCTGCCCCAACTGGCGCAACTGTGCCCTCCAGAGCGATACAAATCCAGCAGAAGCAAATGCCAGCGCATCAGCGAACTGGATCTTATGAACGTCGCCGACAATACCGGCCAAGCTTCGAGAGTGCTACCTCTGCGCTTTCGAAGGCAATGAACATGGTTAATATTCGAGGTCTTGGTCTGTCTCCGCCTATGATCAAAGGTCTATCGCCGCCTCAAGGTTACGCTGCATTCCCTGCCTATCCAACTGCCCAGAGTAGCCTTTTCCTTGTGGGAGATGGTGGAAATACAGACCGCAAGGACGAGGACTCCACCGTAATCAAGAAGGTTGAAGAGCTGGCGCAACTCAGCCATGTGGTGTACGGATTTGCAGAGGTGAAGTACAAACAACTGGTTCCCCTTGCTCCAAGTGATCAAGGTCTCGGTATTGGTCCGACTGGTGTGGCCAGGAAACCGGGTATCGAAGGCGAAGTTGAAGATGACGATGATGATTTGACCCCTGATACCGTTTTGATAATTTCCGAAGAGGCCCTGGTGCTTTACGTCAAATCCCTTGCTATGCTCAACAAGGCTATGGACCTGGCTGGGAACTGGTGGAATCGCCGGAACCGGAGCCCATCCCCCGAAGCAGGCAGCCGCGGGGCTTCGCACACGGATCGTCTAAACCGAGTTGTGTCATGGGTCCGGGACCGATTCAACGAATGCTGCATTAAGTCAGAAATCGTGGCTCGGAAGCTGAAACAAGCTCAACTACAACTACCTCTGGATCATCCAAGCCATCCTCAAAATCGTTCTTCTGCCTCTGGATCAGCTACAACTATTGGCTCCGCCGAGAACATTCTCCTCACAACTGGCGTTACAGCGGAGAAACTGATGTATGAACGAGCACTCGAGATGAGCAGAACCGCTGCTGTCAATGAGCTAGTAGGGCAAGATCTCCCGGGCTGCGATCTCAACTATTTGACCGCCATTCTCATGCTGGAAGCCATACTAGAAGACGAAGACGAGGCTTCTAGTCGGAGGCTTGAAGGCGAAGAGATCAACGGACTTGAGTCAGAGGATCGCCAATCCATCCAGAAGCGTAATTTCACCTCCCCATACTTCTTGCAGCTCTTGCTAACATGAAATAGTTATGGAAAGCATGAAAGCGCGACATCGAGCCCTCAAGAAGAAACTCGATATGCAGAAGGCAACGAAACGAGCTTCCATCACAAGTGCCCCAGTTCCTAACCCAGCCAGTCGTGGCTCGCCCTCAACCACGAGGTAACATCTGAACCTGAATCCGCGTATCTTGGTTCCCACGAGCACATGTTCGAAAACTCGATTGCAAAAATTTAGGTCTACGGCCTACCATTGGATTTCTCTTCTGCATAAGCATAGTTTGTCATTGCATTGCATTTTAACGGCGTTCTTCAGGACAGGCGTCTACGGTACCAGAGCCTCTCCTCTTCTTCTTCGATTGTCATATTTACTGTTTTCCTCACTGCTTGTTCCCAGTTGCTTGTCTTATTTTCTTTCTTGAATGCATGTCTCCGTCATCGCTTGTAGTTCGTGGGGCCCCCAGCAATGGGATTCGGCGCTGGTGCCTTATTGATTTGCACACGATACCAGACCTCGAACGAATCACTACACTGGGTGGTCGGCGCATTCAAAGGCCCCGAACCATAGTTTCTGATAGCTTCATCACGGCGTTTGGGCATATTATCTGCACTGATATCACTCATTTCCCTCCTCCCTGACATTGGAGCACGGGAGGACAGAAGGGATTTCGCTCATCTGGGATGGCGTTTCGGCATTGTTTGCTTCTATATATCATAGGTACTGGGGAGAGGGTCTAGGTTAGCATCATTATTATTGTTACTGGATGGGATAGGGTTTCAACGGCTTAGAATGGCACCTCAAGGAGGAAGAAGATGGAGAATTTACTTGGATGGGGAATCAGTGGGCTGTATTCGGGGGACAAATACCTATGTGTATACAGTACAGAGATTGAAAATATCGTATCATGAGCACAGTGCGAACATGTTGTGACACAGATTTGAATTCAGAGGACTTTTAGGGTCGATATCTGTACAGTAAGGGAAATCCAGGCGAACAATTTGTTCGTTTTCCGTTGGCGGGTAGCTCGAACAAGACGACCAACAGCTTATTATCACTCAAGGATCACACAACAGAGCGATGATGGTGGTGTACATTACCCCTGACGCATCTCATTGGTTGCATTCGACGGGAGCATGTCCGCCAATAACGCCAACCGCCCAGCTGGGACGTGGACTAGCGACCCCTCATGCTACTTGCCTTGCAGCTACAGCGAACCTCTACTTCATGAGCTCCTCTCCGTCGATTCTTCTCATCACGTTGTGAGAGTGTTGCGAGACCACTCTGTACTATTAAACCCTTTATACTCAATGTTTGAATAGTCCTAACTAAAAGATGGGCCTCGGTATCCTTGAAGATCGACACCTCGAGCACGTCCCCGGTATGCGTGTTGAAGAAGTACAGCGCTAGAGCGACGACTGACATTCTGTAGGCACGGCGACGGTTCTCCAAGATGGAAGAGAAGGCGAAGTGGAGCGCGACAAGAACCTCAAGTACGACAAGACCGGCAAGATATTGCTTGTCCCGCAGCCGAGCGATGACCCTAATGATCCCCTCGTATGCGCCCACATGTTCTACTTGATGTCTGGATCGTGGAATTGATGACGGTTACAGAATTGGCCCATATGGAAACGCGACCTCATCGTATGCATCCTCTCCCTCCTCTCCGTAATTGCAGCGACGCTCTCCCCGCTCCTCGCCGCCGACACCGTCTCCCTCGCCATCTACTTCCGGCGCACACTCACCGAAATGGCCCTGCTCACAGGCTACCACCTCCTCGGCGTCGGGGTTGCAGGATTCTTGTTCGTACCCTCGGCGCGGATTTGGGGGAAGCGGCACTGTTATATCCTCGGGACTATTATTGTTATTTTCAGCTCGGCCTGGGGCGGCGCGAATGGCAAGAATTACAAGTCACTGTTGTGGGCGAGGATTTTTCAGGGTATTGGCCTCGCGCCGTTTGAGGCACTGGTGAATGCGTCAGTGGGAGATCTTTACTTTGTGCATGAGAGGGGGGCGAGAATGGCACTCAGTAATTTGAGTTTGTTTGGGGGAGCTTTCTTTACGCCGGTGCTGGTGGGGAAGATTGCTAGCACTATGGGGTATCAGTGGTACGTGCATCCTCATGTCTGGTTTCAATATCCTTCGCTGGCTGACTCTCTACTCTCGACTTATAGGACGTTCTATTTCGTAGCGATATTCGCTGCAGCGTTGCTTCCTCTGGTTATTTTTTTCGTGCCGGAGACGGCGTATAAGCGGGAGATGAGGTTTGATATCGATACGATGGGAAATTTGATCAAGCAGGATGCACCGAAAGAAAGGAGCGAGAGTAGTAATGCATATGAGGCGACGGGTTCGAGGGACATAGAGAGGGTGAACGGACTAGAGAGGGCTGAGGGTACCGGTGTACACGAGGCGGAGAAGGACTCGAGCGGACACAAAGCAGTACCGGCGAAGCTCACTTGGAAACAGAGTCTGATGCCTTTCAATGGCAGGAAGTCGGATGAGAAGTATTTGCATTTACTCCTTCGACCTTTCTCGCTGTTCTTCCATCCGGGCGTACTATGGGTATCTCCCCCTTCTTCCTCCTCCTCCTCCTCCTCCTCCTCCTCATTCCTTTTACTAACATCCGGCAGGCCTGCCTCATCCAAGGTACCCTCATCGGCTGGACAGTCCTCATCGGTGTAGTCCTCGCCGGCATCATGCTGGGGCCCCCGCTCTGGTTCGGTGAGCTCGAAACCGGCTATATGTATACTGGAGCCTTCACCGGTGCGCTCCTCGGCTTCTTCATTTCCGGCCTCATTTCGGATTGGTCTGCGAGCCTCCTCACCAGGCTCAATCATGGTGTGTATGAACCGGAATTTCGGATGGTGCTTGTAGTTCCGCAACTTGTGCTGGGGTGTGCGGGGCTGTATGGGTTTGGCTGGACGGCGGCTGATGCAGGGAGGTATGGGTGGTTTTGGCCGGATTTTTGGTTCGCGGTGGAGGTTGCGGGCATGGTTTGTGGGGCGGTGGGGAGTGCGCTTTATGTTGTTGATGCGCATCGTGAGTCTTGGTCCTTTCCCGTCCCTTTCCTCCTCCTTTCTCCCAAATTTCTACCCGCGCCAATCAATGATCATGAGGGAGGCAGGACTAATATAAAGATGGTGTAGGCGATATGTCCGTCGAGGCTTTCACCTGTCTTCTTGTCTTCAAGAACTTGTTCAGCTTTGGGCTTACATTTAAGGGGTTTGATTGGATCGTTGCGGGGCATATTAAGCCTGTGTTTATCGCAATTGGGAGTGTGCAGGTTGCGGTTTGTGCGTTGAGCATTCCAATGTGTAAGTATCCCTCTATCCCATCGTGTGTGGTAGTGAGGTTAGAGTGCTGATAAGACGGCAGATATCTTGGGGAAGAGGAATAGGAGTTTCTTCCATCGGTATGTGAATCCTAGTTTCTTGTCTTCGAGATATCTGCTAACACTGTGCTTTACCATAGACATAATGTCTTCTTCAAGGCTACGAATTGGATTGCGGATCGGTTGACGTTTTGGTAGTGCGAGATCGGGTGAGTGCATATACATAGTACATTGTATGTTACCCTAGCGTTTGACTTGGAGAATGATCCAATAATTATAATAATTCGAAAACATTAATATTGCAAACACCTCTTGTGCACTCAGAATGATGATGTTGTGGAGCCGAGTAGACAGCCAATAAAATCGCGTTCTTACTAACCTTGTCCGTGCGCTGATCTTGGCGCTCTTCAACTGGCACGAAGAACTTGCCTCTAAGCCGGGCGGACCTCCTGCACCACCACCAACTCGGCCAGCACCCCAATTGACTCCCTATCCTCTCCGTCGACTCGGAGCCATCAACATGTTGGCCCGCTCGGCACTGCGTTCGGCGCGCTCGGTCGGCGCTGCAGCCCGCAATGCTACCAGCAAAACAGCTTCGGTACGACTCCCGGTCATCCCATCAAAGCCCACAGCTTCCGCAAGCCCCCACGACTCCGATCGCAGGGCATCCGCTGTAGCCAAAGGCCTCTCTCACCCCAATTGATGTGAATGCTGACGAATTGGGTGCACAGCGCTCCGTCTCCACGTCTAGCTCGGCAGCCGAGGAAGCTGCGTCGTCCTGGAAGACGACCGCCCTCCCCGCGGGCGCAACTATTTTCGCCGTTGGATCAGTTGCGTGGTACTTCCATCTCTACGGACGAAATGTCGATGCCATGACACCAGCGGAAGAAGGGTGAGTGATATCGGGCGCGGGGTGGCTGTTGAGGGAATATCCGGGATGGAGGAATTGGCGGCGATATGGGGCTAACGTGTGGGAATTGCAGTCTTCACCCCACCCAATACCCATGGGAACACCAGAAATGGCACAAGACATTTGATCATGGAGCGTGAGTACCCCTCGATTCCGGCAATTTTCAACACATCTAAGAGGGACAATATAGTCTCCGTCGCGGTTTCCTGGTCTACCGCGAAGTCTGCGCCTCCTGCCACTCCCTTGCGCGAATCCCCTATCGCTCCCTTGTTGGTAACATCATGACCGTCGACGAGGCCAAGGCCATGGCCGAAGAGAACGAATACGATACCGAGCCGAACGACGAAGGCGAAATCGAAAAGCGTCCCGGAAAGCTTTCTGACTACCTCCCATCCCCGTACAAGAACGACGAGGCCGCCCGCGCAGCGAACAATGGTGCCCTGCCCCCAGATCTATCGCTTATGATCAAGGCGAGACACGGCGGCGCCGACTACGTTTTCAGCTTATTGACTGGATATCCGGAGGAGCCTCCTGCGGGAGCAGTCGTACCTGAGGGCCTCAACTTCAACCCTTACTTCCCTGGTACTGGAATTGCCATGGCCCGTGTCCTCTATGACGACTTGGTCGAGTACGATGACGGAACAAAGGCATCCACCTCGCAGATGGCGAAGGATGTGGTGGAATTCTTGCACTGGTCCGCTGAGCCGGAGATGGACGAGCGGAAGAAGATGGGCTGGAAGGTGCTGGCTGTGACAAGTGTGCTTTTTGCGCTCAGTGTCTGGGTGAAGAGGTGAGAAATTACGAATCGAGGTCTATCAAATCACCAAAAGCTAACAGTTTTCAGGTACAAATGGGCCCCGATCAAGACGAGAAAGCTCGTCTACCAGCCCCCATATGCGCCCCCGCGGAACAGCAGCATTCTCGACAAGCTCCCCGACAAGAAACCATAAAGAACAATGATCGCATCTCAGGAAGGGTGGTTAGGATTAGAGATTGGGGTTGGGGAAGCGAACGTGTGTCTTATATTTGTACAGTGCCACCACCTACTTACTTAAAAGAATAAGACTTAACAATTTCTTTGACGTTCGTGAAGTAGAAGCCAGGTTGATGATGGTAGATATACTTATTTGGTTATTGCATGTTTGCGCTTTGCGTGTCTGCTGATGTAGTGTAGCATCAATGCAGTTTTTCTTGAGTTTAGCCCCTTATTCTTGTAGGGGAGATTGCGTGTAATGTATTTGCGGGTGAGTTGAAGGAGGTATAAATACTCCGTTAAGGGTTGTCTTGACTGACTGTCAATCTTATGATCCTGCCCCTCGACGTCCTCAATAAGGTTTAGCGGTAAGGGTATTCATTGAATAGGGTTGTCTACATGTTCAGATACAGCCGCTTCGATGCTCCCAATGCCACTTGAAAATAATTAGGTACCAGCTTATAGTGGCAGGCTGTAGCTAACAAGGAAGTTAGTATCAGTGTTGTTTTCGAAGAACTTGCGATAACAAATTAAGATTCAAAGAAACTCTACGCATGCATATAGTGAAAATGGGGGTCAAGCGATTCGTCTCCAACGGGAGAGCCCGGAGTATATAAACCTCAGCGTGCATCACACTTGCAAAATACTACACTCGAGGCTCGAAACCACTGCGCCTGAACATAAGGTCACACTCTGATGCTTGAGTTTAACATCAAGAACTACTGAACCTACTGGACCTACTGGATTAGACAGGTCACAAGCCTGAATCCCTTCAAATTGGTGCACTGCAAATATGCGCATCCTCCAAACGTAGTATAGCCAGCAAATTAGTCCATGGCTGTTAAATCCAACCTGCTTCCACGAGACCGAACTGCAGCTTGAGAGGCTCGTTTTCGAGGTTGTTGGTGACAAAAGCCGCCTTCTCCGTGGGATGGGTGCTGTAGACGTTAGGCATGTATTTGCAGGGGAAAGCACCAGAGCAGGAAAGCTACTAATTGGGGAAGAGTGATATTTGTATGCTCATCAAATTGATAATGTCATTCATTTCAGGAATTTACGTTCTACAACCACCATTGAGGAGATGATTATTAGGTAGAAGTTCGAGTACATCAAAACCGGTAATTAGTGCAGTGTCCAAAGGGGTACGGAAGAAGGCTATAAAAGGCTTAGAACTTGCGACTTTCGACCGCATGAGCCGAGAGCAATATTGGTCTTTATGGTAGATATTAATAGATGCAGATGACCAGTTCTCCAGGATTTGGTTAGGCCCAATGACCTGGACAGTCTTCAAAGGATGATGGAAAGGTTGGGGATTACCTAACGGTGATCCACGAGAGGGCGCAGAAATAACGCCCTTACTGCTTTCTTTGACTTGTTTCCTTTACTGTGCAATATACATTGAACAACAACACATCTTTTATAAACTCCTGGGATACCCTACAGCTTATACAAATAAGTATTATGATAAATTTCACCTCAGGGCTATTCGCGAGCGAGAATAGGCAACATTGTTCAACTAAATCCTCCTGTACCTGCCAGAACAGCTTTTATAGCCTTATAAAAATCTTCGAGGCACCCCTGTGAATATTCTTAAAGGTGCCAATAAGTAGCAGTATAATCTATTGTAAGCTAGTATACTAAGGTTTGACGTCTTGGGTAAAGTGACTGGTTGGTGCTATGTTCATATGGTGCGCAGATCTGGACCGACATTCTTCAGCACTTCTGAGGGATACCTCGAGCTCAGCTAGGCGCAAACTCACATCTTCCAATCTCCTCCAAAAATCAAAAGTCTGGTCACCATGAGAAATTCCCTTCATAGAACGTACCTGAAGGATTGGTTAATACAATGGCTTTACAGCAGTGAAGCATAATTTTTAGATTGGCTTTTCTTTTTTGGTAGCTTTTCAATTCTACAATACTTGTCCGGAGGTGTATGAAGTCTCAGATTTGTCTAGCCCTTTTTGGGGATAAGACATGAGTATTAAGAAGTATTTGTGCTAAACCTTGCGGCTAAGGTAATGTTCACTGGCTTAAATCTCCGTTCGAAACACTGGAGAGGCCAGGATTTACTGGATACACAGGATGGACAAACACCTAAACACATTCCGACCCAAAGCATATCCTTCGAACGACCAGGACCGCGTCAGAGATAGGCCAATCACTTCACGAAGTCCATCTCTTCACCACCAAGTGCCCTTGATGCTTCTCACCAACAAGCAAAGCTCTAGCCTGAATCACCTCCTATACAAAAGCGTGTCTAATCTCGTCTCTACCCGAGATGTCGCCGTATATAAAACCCGGGTTATTATCTTCGGAGTTGTCGAAACCATCAGACAGCGCATCGATGCCTAGATGCTCCACTGCTTTATGAGGATGAGTTTGAACTTCTTGAGCTGCATGTCTATGCCATCTAGGCGCGATAGATTTGAAGCCAGGGTTCGCCGGGCAGGCTCGATGAGAGCGAGAAGCATAAACGGAGGATCTTGAGGCCAAGGTTTTCTCGATGTGTGCGCAAAGACATAATAGTTTCAATCTCAAGGGTTCGATTAGAATACGATGCCTCAACGGGAGATCTTTTCGTGCCACTGATTGAATCGGTCTTTGAACGTGAGGCTCTTAATATAGGTAGGCTTGAACAGGGGCGAGGTTTTGCTGGTGCCTCGATTTGTAGAGTTGTTTGTCACAAACCAAACGGCCGAGAGCCAACGAGCATGAATCCGCAACTGTTCAAACCCTTCCTCAAGCATAGCGTTTTTGGCCAGAAGCCATTGAGGAAGTACTCTCGACTCTTTTCCTTCTGTATAACAGTCGTATTGTATTTCTAGCAGTGTCTTTAAATTGTGCTCCGCCCTGACTACCCGCTCGAACTCCAACAAGTGATACACTACTCTATTGCTCGCCATCTACCTCATGTGTTTTCGAGAAGTTATAGTTCTTGCAACACTCAACTTCCAGAGTAGCACCGGGGCCGACTTCGGCACATTGATCTTGTTGGCTCGAGCTGTAGGAATTTCCTCCCTTGCATTTCATCTAGACAGCATAGCCCTAGAGCGACTCTTGGTTACGTGTAATACGGTATGACATTTAGTCTAAAAGGCCGGCAATACATGCTGCACGCTATGTTAGTCCTCAGCGGAGAATAATAGAGTTATGTCTACGAAGACTGATAAACCCTTACAAGATACCTGCTAGCAGAGAGAGTAAGGTCTAAAATGTTAAAGTTAATCATGTTGCGCTCTGCCCATATTCACTACCTGTGATTTTCTCCGTAGATGTGGGAGCTTATTGAAGCGCCGCAATAGTAGATGATGACGAGCGCAGGTTAATTAATGGTACCTAGTCATTTCATGACCTGGGCTTTGAGTTTCTGATATTGATCTTATATAGGCATGATGTGTATCGCATCTTCCAGCCGTGGGTCATGCCAACGCCTCCCGATTCAAGATAAGCATATCTTTCTATCTCGATATGAGGCTGTGAAGGCAGCAGACATAGAGGTTAGATAAAAGAAGACAAGGAAGAAGGGAACGCGTATGGGGAGCTGAGAGAGGTTTCGGCTGATGTGAGGGAAGATGGATATCGCAAGGTCTAAAATGGCGGGTGGAATATAGTTGAGATGTTTGGAGGTGCCCTGAAGAGTCTGGGAGACGGTAGGAAGCGTAGACCCCACCTAAGGACTGTAGACAACATTTTGAATTCGAGTACCTCTCGTACCACAATGGCAGAGGGCGATTCTAAGAAGCTCGCGTGGGTAGGAGCGCCAGAGACACAAGTTCGCAACCGAGTTGAGATGCAGAAGCTTTGCAATCAGGCTTGCTCATTTAACAGCATTCATCTGAGTCACAAGCCAGATTCTGAAGATATCCCAGGCTTTGGATCGCACTCTCCCTTAAGGGACTCGACTACCCGATCAGGCGATGCTTGAGGCAAAGGCGCATTTCATGTCCGTCCGTAATGCTCGTATTTCAAGTCCGGGAGGCTTGCATTTGGCATCAACGTGCTGGGGTAGAAGCAAATATGCGAAGCTAGGAGAAGATATATCCGCGGGCGAAGCTCTCGACAAGAAAAAGAGCCTGTGACACCTGCCACCAATTCTCAAAAAGCTCTGGTGCCCAGGGCAATTTAACTATAAGACTGAAAGAGGTAATGAATATTCCGGTACGTAACGGCACTGCGTCCTTAGTGCGACCATGGTGTAAGCTGCTTTACTCGCATATCGGGCGGCGGTATCTCGATCAAAGATATCGAGTTCCTGGAGTCTCCCCGCAGAAGCAGGTGGATTACCTTTCCTTATCGCAGCATTCATACATATCGTATGTCCGTTACCGGTAACCCTCACGGCCCGAAAAAGCATACATCATGCAGACCCATATACTATGATGTAATTACTTTTCCTCGCTAAAGTTTCATACCTAGCCTCTTTTTGTTGTACAGCCGTATCATATACATGAAATGACTGCCGGGATCCGATGCAAAGCGCCCTAACGCCTTTTGTATGATACATGGTTGTTATGCAGCTCAGAAGAATGCCCCTCCAGGACTACTTGTCCCTCTTGTCCAGACCACCTCCAAACCACGAACTCTTCCTTCTAGCCTCTTTCCGTGCATTTTGCTGTCGGGTGCAGGGTCAGCGATCGCTCTGTATTATAGTAAATGCGGTATAGGTGGAGGTGTCATGTCTGTAATCTGGGACCGGTCACGAGGGCGATAAGGCGGGGCTGGGCGAGGCACGCGAGCGGGTAGATAGATAGATAGCTGGATTGTAGGAATGCATAGTTTTCCGTGGAAAGAGTCGAATAGTAATTAACAGTACGTACCCATTGCTCCTTGCAGTCTCGATAAGCTCTGATATCGCAGATTGTGTCAGCATGTGATCAGCCAGAACTGAGGCTGGGAGGAAGCAGGTAAGGATATCCCCGGAAATTCGAGGTTCAAAGGTTGACGATGCTCCACGGCCAGGTATCGTGAGGTGTGGAGGGGTTTCTCACTGGAAGAAATCGGTGCACATGGCCCTCTCGCCGCCATTGCGATGCAGACACCGTATGCTCCTCTTTGCCGCGTCCTGGCACGGGTCGAAATACTCGCTGTAAGCTTTACTACACACAGAAATGGCCGGGTCAGTCCGGTGGTCAAGTGAGCGTGAGGATGAACAGCGCACGCACTTCTCGAACCTGGTGGCGGTCGGGCCAGACCAGGTCCCGTTGTCGGTGGACGTTGAGTTCGAGGCGTCCGAAGCCTTCAAGTCCTTGTCTGCCATCGTGAGTGTTGTCGTGGGCTGATGGGCGCGTGAGGGTGGTCACTTGGCGGGCGCGTGCAGCTGCATTGAAGCATCGTCGTCGGGAGAGAAAGCTGGTCGTTGGAGGAACTTCGGAGCTCGAAATAAGGGCCAATTAGAGGTCGCGTCAAGGGTTATCGATAAAGAACAACTCCACGCGAGCGCCAAGAGATCTGCATCCCAACGCTCCGCACGAGCCACATCAGTCTATAACGTTCAGTCTTGAACTTGGTGTGGAGGGAACAAGTGAACAGCTCCTCGAAGGCGCGTGAAGTGGTAGCAAGGGATTGCGTCGGTCTGCATGTCTGCATGAGCTTCACCGTTCAGAGGGAGGTAATTTGGCGGCATTGGAAATATGCGCCCGCTTGAATCATATCCCCGCATTACGTCTCCTCATGAGGTAGAGGTAGACGTTCGAAAAAAAAAAAAGAAGAGGTTATCCCAATTCGCACACTTCGGTGCGGCTCGACTGAATCCGTCCTCGTAGCTCTCACCACTCGTTCTCTACATGTCATATTTAGATTCCAACATGCAGGCTCTCCTTGCTTCCCCGTCACGCTACTGCATTCATGCCTTACCGTGCCAGCACCTGGAACCGTATGTGGGATCATGGTGGCTGCGGAGGGAAGTCAGCCGGGACTGACCTTTGCGAATGAGAACGAACATGTGGAGGTTGGCTGATATTGATGAGGAGAGGGGTATAAATGCTTCCAATCATGACATCCATGTTAGCCAATGCGTCTCCGTTAACGGACGTATAGCTAGCTAAGGCATGCATCTTGCGGATGTCCTGGATTTCATCTGTGCTGAGCTGCAGTAGAAATGGTACATGTCGCCGAATGCAGGTGCAGGCGACCATTGCTTTGCCTGGTGATCGCCAGGGTAGTCATCTATCTCCTCCGAACTGTGGCTGATAATTTATCGATACGACATGACCAATGCGCAGACCCATTTTGATGTGCCGATGCGCTTCCCCATTTTCAGGCATAAATTCCATAAACCACAGACGCTCCAGCTTTCCAGACGACATCGCGACTCCACTTTGATAACTTCATGTCATGGCACTCTGCTAGCCCTCCACACCTTCTGTTTGCACCTCCACTTTTGATGTACGTGTCTTTATCGTCGCTTCCACTGGGCCAATGCGTGCCAACGAAATCAGCGATGAGCGCATGAAGACGTGTTCGCGACGGCATCTACGAAGGCATGCCGCCGTATTGACTCCGCAAATTCCAGGCATAGTCGACATTAACTTTGCCAGAGCGAGGGTAATGCCTAGCCTATGTTGCATCTGATGGTCTTTGTTGGAAGTTGCTTCAACAAAGCCGACAGGGACCGGGAATCTCAGGCGATTCAGTCCGTTGGATCGAAGGCTTCCGTGAACAGAAACACTTTCCATCCAAAAACAAAGTCACGAAGTTCCTCATTCCCAATCCTCAGGTCGTAGCTGTGCATCGTCTAGTGAATTTGCGCGCGACGTGTGAAAGAAGGCAGTTTCGATTTGCATATGGTGGCCGCGCATTGCTGGTTCATGTTTGCTGGTCCAGTGGTGATCCGGCCCGACGAGCTTCGATAAGGGCGATAAGATCAAATGCTCCGACAACGGTTCAGGTTGCAACAGGTGGGGATCTTCGATGCTCAGCGAGCTGGTCCGTAAATCGAATCAGTCTAGGCTTCCAGTGCGCCAATGACATAACTGAATTTTGGTGTGGAGGGGAATTCGAAGGTGAACGTTGAAGCCAGCATGCGCCGCCCTGGCGGTATCAGAGCCGACTCAATGCGTCCCATCACCTGCGATGCCACGCACTTGACAAGAAACTAGAAGCTCGATGTTGGGGTATAAAAGAGTTAAAGGACTCTCTGTCACCATGCTCTCTTCATAAATCCATATTTGTGGTGAAGCAGTCCGAAAAGCTCCTGCTTGTCTTGTTAGTCTCTATACTCGCCTTCTTTGAGACTTAGCCTCACTCAACCACACATCGTTCCAATTCCTCCTCTCTCACCACATACTCCTATCTCTGCTTTATAGCTCCCAGAAGTGAGTATGCCTTGGTTCTTATCGGCTGTCATCGACACAGCTATTAAACGCCCTCAAACTGTTCGAATGTTCTCTTCCCGTTTACCCACGTTGTCACACACACTCTCGATTTCTCTTGAGTCGTAGACAAGCGCTGTTACATTTGCTTCACAAAATTCGCAGCAGCTATAGTCCTGCGCGCTCATTAGCACAACACCTTCGACATCCATTTCTCAAGGCCTTCCATTGCTAGTTTCCAAATCTTTCCTCCTCTTCCCATGTCCTTCTTGTATACTCGTTCTGACCACCTTCATGGACCCAGTCGTAGATAAACGAAGAGACTCCATGGCCGCGGTCGCCACCCAACGTGTCTCGGCGCTCCCACGCCCGAACTTCAGGCCCATCATTGAGCATGCTCCTCTCAAGAAGCAGGGTCAAGATGTCGTCAAATTTGATCCGAAGAAACATCTTGCTTATACACCTCCAACTAAGATCACCATGATGAAGGATATTGGATACGCCGAAGACACTGGCGTTTCTCCAGTGGCCGTCTCGCAACCTTTCCAACTCTTCTCCCCTGAGGCAGTCCAGCAGATGCGGGCTGAAATCTTCACACCGGAAGTCATGGAGAATTGTAGCTACAGTAGTACCATTGCCGCACGTCAGCTTCGGGGCTACGCATCGAAGTGAGTTCAAAGTATCTTGCCACCTCTTTTGACTGGCACTGACATAGTGCAGGTATGCTCCATTCACATATGATGCGTGGAACCATCCCGACACCCTCGCCATCATGTCGAAGGTTGCAGGCGTCGATCTTGTGCCCCAATTCGACTATGAAATTGGAAACATCAACTTGTCCGTAAAGACGGACGAGCAGACTAAAGAAGAACTTGCTGCCATAGACAAGCAGAAGAGTTTTTTTGCCGATGATGAGGGTATTGCCGGTTGTCCATGGGAGGATGACAAGCCCATTGTTGGATGGCACACAGACAGCTATCCATTTGTTTGTGTGCTCATGTTGAGCGATTGCACAAATATGGTTGGAGGCGAGACTGCTCTTCGTACCGCGAGTGGAGAAATTATGAAGGTTCGAGGTCCCCAGGAGGTATGTTTCCACTCTTTGTCCTCAAAAAAGAAATTGCCTAATTCGCATGTTAGGGCTGTGGAGTGATTTTGCAAGGGCGTTACATCACTCATCAAGCTCTGCGTGCTCTAGGGGCCAAAGAGCGCATAACTTCTGTGACTAGTTTCCGTCCTCGCTCCGCCTTCAAGAAGGACGACACAGTGTTGACAACTGTTCGCCCTATCTCAGACCTGTCGGAGCTGTACTACGACTTTGCAGAATATCGATGTGAGATAATGGAAGAGCGGCTTCGGAAGGAGCGCAAGGACATCATGGCTCGTCGCAGGGCCCGGAAGAAGTTTGACACTCTTGCACACAAGAGGTTTCTCGAGGAGTCTGTCGCTTTCATGGCACACACCAATAAAGAGATGATCGAAGACAGCAAGGTCATTTCTGGATATATTGAGAAGGTCAACATTCCAGATGTCGTGGTTGGAGCGACGGAAGACGCTCGCCCTACGAAGCGCGCACGAGTCGAGTAGAATGTGGTTGCGGAAATTGAGGTTTCGCTTAAGGTTGTTGCTTGAGGTTATCGCTTGAGGGTTATTCCGAGTATTGCTCCGAGTGTCGCTTTAGGAAGTCGATTCATGTAGCTGCTGTGGATTGTACACATTCTCTACTCTAGCGATTGTTTTTGGTTTGTTGATACTTTCTTCCGAGCACGTTCATGACGGTGCATGTGTGCTATGTGTGGGTTGCGACGGAATTGACCAGTTGCTGTTCGTTCTTCTGGTCTTGGAGTTTCCAGCGAATACAAGATGCGAGATAATTCACATACTGCCAACGAACATGCAGAACGCAAAGGGAAGAGTGAGCAGTGGTTAGAGAAGGGGATGAGTGTATTTGGACGAGCAGAAATATGTAATCAATAACAGAAGGAAGAATGGATCAAACGAGCAACCTCTTGACTCAATTTGACGTTTACCTTCTTGAGTTGGCCCCTCTCTGTTTGCGTTTACCGCTAGCTGCCCTCTGGATATCTACTACGTTTGATCAGCGGGGGATTGTAAAATGGAGAAGCATACATACGGGGAAGGTTATTGACTGTGTCAAATGTTCTAATTTGCCAAGAAGAAAGTTGGACCGCAGTGCTTCATGATAGGGATGTTGGAGCGTGCCTGGTGAAGGAAACTAGGAAAGGAAACGAGCATATTTTGATTACCTAGACTCCAGAGGTTCCGTCATGGGTGCTGACTATCACGCAACCCAGCAACGTGGCAGCTGTCGAACTGAGAAAAACACGGAAGAATTTGCAATGTTGCCAACCTCGGTAGCCTTTCCATATCAAAAATCATTCGCGAGGGCGTATACCCTTCGGTCAGTGTCGTCGGGTAATAGGCTGGATGATAAAGAGGGTGGAAATAATCATCGACCTAAGCTCGGCGCGTATCCGCAACGGACGCAATTTGATCAATGGCTGACGAAAGCATTAAACCATCACCAGGTAGGCGCTGTCAGCAGCGAAGGGTGAGGCTGTCGAGAGGCGAGAGTGAGAGGGATTGGCGAGCGAGACCTGGCGGGCAGGGCGTCTATTTGTGCCCGGGCCCATGAGTTAGCGGGCGGCGCTACTCCGGTATGTCTCCGCAGCCGGCAACCACACCTAACGCCAACTCGCCTTGGGTCGCTGCTGCATATCAGAGCGTACTGACTGCCACCGAGCGTGCTTTCCCCGGGCGTGGATGCATGACGGCAGGAGCTTCTGATTCTCGTTACCTTGCTTGTTGTACCCAGCCTTGTCTCTTTTTGCTGCGCTCCGCACCATGAACCCACGGCCTTCGCCCACCCCGCCCACCGGGGCCCGCCCTCGAAACTCGTCGTCGTCCATCACCTCCTCACATAGCCCAAGCACCTTGCAGCAGCCGGCAACCATGGCCTCCGGCTCGAAGCTGGGCCGCGGAACCACGCCAACCTCCAGTAGGTCGACCATCAAGCTAGCCGACAGCGAGAGACCCACACGGCCATCCAGCAAGGACAGCCTGAAGCAGAAGATGCCAAAGATGGCGGAGGAAGCCCCAAAGCAGAGCAAGTCCGAAGAGGTAAGACGTCGTGGGAGCACAGTGGAACAAAGAAACCGAGCTGACTATCGCCATTCCAGCAGTTGCAAGCCCTGAAGACCGACTTTGACGGCCTGCGTTCCCACCTCACGTGCAAAATCTGCGACCGGTTGCTGTACCAGCCTTACATAATATCGTGTGGACACACGTACTGCTACAGTGTAAGTACCCTATTAAATCCTCTGGCTAGCAAATCTGACGCTTTCGCAGTGCCTCTGCACCTGGTTCGTCAACAACAAAGCCCGCAAGACATGTCCGGACTGTCGAGCAGTAGTGACGCAAACCCCCGCGCCTGCTTACGTTGTGAGTTAGGCCCTCTATAGTGTGCTCCTCCATGCTTAACGTTGTAATTTTAGATCCGCGACATGACCACCATCTTCATCAACCGCGCTGAGCTGCTGCCCGCTGGTGAGACGATCGAGGAGCACCTTAAATGGCAGAAAGAAGAGGCAGACGCCTGTCAGATAGACAAGGACAACAAGGATCCCCGGAATGGCGGTCTGTTCAAGGGCTGCTTTAGGGCGTCACACCCAGCACGTGCTCCCCCTCTACGCGTTGTCCGGGACCAAGATGACGGCGTCGACCGATGTCCCATGTGCACCTGGGAGCTCGAGGATGGAGAATGCGCCCAGTGTGGCCTGTTTTTTGACGACAACGGAGAGTTGACGTGGAATGACAGCTTTACGGGCTTTAGTGACGGTGATGAGACGTCTGAACGAGACACGTCTGGGGAGGATCTTGATCCCGAGATCGACATGGAAGATGCCGACTTCGACGGCTACGGCGACAACATGGAAGACTGGCAGGACTACCTCGGAGATGAAGCATCCTTTATGATGAGGAGGTTTCTCGAGCACGGAATCCCCCCGCAGTTCGCACGCCGTCGACCTCTCTCACATAGCGAAGCCGGCAGCAGGCGGTCATATAGTCACAGTGTCTCAGACATATACGCCGATGAGATGGATACAGTCGAAGAAGAAGACGAAGACGGCCTTGACGAGGACTCGTCCATGAACGATTTCATTGACGATGATGTTGGTGAAACAGAGTCTACATCCTCGCCGCGTGCTTCATCTACACCTGGACAGACCCCACAGCCAACCAACAATCGACCAAGAGTCCAGGGCAGAGCCCGTCGTGTCGTCGAATCTGAATCTTCTTCGTCTGTGTCTGGTGCCATCGAAGAGGAAGATGAAGAAGATGAGGGTCCAATCCGCCGGGGTCAGAGAAATCGAGCCCAGACTCGAATGCTCAACCGTGCCAACGGCTCACGAGAACCAAGTGGGACCTCGTCATCTACGACTACCGAAGCATCGGCCGAACAGGATCTCGACGAGGACACGCAGGCCTTGCTAGCCGCTGAGGGGTGGATGCTGCAACATGATGGGCCTGACGATGAGATGGATGAGGACGAGGATGAGGATGATAGTGATGGGGGCAGAACGACTGTTGGGTGGGACACGACTGCGAATTCCAATGACAGAGTCCGATTGGGCGGTTCTCTAACACCTACTGCAGATCGACCTCGACCTAACGCCCCCATCCGTCCGCCATCGCGCGTGGGCAACAACCCACGATTTATGGACGCTTCGCGCGGTCTCCGGCGGAGATCTTCGGTGCTCACCACCTCAACGGCCAATTACGAAGATGGTGAGGCTGACGACGACGACTCAGATCTCGACCGAGACGGAGACATCACCATGGCTATGAACTCCCTACGATCACGCCGCTCCCAAGCTCAGATGCGTTCCATGGCTGCTTTCAATAACCCTAACACTCGATTCGCAAATCGAGGTCTCTCCCAAGGCGCCCCGATTGATTTGGACACTGATGACAACTCAGACAACTCGCAGCCTCGAACACGCCAATACAACCCACGGATTAGCTGGATGTTCGCTGACCACCAACGCGCGCTTCAGGAATTTCAGAGAGGAGGGGCACTTATGGACTTGGAGCCCCGCTCCACGACTCCAATCGCTCGCCCGAGGACATCTAATAGGAATCGCCCAAGCCCAGCACAAACATTCTCTCCTTTCGCACCCCCAGCACCGTCACGTCTGCGCACCCCTCTAATGGACAATTCGTCCAATCTTGCTTCGACCGCTCGTGGACCGATGTCCTCACCAAGGCGAGGCGTCATATCTCCAACTTTACCCACTGCGTCTGGCGTTGGCAATAACTTTAGGGCAGAGCGTGTACCATCTGTCAGCTCAACCAGTAACGCTTCTGGTATCCTCACGCCTGGTACTTCAACTGGCCGATCAACACCAACAGCACAACAATCCATCAACTCTATATCTCAGATGCAAGCTGCAGCGACTAATGATGTGATCGACCGGCCTCCCAGCAGAGTGAACCGGCCCCCTTCTACGACAGGAAGACGGACTCCGGCTGGTTTCTCTCCTGTGTATTCAGGCTTCCCCCATTCCAATGTGGGATTGAACATTCAAGGACGCATCTTTCCTAATCAGCCCCTAGGCAATCCATGGGGGGCCTATGTTCAGCAACGTGGTCCAAGGAGTCGCAACTCTCGTCCCGCACTCAGGGACCAACCCTCAACAGCAACTCTGAGGGCTGCCAACTCTCGTGCCAACATTCGCGATGGCGTTAATCCACCACAAATTATGCGATCACAAGCCTCCAGGGCCGATCTGCGACATCAGCCGTCTCGACGTCGGCTGAGTAACCAAGCCTCTACACGCACACTTCGAGCCAGTGATCACGCTCGGCCTCCACAATCACCAGGAACCAATACTACAACTCCCACGCAGCCGACAACTCGTCCCCCTAGATACACCCCTGACGAACGCGACATCCTTGCTCGTGAACTTGTCAATAGCCGGATGCGTGAACTCCAGCCAACTATCAATCCTGTGCGCACCAATCCGTTCACTCCGGGATTCAGGCGACCCAGTATGACCGCCCAAGTTCCAACGACCACAATAGCAACGGCTGGCCCGCACCACGTCCGGAGTAGCTCTAATGAGACACTGAACTCAATCACTTCGTCGGTAACTGCACAGGCTACTCCTCCGTCGCCGAATCTTGGCCGACGTCGAAGTAATCGCAACATGGCGGCGGCGGCGCCCCCAGTCTTATCGCCTACCCAAGGAATCTCTTCTTTCCCTACAAATGCGTACACAAATAGCTACTTGAGAGCAAGGCAGGGGTCTCTGGGTGGAGGGAGCCAGGTATACGAGTCACCATTCGGTGCTAACAACAGGGGGATGAGCCCTATAGTGGCGGGGTCGCTTATCTGAAGTCTAAATCATAGTGGATCGAGTCAAGGCGGTCGAGATTGGTGAACGAAGGCTGAAGAGTAAGCCGTCTGTTGGGCTTGTTCAATTTTCATTTCCTACAATATTTTTCTTACAGCGGGGGCGCGAATTGGCATTCATGGCCCATATAATCATGGCGGTTTTTCGTTTGTTCTGGCATTCATGGTACAAAACGGGTATCGAGGCATTTTCATCGGCGTCATTGCTTCCTTTCATGACACTTATACCAACTCGCATCACTTGGGATCCTCGCTATGGAATGGATTGGGATGGCATTTTCGCCTACTAGGAACGTTTTAGGTAGCTACGATTATGTAGTGTAGGTGGTAACCTGGAAAGGGCGCCCGGAGAATATGAGTTATCAATTGGGTCGAGTATTTAGCTAAGCCTCCTTTTAGCGCACCTGTGATTTGCTAGTGTTTGATATGTTGGACTTCATAGAGAACGTCAGACAGGAATATTCAGTTTACGTTTAAGTATAGATTCATTTTCGTTGCAGCATTCATATGTGAATCTAGATGCCAAGTCATGCAACCCCGCCGTTTTGTATTGATACATTTATATATACACAAACATACACCTTCCGTCGGCATCTATATCTTCCTATCGTTGGTGAAGTCATTGGACTTGTGTTTCCTCTCGATTGTGGCCTTGTCTCGAACGGCATTCCAGTTGATAGTATCCCACCACCTCTCGAGATACTCCCTCTTTCCCTTGACACCATAGTCGTGCAAGTACACATGCTCCCACGTATTGACACACAGCAGCGGGACGAGATCCACGCCACCGAGCGCCTTTTTCGGCGTCTTCCTGTCCTCGGTGTGTGCTGCAGCGCCGAAACTCCCGGCTTTATTGAGGCCCTTGGCCGTGAACGAGTCCGGATTTTCGGTGTTCAGGTCGAGGGACTGGCGGCGGTAGTGAGCGCCTGAGAGGGGTGAGCCGGCGATGTATGTAGGCAGGATGCGCAGCGGGCGTGCTGCTTTCAGTTCGGTGGATTGGACGAGCCAGACGAAGCCCGGGCCGAACATGGCTTGTGCGGTTGTGAGGAAGGTCTCGCGGAGTGTGTCAAGGGAGGAGAAGTCGTCGTTGATTAACCGGAGGAGGTCCTCAGGGGGTGCGGATTGCACATTGGCCTCTGTATTGATGCCTTGGAAGAAGAAGTGGTTATTAAAAGCCATGCTTGCGACGTTGAATTCGTGGGCTTTGACGGGATTGCGTGCCAGTTCTATGACGAGGGACTTGGGGTCTGTGTTTTCGAGCGGTGTGCCTGTGTGGGGTGCGTCAGCCATGGCATATTCTCTTCTCAATGGCTGTGTGCAGAGGCATACCAGCCGTCGCCGCATTCAACTCGGACGTGATGTGCTGCATATACTCAGTGTACGCAATGCTGAACCCCTTGGGGCTAAGCAGGCCTGGTATGCCATTCTCCTTGAGCTCGAGGTGACGATGCAGCGATGGCACCGTGTGCTTGCGGCGGACAAAGGATGTGGTGTTGCTTCTGCATGGCTAAAACGCGGTCAGTCGACCACTCGACCCAGCATGAGGCCACCACAGGCAGCGGTGCGTTCGCTTACAGCAGAAGATGTGGAGAGGGACTGAATGGCATTCGGGCGGCGAGCGAGCAAGCGTATTATCATGTCTGCGGGGCGGCGATTGGCACTGCGGTGGACGTCGTCGTCGTCGGTCCAGGACCTTTTTTGCGGCGACGACATGTGCGCTAGCGCCTGCAAGCCGGCCCGCCAATCAGCACGCGTCCCGCCCAAAACCCACGATGCTCTCCAAACACTTCCAAGCGCCCGCTCTCCAGCGCCCCGTTTCACCCTCTCAACGACTTGCAAATGCATATCCACATATCGCGAGGAGTCATCTGCCACTGCGACGCGGCTAGCGAGCGCCCACATAACACGTTGAGCGGCTGCTATCCACTCGGGCGATTAACCCATGTCTATTCCGGGCGAGACTTGCTGGCGGTGGGTAGAGCGCTCGAACGCACCATGAAGGTCTAAAATTGTACGACTATATACAGGTAGGTCGCAGCTCGAGCCTGCCCTTTCTTCCTTTTTTGAGTCTGTCGAGTTTGTTTCACGGTATTTTCTTTCCGGGTTTGTGTTTCTTCGCACTGTCAAACATAATCAAATTGTTTTATCGCCGGGTCTCAGGTAGCCCATACTCGAAAAGTTGTCTTATATGATACGTACCTTCTATCCACCAGTTGTACCTCTGTACCTTCTTCCCTTGCTTCCTCTCCTCACAATGGGTCCCTTGACGGGTCCGATCAAGCTCTCGAGAATATCTCTCCTCTTCCTCATCTCAACTCTAGTCTCCATAGCTCTGGCCCAAGAGATCACAACCCAAGAAACGAAAACATGCGGCAGCGTCCCTGGACTCACTCAGTGTGGAACTGGCTTCCCATTCGAATTCTGCTGTCCCGGTGGCTCGACTTGCACAGCACTCAACAGCACCGGAGTCATCGCAGCTATCTGCTGCCCAACAGGAGCGGACTGCTCCTTTATCCAGCCCATCACCTGCGACGTCAATCAACTGAACGCAACTCTCCACCCAGACAACCAAATACACCTTTCAGATACAAAGGACATCACACTGCCAACCTGCGGTAATAACTGCTGTCCACTGGGCTACAAGTGCGCGCCCGGCAACATGTGCTCCGCAGTGGCCGCCGCTCCCTCACCCACCAGTTCCGTACTCTCGACGCTCTCGCCCACCCAACCTCCATCTGTATCCCAAACAGAAGCCGCCACCGCACCCCCAGTCATCCAGACCACCGCACAAGGCTTCAATGGGCGTTCCTTCGCCGCCGGTCTCTTTCCCGGACTCGTTTTAGGCGCGCTGGGCACTTTGGGACTCATCTGGATCATCAAGAAACGGCGCGAATCGCAAGAAAAGTCGCGGTATTCGGGCGACTTTGGGCATGTGGCACGCACCATCAGCGATCCCATCTACGACCCAGCTTACTCGACACGCTCAGACTTCATACGCTCGAACTCACGGTCGACGAAAGACCAGCACTCCCCAAACTCGACCACCGGCATGGTGCAAAGGAGCAAAGAGCAGAACAGTAATGCAGGAGGCATGACGCCCAAACTCAAGAGCATATGGGAGCGCACGCCCAAACTCGGCTTCGGCTTCAACTCAACCACCAACCCGGGCAACTACAGTCTCCCCTCTAACCCTGCCCCAAACCCATCCCTCGGCACCGGCGCGATAAAAGCGAACAACCCCAGGCCCCCACCCCCCGCCATCCGCGCAGGCCACCACACTGACCCGTACACGACACCCAACCAGACTCCTCGTACCCGGCGCTCCTCGCGCTCGCGCTCACACTCGCACTCTTCCAAGTCGAAATCACACCGAGCGAAACGCCCGGTCACACCAAGGATGACGAGCACTGAGACTATCGATGTACTAATGCCAGCGCCGAGTTTCTTGGCGCCACCGAAGGCTCCTGCAATGAGGGAGAATGCAAATAGATTGACGGGTGTAAGCGTTAATACGACGTTTACTGGGCTGATGGAGAGAGCTGGGTATGAGGACCGGGAGAGGAAAGAGGTTAGGGGCTTTCAGGGGAGTCCTGCAAGGGCTATGTAGAACTTTTACTACTTGAGCCGGATTGAGTTGGAGCCTTGTGTGGGCGGTTACCTTCTGTTCACTGATGTTAGCGCTGGCGTCTGCATGTTGCATTTTCGGTTTGGTTTTTGCATATGGGAGTTTGGGTTGGGTGGGAGGGAATATTTGATACCAGGCAATGCCACTCGTTTATCGACGGATATTTTTACTTGAGGGTATGGAGTTTAATGCTGCGGACTATCTTCAAATCGATCTTCACTTCTATCCTGCTTCTTTTTCGCTTGCTTGTGTGTGTTTTTGTGTTTGAAATCGGGCTTATCGCCGTTTGCAAAAACTTTCAATGTCCGTTTCCTACGAGTGCATGCGCTAGACTAAAACACTACCAGAAATTCTCTATGTTTTTGTCTCTAGTCTCGAGCTCTGGCGATATTGAAGAAGAGGGAAACAGACGTACCAGCCGGCTCATGGGTGTGGCGGTGATTAGTGTCAAGGAAAACTGCTGGAGGCGGAAATCTCGTAATAGCCTATGAAAGATTGATATGTTGAGCTTTCGCAGAGGTACCGAAGAAAATTCCAGGTGTTCTGCGTTGATTGGGGAAATAAAAATTCGATTTCCTGCCACAATCTCATACACACCGTGCCTTGTAAACGAGAGAGCGGTACAATCTTGTTCAAAGCCTTAAGATACAATCAATGTTCCGTATCGGACTAGCTTACAGAGATGGGGTATCAAAGCCAAGGAAAATCCGCCTAAACGCCTATGCAGTTGCCCTGTCGATGGGTCACATACCAGTTCCTTGGTCGTCACCCTTCTTCGTCATGTAACTCCTCAGATGCTCTGAGAACTGGGCAGCAAGTTGCACATATATGTTGGTCCTCTTGCCATCCGGTACGTGGTGTACGACAACTCGCGCGAAGACTGGGCCAAACCGATCAACCAAGATTTTGGACGCGTCCTTGGCGATTGGTGATGGCTTAATCACAGCGATATCCTTCTTAGCGGCCTCGGTCTCTAATTCCATCTTCTTTAGCAATAACAACTTCTTCCGAGGCGCGAAGGGGCCCTAATCTTCGGTACAAGCTGCGCAGGGCCCAACAACTTTCGCTCAAGCTCACAATCTTCCGCACACGCGGTCCCATACAACGCGGTCTCTAATACCCCAATAAGCAAGAGTCGAAAAATCCCCGCGAAAGAAGCGGAAATAAACAGTGTGTATGTTGGTTCCCTACTCCGTGGCAAGCGCCATGGATATCGGCTCAGCAGCCTCGATAAACTTCTCGACCATGCCGTCGAGCTTGGTGAGATCGTCCTTGCCCTTCTTGACCTCAGCGATGAGTTTCTGCTTCTGCTTGAGCTTTTCTTGGCGACGCTCCTCCAGCTTGACGCGGACTTGGTGTTCGTGCTCGATGCGCGCGGTCATGAGTTCTTGCTCGGATGCGCCCTCGTGTTCGGGGAACTCTTTGAGGAACTCTTCGACGGGGACGAGCGGGAGTTTCTTGTATTTGTGGCTACGCGCGGGTTAGCAGAGAAAGCAGCGGGGGGACAGTACGCACTCGTGGTTCTCCGCCGCTGAAATCTCAGACCGAAGCGATTGCTCCTCGTACTTTAGATTGTTGAGCCCCAAGATCAGGCCATCATTATGAGACCGGCTTTTCGCCGTCTGCTCCTTTTCCTCCCGGACCTTCATGACGCTTTGGCGATAGAGGGTCTTGATGACGGCCATTTGCGCCCTTATGTACTTCTTCTTGATCTCGATCTCCAGGGTGACCTTCTTCTCGCGGTCGATCTCCTCGCGGGTAGTCAGTTTCGCGGGCTTAGGATGCGCGATTTGATATTCCACAAGCTCCTTGACCCGCTTCTTCAGGTTCTGATTCTCCTTGTACAGCCGGCTGTTGTGCGCCGTCTTGATGTAATCGCTGGGATTAAAGTTCAGGAGGCCTGCTGGCATGGCGGAGTCTCCGGACATGTCGCTGCGTGGGACCATGGCGGTGGAGGGGTGGGTAACGTTGACGGTGGTTGTGGTTGGGAATGAGATTCGAGGGTTTGGCAGGTCCGACCTAAGCTTTAACGCCAAGAACGTCGGTGTTCCATTCAGTCATGTGACTGCGCGTTAGGGTCGCACATTTTGGACGTGGTTCGAACCGCTCGATGGTCTTCGAAAAACTGTCACTGCGACTAATAGCTGTTTGGCGGTCAAGGATGGCAAGCTCTTTCAACAAGCACACATTCTACTAAAGGCAACAGAATATACCTATTTGTCCATGTAGGATTGAAGCCTGGCGCCCTGCATTGAGATGACTCATTGAACTCCAGGGTGCCTGGTACTATTACACAGGGAAGGCAGCTCCCGCTCAGTCACGGATTGCCTATGCGAATTTGAAGAAATAAAGCCAAGTCCTTCTTTCGCGCTAGGATGGCAGTTGAAAAGAGACGACCACAGCATCCAAAAGTTGGAGTCGTGCATTTCGTAGGCACCCGCGTCGAAAAGTCCCTGCTCACGCAAGAAGTCATCTACTTCGAGCTTATACTACGCAATAGCAACAACATAAGACAGTTTCAAATTCTGGCATGTTATAGGAGGAGTCTCGTTCTATACCGATGCAAAATATTATTGTTGTAGAACGTCTAGCGTTAGTAAGTAACTTGGCTAATTTAGAGTGGTTTGGCACCATAGTGGCGGCGTTGCCCCCGCGTGTCCGCCTAGCGCTAGTCCCTTGGCTCGCTCAAATGTCAAGGGCCTGTCCCTCGCAACCATTTCCATCTTCCTTCACCACATTCCGTTCACGCTTCACACCTGTCGCTCGTGATGGCCATCATCACTTCAAATGCAGAAGTGTTGATCGCACAACTCCGTGGTCGCTCGAATGTTGAAATTTCGCACAACACCTTCGCGACTGTCCTCGAGTTCTTTAGGGATGGTTCCGAAGCTAGCGGAACTGAGGAGCGGGCCCAAAAGCGACGGAAGCTTGACAGCGGCGACAGTGTAGGATTGAGGCCCACTAAATCGTTTGATGAAGAGAAGAGTGCACTGCTTGCAAGTGTAACAGTAGATCTAGTATGTGTTGGTGACTACATGCTACTAAACTGCTCCTTCATTAACGCCGTTGTAGCACTTCCCCACCCCTCTCACAGATCAGATTGAGGACTTGAACCTCTCGGACGGAGCCCGCATTGCCTTTGATGTATCACTAGCGTCGTTTACAAGACTGTCCCTCGACAGGTTCGAAATCTCGCTCTTCGACAGTCGCTCTCCCACAACCGGAGTAGGCTTCATCGCCACGACTACTAACGAATCACTAAACTCGATCGCATCGCATCTTGAGTCAGCCGCTACCCTTTCCACAACAGTGAATGGGCGGAAACGATCGGCCAAGGCCAGCGCTGGTTTCTGTCGCTGTCGTCTTCTGCCGCCCGCTTCAAACCATAATACACTCCGGCTGGAGGTGGATATTCGATGGCTCTTTGGATTTGCCGTCGTGGAAACACTAGGAACAAAATCACGCTATGGTTCACGAGATCTGCTCTTGCTTTCAAACTACTTCCCGGAGAGGCTCCAACAGCCGAACACTCCCTGGTCACTCTCAGACTTCTACGAGTCAGTTCATGTCCCATCGGTGGATGCGAACGTCTCTCCACAAATTCGAAGCAACTTGTTGGAGACGACACTATATCCGTTCCAACAAAGAGCAGTAGAGTGGCTACTGCGGCGCGAGGGTGTTGCCTACTCGGAGTCTAATGGGGCACTCAGCTCATTAGAGCACGAACCTACCCTGACGGCCCCGGTATCCTTCTATGCTGCACAAGACGCAAACGGCAAGACCTGCTATGTTAGCCAGCTTCGTGGCCTGGTTGTTTCGGATATAAGTCTGGTTCCCGACTCTTCACGCATTCTGAAAGGTGGGATATTGGCCGAAGAAATGGGCTTGGGCAAGACGGTTGAATTGATCGCGCTCATGTGTCATCATAAACGTCGAGTGCCCGAGGGCGATGTCTTCGACGCGTATACTGGGACGTTCGTCAAGCCTTCAGGAGCTACACTAATCATTACGCCTCCTACCATCCTTGAGCAGTGGATGAACGAGATTAACGCTCATGCACCTAAATTGAAGGTCTTCCACTACCAGGGTCTTCCGTCACAGTCTGCGTCAGAGAAGGCACATGCAGCAGCAACTGTTGAAAATTTACTGCGATTCGACGTTGTTTTGACCACGTATAATGTGCTTTCTCGGGAAGTACATTTTGCAAAGCCGCCTCCTGACAGAAGCCTTCGCCACGAGAAGCAACACCAGCCCCGCAAAAGCCCACTAGTAGGCATCTCCTGGTGGAGGGTCTGCCTCGATGAAGCGCAGATGGTGGAGTCTGGCGTGAGCCAGGCTGCTACCGTGGCGCGGATCATTCCCAGATGCAATGCATGGGCAGTCTCAGGCACACCACTGCGTAAAGACATACAAGATCTGCGTGGACTTCTTACATTTCTGCGGTACGAACCATTTGCTAATTCTAAGCATGTCTGGGATCGTCTCGACAAGCCTTCTTTTAAGCACATCTTCAACCAGATCACGATGCGACACACGAAGGAAAAGATAAGAGACGAGCTGCGTCTCCCTCCACAAAAGCGTGTTGTCATAACTGTGCCGTTCACTGCAATCGAGGAACAAAATTATTCGGAAATGATTCGACAGATGTGCAATGCCTGCCGTCTCTCGCCCGAAGGGATACCTGTCGTAGAAGGTCGGGATGCTGATCATCCAGAGGCTATCGAGCGAATGCGGGAGTGGTTAGTGAGATTGCGGCAGACCTGTCTTCACGCTCACGTAGGAAAGAGAAACAGGAAAGCGTTAGGAGCGAAGAATGGACCTTTGCGCACAGTCCACGAGGTCTTGGAAGTCATGATCGAACAAAACGACACGCTCCTGAAAGCCGAGGCCCGGGACAACATTCTTGCCCAAATCAAGTGTGGACACATCAAGGCCAACGCTAAGGATGTTGAAAATCGAAGTGAGACGGCTCTGCCGTTCTACGAACAGGCACTTAAAGATGCCCAGAACTACGTGGCCATCTGTCGAGCTGAACTTCTCTTGGAGAAGAAGGAGCTTAGCTCGACGTCCCTGAACCTAACAGATCTCTCTGGCCCTGAAAATGACCAGGACTCCGACGATGAGGAAGATCGGACTGACAACACTGGACGTATTCCTGTTCTTCGCAAAGCCTTACGCTCATTCTTAGAGCTGGAACATGCCTGCAAGTTCTTCATAGGCACCGTTCATTTTCAGCTGAAGTCAAACGTGAACATCACGAAGCCTGATTCGGAAGATTTTCGCAGACTTGAAGCGCTCGAAGTTGATTGGTATGACAAAGCGAAGGCAATTCGAAAAGAGCTCCTTCGAGAGTCTCAAAATAGAGCCCAGATCCAGATGAAGAGAATCAGCTCCAGAAAACCGTTCTGTCAAATCCCTCCCATCGTTGACTTGCCGAATCTTGGTGGCATCGAGACCCGCAATGTTGTTGATATGATGGACAATATCAGTGATATACTGAATGCTCAGGCCAAACAGCTTGAGAAGTGGCGTCAAAAGATTGTCGATATTCTATTGATGCCCCTTGTAGACGAAGACGAAGGGAAGGACACGACCGGAGAAGAATATGAAGATTCGACAAAGATCCAGGATGAGCTATATGTCTATATTTTGGCTCTCCGAACGCTCTGCGCAGACAGAAGTACTGCCGTGAATGGACTGCGAGACCATCTCATCGATCACGAAATGAAGGAAGCAGAGAGGCTAGCAAAGAACGTGGAGCCAGAGCCCCGCGGACATGCCCCAGAACTTCTACTTGAAATAGTAGCGGCTCGTCGTAAGCTCGTACCAACAGAGAAGGATGGATCATTGAAGGGAGTGGTCTCCGCCGTCCGCTCTATACTCACATCGCTCCAGTGGCGGGCAGATGGAGGGGATCATCGGGCTGCAAGCGAGTTAACCATCATCCAGAAGCAATTCTCCGAGATACAGAAGGTGGCCACTGAACAGGCGAAGATTCTTGCCGAACTAGAGAAAGAACAGGAAATGTTCCGCAGTACCATGAACCAGAGATTGGAGTTTTACCGCCAGCTCCAGCACATCTCTGACACCGTTGCTCCTTGGAGAGAGGAGTTGGACCCCGTACTCGATATAAGGGAGTTCCAAAAGCAGGCAGTAGCAAAGGCTGCCAGCGAGAAGCAACTGAGCGGACTGAAAACGAAGCACGCATATCTGGTCAATCTACGACGTGAGAACCAGCAAGCTATCAACCACGAGTGCATCATCTGTCAAGATGTGTTTGAGATTGGTGTGCTCACTACATGCGGTCACAAGGTAAGTTCCTGAACTGCTTCATGGCCAATATTCGACTAATAATTTTCAAGTACTGCAAGGAATGTATCAACAAATGGTGGTACTCGCATCGAAATTGCCCGCTCTGCAAGCAGAAACTTAGAGCGTGCGACTTCAAGGATATCAACTTCAAGCCAGGCGAAATCAAAGCCCAAGAGGAGACACATGAGGTAGGAAGCTCCTCTCAACCTTCTACACCAGAGTCCTCATCCAACGCTTCCATCTACTCTGATATCAGCGACTCGACGATGAGGGAGATAAAGACGATCGGACTAGATGGGTCCTACGGAACGAAGGTCGACATGATTGCCAGGCATCTGCTTTGGATTCGAAACAACGATCCGGGCGCCAAGTCTATTATCTTCTCGCAGTTTGGCGACTTCTTAGACGTCCTCCGCGAAGCCCTGAAGAATTGGAAGATTGGAACCAGCAGCATCAGCCAGAAGAACGGGATACACGATTTCAAAACCAACCCCGCGGTGGAATGCTTTTTGCTGGACGCAAAATCTGACAGCTCGGGTCTGAATCTGGTCAACGCAACCTACGTCTTCCTCTGCGAGCCTCTCATCAACCCAGCGATCGAGCTACAGGCTATTGCACGAGTGCATCGGATCGGCCAGCAACGTGCCACCACAGTGTTTATGTACCTTGTCAGCGACACAGTCGAAGAAGCCATCTACGATATATCAGTGGCTCGTCGGCTAGAGCACATGAGTAGAAGTGGCAAGTCCAAGTCTGGCTCCGTGACGCCAGTGTTGCAGGAGAAGACACTTGACGCGGCGAACTCGTTGGAGATGCAGGCCGCGCCTCTGAAGCAGCTCCTTCGAAAGAAGGGCGATGGAGAAATCGTACAGGTAGATGACTTGTGGAATTGCCTTTTTGGCAAGCCGCGGAAGCAGCATCAAGCGGTGTTAGCTAGCGAGGTAGGTCGGCATCTGCGCGCTGAGGCGGCGGAGCAGAGGATGCGTGAAGGGGGTGAGGGTGCCAGTTTTAGTGCTTGAAGGCCTGGGGGTCGAAGAACTAGATGGATTAGATATTTTAGCGGAGTTATCATCAGCCTTGTGTCTGCTATTGTGTGCAAATTCATGCAGGGTTGCTTCCCTGATTGGTACCTCCGACTGGAGCGATGACTGACCCTGGCTAGTACGAAACAGCTATCGCACCTGTGATTGTACGGGGTCTTGATAGGCGGGCCGACCCAGGCCCCACAGCCTTGCGATCCAACTCTACCTTGGCTACTCTACTGTATACCTCCCGGTCAACCAACTCACCTCTTATAGATTTACCGCCTCACAAGGTTATGGCTGGAGCGGGTCGTCCATCCTCACTGCCTGTGGCGACAGTTTTCTACTACGAATGTACACTTACCTTTCATTAAAAAAAGGATAAATTGGGTAGTTAACTCACAAAGGTGCTGCCCTGCACTGCCACGCCCAATCATTTATGCCTTGCGTCCTGCTACCCCGCTCTATTTCTGCCTTGAGTTGTGTGCAGCTCTTCACCTAACAACTCCGCGGAATCTCCACAACTCCTTCAATATGACATAGTACTCAATAGCATCGTCTAAATGGCCGAGGCTCTTGCCACTGTCAGCGTTGTCGCCAGCATCATCCAACTCGTTGATTTCAGCACTAAAGTCGTACATCGCCTTGAAGAGTTTCACTCTATCGCAGGAGAAGTCCCAAAGTCTTTTCGTCATGTCAAGACCGTGCTCCCTCTGTTGGAAACCACGCTTGGACAACTGAAAGAAGCCATCAACGCGGACTTTGTAGCAGAGGGAGCCAAAAAAGCTCTCTTGCCTATTATAGCAGGATGTCAACAGCAAATCGCCCAACTAGACACCATTCTCACGAAAACATTGCCAGAAACCGATGACAGCTGGCGGAAAAGAGGCAAGAAGGCGGTGATAAGCTTGCACCAAGACGCCAAAGTTGAGAGTATTACAAAGACCCTACAGGGCTATATTGGGATCCTAACATTTTACTATGCTGCTGCGTCGTCAACCTTGCAACCTCTAACAGGTGAGTGTCCTCTTGACAACTTTCATGAACTTTACTCAACTATTCATTTTTAGACGCAAAACTCTCCAAGATCCGCCAGTGGCTGTCTGCGCCAGACCCATCTGCGAACTACCAAAAGGCGCTCAAACAACGACAGGCGAACACTGGACTTTGGTTCCTTGAGAGTGAGCAATACACGAGATGGAAGATGGACCCTGCATCACTATTTTGGCTGTATGGAATCCCAGGGTGCGGAAAGACCGTCCTAAGCTCTACTATTCTCGAAAGTGTGCTCCAACACTGCCACGATGATCCCGGGAAGGTATTTGCGTATTTCTTCTTCGACTTCAACGATGTGCAGAAGCAGGACCCGGAGTTAATGCTGCGCTCGTTGCTCTGTCAGCTCTCACATCAGTCCATTAAGATCCCCGCAAGCCTTGATACCCAGTTCTCCTCTTGTGGGGACGGGCAGCGGCAGCCGTCAGTACATACTCTCTTAGAGGTAATGCAACAGATGATGCAAGAGTTCCCACAGGTCTACATTGTCCTCGATGCCCTCGATGAATGTGCCCAACGTACGGAGTTGATGGACATCCTTAAAATAATGGCTGGTTGGCGACTTCAGAACTTGCACCTTCTCGTGACGAGCCGAAGAGAATGGGATATTGAGAGCTCTTTGGAGGGTTTTGTGGATGGGCAGAATAGGATATCTCTCCAAAGCGAACTAGTAGACAAAGACATACAACGATACGTTCGACAGAGGTTGTCTGACGACAAAAGCTTGCGCAAATGGGAGAAAGACGTTGTCATCAGGCAAGAGATTGAGGCTGCCTTAATGGACGGAGCTCGTGGAATGTATCTATCCTCTAAGACTCAGACGACCTAAAGCTGATGATTAAACCAGGTTTCGATGGGCTGTGTGTCAGCTTGACACGTTAGGAAAGTGTCGCAATCGAGCAATGCTACGTAAATCCCTCGCCACATTGCCACCAACATTGGATCAGACATACGACCGCATTCTTTCCTCCATCAGCAAAGAGGATTCTACATATGCCATCCGAATTCTGCGATGGCTGACATTCTCGGCTCGGCCGCTCTTAGTAGAAGAAGTCGCCGAACTCGTCGCCATTGACGGAGAGCGTAACCCTGTATTCGACCGCGATGAAGTCCTGGAAGAGCCGCTAGAAGCGTTAAGTGTCTGCTCCAGTCTTGTTGCCCTGACTACCGACAACAAAGATGGTCAGCTAAGGTCAGCGAGACGAGTTATCGCGTTAGCACATTACTCTGTTAAAGAGTACCTCCGCTCGGACAGAATCTTAGAAGGCCAAGCACTGCAGTATGGCATGCAAGATATTATATGCCACGATGCTATAGCAAAAGGCTGCCTTGGATATCTTCTTCAGTTTCAACCGGAGCAAATTTCAAAAGAGGTCCTCAAGGAATTCAAGCTCGCACGATATTCAGCCGAGTTCTGGATCAGCCACGCTCAAAAGTCAGGAGATAGAATTAAAAAAATGAGTGAAGCTGCAATAAATCTATTTTCAAAGGAAAATGCTGCATACCTTAACTGGATTCGGTTATATAATCCTGACAGACCTTGGGTTCGTCCAGATTTTCGAACGGTTCTAGAACAGGTACCAGCTCCGCTATACTACGCAGCACTGTCAGGTCTGAATGAGGTCGTGAAGCTGCTGCTTGACAAGGACGCCGACGCCAACGCGCAGGGTGGAGAATACGGCAACGCACTCCAGGCAGCTTCAGAACGAGGCCACGAGCAGATTGTGAAGCT